>CP025659.1:11570185-11584791 GCA_003576665.1 Ipomoea trifida | reverse complement strand
TAAGTTACTTAAGCCCACATCATTTTAAATGTCTTACACCCTAAATATTGTATGTATTCTTGGTATATAATTTGAAGATCAAAATACCCTAAAGACTTTCACTCCTTCTTCCTCCTACAACATTTCTACACGCCATTTTCATCAAGAATTTCCCTAAAATTGATCTTCATTTCTCCTACAAGTTTCCAAGTCAAGATTGCTCTTTTATGCTTGATTAGGAGTGGGTAAGTGCATCTAGCCTAGAATCTATCTTGCATTTTGTGTTTTAGATAGTCTTTTTACATATTCTTATAAGTGTTCTTTTGGGGTTCTTTGGGAAAAAGACGATCAAGGTGAAGGTGGGGCTTTGTGAGCTAGCTAAAGGCTTGTTGGAATAGGAAAAGCTCTTTGAGGTAACCATCCATGTCCATCAAATCTATTTTATTCACCAATTCTATATATGATGATCTTGGTGTTGGAAATCCTGAAATTTCTTGTTATTTGGCCTATTTCTTGGATGTATTTTGTTGGTTTTCATCTTGATCTTTTGCCTTGTGTTGTATGATCAATGATGTTATGGATTTCCTTATTTTTGGACTCTAAATTGGATGAAATGTGAGTGTATTTGGTCTGATTTTGTATTCTGGAAGTGGATATGTTGATCTGGGTTGAACTGTCTCTGGAAGGGATTTGGGTTGGCCTTGCGGAAGACTTGAACGGCACAATGTAACCCGTGATGGTGCTCCGCAAGGTGGCGACGGTTGGCTTGG
This sequence comes from Ipomoea trifida, assembly GCA_003576665.1. Classification (NCBI taxonomy): domain Eukaryota; kingdom Viridiplantae; phylum Streptophyta; class Magnoliopsida; order Solanales; family Convolvulaceae; genus Ipomoea; species Ipomoea trifida. The sequence continues at coordinate 11,584,042 of CP025659.1, read as the reverse complement.
GCGGAGGAGGGTGATCCGCTGAGGGAGGCCGTCTCCTTCTTGCGGAGGAGACTGGCGGAAGTGTGAGGTCCGTGAGTGTGCTCCGCAAGTTCACTGGGAGTCCGATTCCAGTGAGCAGTTTCTCTGTTGTTGTTGTCTGTTGTTCTCCTTTGTTTCTGATTATTGTTGGATTGTTTTGTTGGGTATTTTACCACGTCTTGGAGTATTTATTCATGTCATTTATTGGGTATTTTATACCATAGTTTGGAGTATTGATTCATGTCTTTGGTTTCCACTTTTGGTATCCTTGATCTATTGATTCTTTGATTCATTATTTGGGAGTTGGTTGTGTTCATATTTGAGATGAACACTTTGTTTGGTTGCTTTGAGTTGATGTTGAAGTATGAGGTTGTGATGGTGGTTTGGTTGATGTTGTTGGTGGTTGTTGGTTGGAGTTGACTATTGTGCTACTATTGACTGTGCTACTATTGACTTCTGACTTTGGACTTCGGTCCCTGTGATTGGGTTGATTACCCCTGTGATTGGACTTCGGTCCCTGTGATTGGACTGTCGGTCCCTGTGATTGGACTACGGTCCCTGTGATTGGACTTCGGTCCTTGTGATTGGGCTCATCACCCCTGTGTACCGGTTTTCCGGGTTTGACTGGTGACTTCTGACTTCTGACTATGTGGTTTGACTTGGTTTGGTGGTTGGTTTGGCTTTGGTTGGGAGGTTGGAGTTGGGGTTCTTTCTTGGTGGGTTGTTGTGAGTCCTTTGTGTTATTCGGTTGCTGTCTCGTTATTCTCATTGGGTTTGGTTGATTCCTTTGGATTGTTGTTCAGTTAGTATCTCGGTTGTTGGTTCGTTATTGCATTATGCTTTCGTTATTGGATATTGGCTTTGTTTGACTGAGTCTTGGTTATTGATTCGTTCAGCTTATTGTTGTTGAGTATCGGTTTGAACTATTGAATAGTTCGTTGGTGTTTATATTCTATATGGGTGTGTAAACCTATTTATAAGCTTATGTATATCTATATCTCCTTGCGGGTGTGAATGGTGGTTGCTTAGCATTCTTTTGCTAATGGTTCTTCGTGTGTTTTTTTCCAGGTGTGGAGTAGTTATGCGAGAGCGCGCTAGAGCTTTTTCCTATGAGGATGTTTAGCCTTAATTGGTTTTGTTTAGACCTTGAGTTGTTGGCCTGTGTGCCTTGAGATATTATGATACTTTTGTTAGTAATTTGAGTACTTATGACTTTGGATTGAGGATATTATTTCTATTTGATATCTATGACAGCTTAGTTCGTTTTATGATTAGCCTGTGCATCTAGGCTGTGTTTATACCTAGATGTGGCATGACGCCCTTAAGTTTCGAATTCGCTTCCGCTATGCTATGTTTGTTGGTTGAGATAGGCAGCTGTTGTGTTAAGTTTTATCTATCTCAGCCTGTGTGAGGTTGGGGTGTCACACTTGTTGCTGTGCCACGAGCAAGTTTCTACAAATTGCGCTCATGTTCACAGAGTTTCCGGTGTCCATGCTCCAAAGCATAAATAGTTCCGCCTTTTAGACTCGGTCGTAAGTCTTAGGCCTCCCTTCCCAAGAATGAGCAATTACTTTCCACAAAACCTTTAAATCTTCCCTTATAACCTGAGAGATTCTCACTCTCGACCCCTCCCAGTCGACTCCTTGCCTTGCAATTTTCGACCAATATGTTCTTGGTATATCTTGGTCTCCAAAATCATGCCTCAGTCTCCGGTACCAGTGCTTCGACTGGTCTTCCTCATTATAAAATCCAAGGAGAACTCCTAATTGGTTGGCCGAAATATTGTAGTCTTGGTTGAAGAGTCTAAACTGGATGGTGGGGCTGTAGAGATCTCCAGCCACTCCATCAACTTTCAAGCTTGCGATGAACTCATGTACTAGAGGGATAAAAGTATCCTGTCTCCAGCTTAGCAGGTTGTTCCAATATGGCTCTGCAATCAACCTCTCTAATCCATATTTGCACTCGTAATCCTCCAGTACTCTCAAATCCACATACCTCCATTGCACAATAGGGTAGTTTAACAATTGCCTATACCGTCCCAGCATGGTAGCAGTCATCAGCAGAATTTGAGTTCCGGTGGGTACTTCTATGTAACGATTGTTAGTGTCCTTGGCATTGTTTTCATTTGCGGGAGCTTTCCCTCTCTGGAGCCTTTGAGCAATTTGTTGTGCAAGCTCATATGGCGAAGACATCTTTTCCTATATCATAGGTAATCAAAGCAACACAAGGAAAAACACTTGCCAAACTTAAACATTGATTATGAACAATATTGCACATATCTTAAAAAGAAATCATAAGTATTCAATGCATGCAACCAACATTTTGATATCCATCAACAATTCTATCCTTTACATGCAAGAATTTAGCTCATAGCATTCCACACTCATTTCATAGTCAAAAGGTCAACACATGGTCAACTTCATCTTCTACCTCTAGACTAGCTCAAGGTTGAAAAATGGAAGTTTCATGAAAGTTAAAATTGTACCATCTAACTAGTAGAATATAGCAATGTAGTGCCTATAGAGTAGGAAAGTTGCAAACTTTACCCATCATGCTTACTATATCAACAAGGATCTCATCATGACAAGAGAAAACCCAAATCAAGCAATTTCAAGATCTAGTCACAAAGAGATGTTAAAACATGAAATTTCTAGTCTATAGAAGCAATGTAAGCTTAATATAAGTCCATCAAGTCATCTCATAACAATATATCTCAAGAAAAATGTCATACAAGAAAAACCCATGGATATATTCTTCAAAATAGAACAAGTTCTTCATTAAACAAATGAATAGCAAGGAAGAGTATGTTCATACCTTAGAAATGACTTAAAATCTTTGAGAAAAGTTGAGAGACTTGGAAGGAAATGCTTAGAAAGTGTATATTTTCAGCTTGGGAGAGTTTTTGCTCGTGGTGGGGAAGAAATGAAGCAAGGAAAGGGTTTTAAACCACTTCGCGTGAAAATTCGCGAAAAGTCTGGTGCCCGTCCACGCACGATACCACGCGTGGTGGTGGGCGTGGGAGCTCTCTGGTTAATTCCCACGCCTGCTCACACGCGTGTGAGCGGCGTGGAGGCTTTCTGGAAATTTTCCACGCCTAGCCACACGCGTGGTGGTGGCGTGGAGGTGTGTTGTGCGTAAGCCTACCTTGGTTTCCTTCTCTCCCTTGGTTAGCGATGATGTTCGTCGATTAATTGCGGGCAATTTTATAACTCTCGGTTGTTGAATCTGTACTTGTTAGTTCAACAGAGGTTATAGAAAAATTATTGAAATAAAACTAAGTAAAACATATTATAGAAAGTAAGAAAATTTTCGAGAAAAAGTAAGATAACATTGGGACTGCCTCCCAAGTGCGCCATGGTTTAATGTTTCCTGGCCGGACATAATGTGGCCTATCCTTCAAGGCACACAGATTTAGGGACCTTACCAAGCGTCCCATGAACCTTTGCTTCAACGAATGTCCCAAGGTGGGAAATATCCTTGAACTCCCACAAAGATAAAGGAAGAACAGTATACGTAAATGAAAGATTTTTAAGCTCAAACACCCTCCTTAATTCTTCTAGGATGGTGTCTACTTCCTTTCTTTTTTTCTCTCTTTTCCCCCTAAAATTTTTTTCATTTGTTTCTAACCATATCTCCTCACTCTCTTCCTCAATCTCGAGTGTGGTCAACTCTCTCCACTCAACGTTTTCCATAAGATCGAACGTGAAAGATCCAATATTTCCTACCATCCCTTCCTCACTTTCCCTTCTCTCATCTTCCCAAAAATTACTCTCACTCTCACATGAGTAAAACAAAGCATCATCCCCCTCACTCATCAACTCTCTTTCACCCATGACAAAGGATTCGTCTTCCGAAAAGTGAAAGCAATCATAATCATTAGTAAACAGGATCGAATCCTTACATTCATTAATCAATATATCAAAATTTTCCATGGAATCATTATCCCGAAATTTAAAGCAATCATAATCATATGTAGTGAAAATATTAGTGCAAAGGGAGTCATCCACACAAGTATCAAGGGTGTTTTCAAAAAGAGCAATAGGATTTTCAAGAATATTAATGCAAGAACGATTAGGAATATTACCAAATTTTGGCTCTTCATCCTCCCACACTGTCTCGATGTCTTCATCCTCACTCTCCATCTCTACTTCCTTTTGATTTTCCAATTCGAAGATTGGAACTTCTTCAAGCACCAGGGCGTAACAATCCTCTACTCCTTCGAAACTCTCCCCTTCCTTAGCATTTTGCGCTTCTTCAACCTCCCGTACAATCATTGGATGGGCTTCCAAAGTGGGGATGTCATCCATGATGGTAGAGTTAGCTCGGGGCTCATTCATTTTCATGAGCTCCTCCATCATAGATAGCATCTTTGTTTCAACTTCTTCTAGTGGAAGTCCTTCCTCCCGGAGGGTAGCGAGATAGTCCTTTAATTCGCTTTTGATTTCGGCTTTTAGTTTAGCCGTATCCTCCTTGGCCATCCTTGTAAATTCGTCTATTTTTGCTTTTAAAATTTCAATCTCATCGGTGGCCGGTGGGATAGAATTGCACGGATTTGTATGGGTATTGTACTGGAAAGAGGGCGGTGTTTCAAAGAAATGGGTAGTATTGTTTTCTTGATGAATTTGTGATGGAGGTGGGTAATGTGTGTTTAGGTGGGAAGTAGGGAATGAATTAGACTCGGGAGTATAGCTTGGGTCGAGTTGTTTCATTATTCGCACGAGCTTACTCTCTATGTTTTGGGATATTTCTTTGGAGCTTAGTGAGTCAATTTCTTGAAAATTGAGTGGTTCTGAAGGGTAATTTTCTTGGAAAGGTGGAGATGGTGTTTCAAATGGGTATGGTTGGTGATTGGGTGTATGAAATGGATATGAATATGGAGGTGGTAATTGGTGGTGTGGAAATGGATAAGGGTATGGAGGTGGGTAATTGTATGTGAGTGGAAGGTAAGTATAGGTGGAATGGGGGTAATAGGAAATATGGTTGGGGTTGAGGATTTGTATAGGATTGTCCTCCATGATGTGGGTAATTAGCTAGCACCACTTGATCAAACCGATCATGCCATTGCTTAAGGGCTTGCTTTAAGCCATAAAGTGACTTGATTAACTTGCAAACTTTATTCTCTTGTCCAGCAACCACGAAGCCTTCTGGTTGCTTCATATACACTTCCTCCTCTAATTCACCATTTAAGAATGCAGTCTTGACATCCATTTGATGAATTACAAGATTGTGTATGGCCGAAATGGCAATTAACAATCTAATGGTAGCAATCCTCGCTATAGGTGCATAAGTGTCAAAGAAGTCTACTCCTTTTTGTTTAAAGCGCTGTGCGACAAGCCTGGCTTTGAACTTCTCGATTGACCTGATGAAGATGATTGTATGGGGTGAGTGTGAAGGGTGGAAGTGGTAAAACGAAGAGTCAAGACTCCCGAAGTGTCGTGTCTCTCAAGGATGGCGAATGGGAATCGAATGGGTGTGATGGCATCTAAGATGTTGAAGGAAAAGAGTTACGGAAATGGCTAGGAGTTGGATTCATTGGTAAGGGAAAGGTTGATAAAGGTTGTGTATAGTAAAGAAAAGTAAAGTGGAGATTGGGGCTTTAAGCTTTTCTATGTGGTTTATCTTTGGATGGTTTTATGAATGCAAATTGCGGAATAGACTAGGGAGTTCATGGCACACTACCAAGTGGCGTCACACTTTGGACTCCCACATCCTCATTCGGTTGGGGCATTTCATCAAATACTTTGTCTACCACTCCTCTCGGATCTTGTTCTTTCGAATTAAGAGCGGAGATGTGGGTGAGTGAGACTCGTAGGTGGCCGTTATTGCGCACACACTCACTTCCTTCGGGTTTGCTACCTAATGTGGCCACAAAAGACACAAAGCTTAAAGAACATCATCCACACAAGTTCAACATCCAACAAGCAAGCAATTCACAAATTATAACAATAATATTAAACATCCACATAGATCTACCATGGGGCCACCAATCCCCTTTCTAATCTACTCTAGCATAATAAGAAACAAGAAAGGGAAAGGAAATTCAAAGAAACAAGTAATAGATTAGAAATTAAAGAGAATGGTTACCACCCTTTTGGAAAAGGGGGCCTTACAACCTTGATCTTGAATCCCAATCTTCCTTCTTGCCCTTAATCTATTCTATCTATGAATGAAAGGAATTTTCCCCCAAGAAGGGAGAAAACCCTCTAGATCTAACTATCTTATTCTATCAATTTTCTGATCTAAGCTCCTCTCCTCTAGGTTTTGGACAAAAGGGATTTATATAGGTGACAAAGAAAAGGGACAACTTTCCCAAAATAACCCTTGGCCCGACCATGAGTGCTCACACGCGTGTGAGTGGCGTGGGGGCTCTCTGGAATGATTCCACGCCCAGCCACACGCGTGTGAGGGGGCGTGGGGCGTTACTGCATGCTGGCTTGTTCATCTTTTTGCTCCATTTTAGCTTCAAATCCCTTTCCAACCTGTGGAATGCTTCAAAACTCTTTCTAGAAATGTTGTTAAAGGAAACTAATCGCATTTGAGCTTAAATGCATGCAATTGTTGTAAATGGATGCCAAAACGATGTGATTTTAATCTAATAAAGACCCCTTTTAAGTGCTATCCTTGGTGCTTATCATGACCCATCGACTTTCATCTTCTTTTTGAAGATCCACTTGCACCCGATAGGTTTACAACCACTCGGACGATCAATTAATATCCAAGTGCTATTTCCCATGGCCGTGGCATCCACCGCGAAGGGCCTTGCTCACGTAATATACATGCCTCTGTGTTCCCGCGTCGTCCCGGACCAACACGGAGCTGATCGCGGCCTGTGAGGTCTGTGACACCCCAACCTCACACAGGCTGAGATAGATAAAACTCAACACAATAGCTGCCTATCTCAACCAACAAATATAACATAGCGGAAGCGAATTTAAAACTTAAGGGTGTCATGCCACATCTAGGTATAAACACAGCCTAGATGCACAGGCTAACATAAGAAACGAACTAAGCTGTCATTCATAAAATAAAATAATCCTCAAGTCATAGCCAACATTATTCAAAGCACTAGTCAAGAGTATATAATATCTCAATGGCACACAGGCCCAACAACCAAAGTCTAAACATCATAAAACTAAGTCTAAGCGTCCTCATAGATAAGCTCTAACGCGCTCGCGCTCAAACTACTCCATACCTGGAAAACACGCAAAGAACCATTAGCAAAAGAATGCTAAGCAACCACCATTCACACCCGCAAGGAGATATAGATATACATAAGCTTGTAAATAGGTTTACACACCCATATAGAATATAAACACCAAGAAACTGTTCAATAGTTCAAACCGATACTCAACAACAACAAGCTGAACGAACCATAAACCAAGACTCAGTCAAACAAAGCCAATATCCAGCAACGAAAGCATAATACAACAACGAACCATAACCGAGATACTAACTGAACAACAATCCAAAAGGAACCAACCAACCTCAACGAGAACAACAAGATATCAACCGAACAACACAAAGAACCTACAACAACCAACCAAGAAAGAAACCCAACTCCAACCTCCAAACCCTCAACCCAACCATCAAGCCAAGTCAATCACATAGTCAGAAGTCAGAAGTCAAGAGTCAAACCCGTAAAACCGGTACACAGGGGTGATGAGCCCAATCACAGGGACCGAAGTCCAATCACAGGGGTAATCAACCCAATCACAGGGACCGAAGTCCAAAGTCAGAAGTCAATAGTCAATAGTAGCACAGTCAATCCAATCAACAACCTCCAACAATACCAACAAACCCACCATCGCATACTCATACTCCAACCTTCACTCAAAACAACCAAACAAAGTGTTCATCTCAACTATGAACACAAACCAACTCCCAGCTAGGTCCTTGGGCTTCTTTTCCTTCCTTTTTCCTTTTTTTTTTTGCTGCTTTGACTTGACTTCACGTACCCCCAAACCATTTGTAATAAGATCGGGTCTTCACGCCTTCTCAACGAAACGCGTCTTAAAGCTTTCTAATTAACGAGGGGTCACCTATGGTTCACTTAACGGTTCGACTAACTACAAACTCTTAACGAAAAGACACTAAAAGCACTTAAACCACGCAATTAAAGATTAAGCTCGAGAGTTACCTTCTTCAAGCCCGTTTGCTTCTGCCTGGGTGCGACCCATCACGAAGATCTTCCTCTGTTGTGGCCCGGCCTGCTGCCCTCGGCCTCCACTCGGCCGGCTACCTCCACTACCCTCGGCCTCTCGGGAGGGTCGGGTCGCTGCTGGGGCTCCCTGAGCCGAGCTCGGTCTGGACTGAGGTGGTCCTCCCTTCTTGGCTGTGCACTCGTAGGCCCGATGTCCTCGCAACCCGCAGCTGTAGCACTCCACTAACCGCCCCTCGCAGTCGCGCCCAGGGTGATCTCTCCCACAACGTCTACAGTCGAAGTGTCGAGTACGAGCTCCATTGCCCCCTGCACCCTGCCCAAAGCGAGGGCGAGACCCACTGCTGTGGCTAGCACCACCTCGCTGAAAGCCACCTCCCATCCCGAAGCTCCCGGGTCTGTGCCTCTTGGAGTCTGAAGCTCCACCCTCAGTCGGCCGCTTCGAGCGGTCCTGGATCCCTTGTCGGATTGTCAGCACACGGTAATGGTCAGCGGCGCTGCTGTAGGCCTCGCTCAGCGTCTGAAACTTGAACACGACCAAAGCCATGCGCGTATCCAAGTTCAACCCGGCCACGAACCGCTCAATCCGGGTCTCCTCAGTCGGGGCTAACGTCGGCGCGAAACGGGCCAACTCCAAGAAGCGTCGGTGATACTCCTGCACAGTCCTCGTCCCCTGCTTGAGGTGTAGGAACTCCTCCTGCATAGCTGCCTTCACGTGAGCTGGATAGAAGCGAGCTCTCAGCCGATCCTTGAACGTCTCCCACCCGAAGTCGGGCTCCTGTCGCATCGCTGGGCCGCCGTGGACCCACCAGAGGTCAGCCTCCTCCTTCAGATAGAAGCTCGCCATCTCCACCTGACGACCGGGTGGACACTCCACTACCTCCAGGATCTTGTCGAGCGCCCGGATCCACTCCTCCAAGATCACGGGGTCCTCCTCTCCAGCGAAGAAGGGTGGGTGCTGCCCCGCCACCCTCCGAACCAGGTCCGGCTGCCCGCGCTGATTGTTTTGCACCATCACGTTCCCCAAGAGCTGCGTGATCTGTGTCAGCTGCTGGAGGTTCTGCATCAGCTGCTCTGCGTAGGTCACTTTCAGGTAGTCCTCGCGTCGTCGTGGCGGCAGCATACTCGCTATAAGGGGGAGATACTAACAGAAAGCGAACAGAACTGCGGTCGGCCTTAACCAAACACGCAAGAAAGCAAGTGAGAACAAGCTCACAACAGACAAACAACAAACAACCAACAACCTGCAAAGCATAAACAAAAGCAAGTAAACGAGTCCTCACCGCGCGGCCTAGAATTCACACATCTTAGAATTCTTAAACATCTTAATTTCTACTGATCAAGTCCTAGAGTTTCATATTACAACCATAGGATCTCTACTTAGACCTCAACACAGGCTCTGATACCAACTATGACACCCCAACCTCACACAGGCTGAGATAGATAAAACTCAACACATTAGCTGCCTATCTCAACCAACAAACATAACATAGCGGAAGCGAATTTAAAACTTAAGGGTGTCATGCCACATCTAGGTATAAACACAGCCTAGATGCACAGGCTAACATAAGAAACGAACTAAGCTGTCATTCATAAAATAAAATAATCCTCAAGTCATAGCCAACAATATTCAAAGCACTAGTCAAGAGTATATAATATCTCAATGGCACACAGGCCCAACAACCAAAGTCTAAACATCATAAAACTAAGTCTAAGCGTCCTCATAGATAAGCTCTAACGCGCTCGCGCTCAGACTACTCCATACCTGGAAAACATGCAAAGAACCATTAGCAAAAGAATGCTAAGCAACCACCATTCACACCCGCAAGGAGATATAGATATACATAAGCTTGTAAATAGGTTTACACACCCATATAGAATATAAACACCAACAAACTGTTCAATAGTTCAAACCGATACTCAACAACAACAAGCTGAACGAACCATAAACCAAGACTCAGTCAAACAAAGCCAATATCCAGCAACGAAAGCATAATACAACAATGAACCATAACCGAGATACTAACTGAACAACAATCCAAAAGGAACCAACCAACCTCAACGAGAACAACAAGATATCAACCGAACAACACAAAGGACCTACAACAACCAACCAAGAAAGAAACCCAACTCCAACCTCCAAACCCTCAACCCAACCATCAAGCCAATTCAATCACATAGTCAGAAGTCAGAAGTCAAGAGTCAAACCCGGAAAACCGGTACACAGGGGTGATGAGCCCAATCACAGGGACCGAAGTCCAATCACAGGGACCGTAGTCCAATCACAGGGACCGACAGTCCAATCACAGGGACCGAAGTCCAATCACAGGGGTAATCAACCCAATCACAGGGACCGAAGTCCAAAGTCAGAAGTCAATAGTCAATAGTAGCACAGTCAATCCAACCAACAACCTCCAACAATACCAACAAACCCACCATCGCATACTCATACTCCAACCTTCACTCAAAACAACCAAACAAAGTGTTCATCTCAACTATGAACACAAACCAACTCCCAGGTAATGAATCAAGGAATCAATAGATCAAGAATACAAAAAGGGAAACCAAAGACATGAATCAATACTCCGAGATATGGTATAAAATACCCAATAGACAACATGAATAAATACTCCAAAGACATGGTAAAATACCCAACAAAACAATCCAACAATAATCAGAAACAAAGGATCAACAACAGAGCTCAACAACACAGAACAGTTCATTGGAAACAATTTCCAGGAACCTTGCGGAACCACTCAACGGACCACACTCATCCGCCGGCCTCCTCCGCGAGAAGGAGACGGCCTCCCTCAACGGGCCTTCCTCCTCCGCCCGAGCCTACCGTCGCCACCTTGCGGATCACTTAGGCGGGTTACATTGTGCCGCCAGAGATCTCCGCAAGGCCAACCTCGAATCCCATAACAGTTTCTGCCCAGACTCCCAAATATCATTTCCAGAATACAAAATCAGACCAAATACACCAACATTTCATCCAATTTAGAGTCCAAAAAAATAGGGAAATCCACAACATCATTGATCATAACAACACTAGGCAAAAGATCAAGATGAAATCCAACAAATACATCCAAAAATAGGGCTAAACAACAAGAAATTTCAGGATTTCCAACACCAAGAATATCATAATAGAATAGGAGTGTAGAAATAGATTTTGATGGACATAGTGGTTACCTCAAAGAGCTTTTCCCAAACCAATCAAGCCTCAAGCAAGCTCACTAAGCCCCACCACCTTCTTGATCATCTTTTTCCCAAAGAACCCCAAAAGAACATTTATAAGAATATGCAAAAAGACTAGCAAAACCATAAAATGTAAGGTAGATTCTAGGCTAGATGCACTTACCCAATCCTAAACAAGCTTAAAAGAGTAATCTTGACTTGAAAACTTGTAGGGAAATGAAGATCAATTTTTGGATGAATATTGAAGGGAAATGGCGTGTGGAATTGTGTGTAGGGAGAAGAAGGAGTGAAAACCTTTAGGGGTTTTTGATCTTCAAAATATATACTAAGATACATATAATGTATTAGGGTGTAAGACATTAATATGAAATGGGCTTAAGTTACATATATTATAATAGCTATAGGAATTAAATATATTCAAGACTAGTAAGTTGGGCTAATGAATTCATCCCTCACAATTAAATATAATAATTAGAACAAAGAAGCCCACAAGATGTCTTAAGAACATTATATTAATATATGATCAAGAAATTGGGCTTGTAGGAATATTTAATTACAAAGATTGTAAGGATCCAATTTGAATAAAATCCCTTACAAGAATAAATTCAATTAATTGGGCCCTTGATTAGAATAATTAAATTAGGCTCAAGGAATATATATATATATATATCAAATTGAAAGAACTAGCCCAATTAAAATTAATTAAATTGCCCAAGGAATTAATTAACGAACGAAAGGCTTGAACGAATTTACGGGGTGTTACAAGGTCCCCAAGTACAAATATAAGATCTCCCCATTTTTCGGGCTTAGCCAAGGGGGGTAAAGACATCAGATAGGCCTTGAGGTCGTCAAAAGCTTTCTGACATCCGGCCGACCACTCAAAACCATTGCTCTTCTTGAGGACCCCGAAGAAGGGTAGGGACCTCTCGGCCGACCTCGAGAGGAAACGGCCGAGGGCGGCTAGCTGACCATTGAGGTTCTGGACCTCGCGATGGGACCTCGGGGGTTCCATCTCCATAATGGCCTTGACCTTGTTGGGGTTGGGTTCTATGCTGTTTTTGGAGACCATATAACCCAAAAATTTTCCCCCGTGTACCCCGAAGGTACACTTCTTAGGGTTCAAACGTAAATCGAACTTGCGCATTATTGAAAATACTTCCGTTAGGTCGTCCGTGTGGAGCTCGGGCTCGACACTCTTCACGATCATGTCATCTACGTAGGCCTGGAGGTTCCGGCCGAGGACCTTCTTGAAGACCTTGGCGACCATTCTTGTGTAGGTCGCCCAGGAGTTCTTAAGTCCGAATGCCATGGGGCACGCTGTAACACCCCGAAAATTTCTACTACTCTTTTGAATATAAAAAGGGGGTTAATTTCCTATTAAATAATTATGAGAGTGATTTCTTAAATATAATCACTTTTACTATGGGCTTGGAATAATGTGATTTCGGGATCACTTATTATTATTATTAGTATTACTATGTTATTAAATACTCTTAGCCTACTATATATATATAGTATACAATTGAGCCCATATAATTTATGTCTTCCTTAAGATTATATTAAAGGCCCATAATTATGTATATGTATTATAATCTATGGTTTTGACCCAACTTCTCTAATTTAGCCCTAACTAAATAGCCTTCCTAAAATGACCCAACCCAATCTTTTTAGCCTTGAACCAAAATTGATCCAATTTCCATAAGTTGCTTAGCCCAAAATAGTAGCTTCCAAAAAGGGAAACGTAATGCTCAGCAGCCAACTTTTCCCTTTCACTTGTGCCTCTCGTCTCTCCCTCCCCCGCTCGCGGTTCCATCTTCCAGCAGTAAAGCGACGGCGTCACGGCAGGCGGTGGTGGTGGGCGACGCTTAATGAAGCTCCGAGGGCGTCGGTTGCAGGGGTGGCGAGAACAGAGCAACGGGTAGCGGCAGTTCCCCAGCTCCGGCATCCTTAGAGGGACATCGCGGTGCAGTGTTCCAGCGAGCAGCAAGCGACTTCCAACGGCGATACGCGACGACGGTAGCTGGCTCGTCGGCAATGGCGGTTCTTCTCCCCTCCTCGACCGGCAAAGGATGACGTCTTGCCGCGGCAGCGATCTCCAGCGATGAGGCCCTGTTTTAACGACGACAACGAGATCCCGGCGACGTCTTTGGCTTTCCGTAAGCTCTCCCGGCTCCTCCGGTTGTTCCTCCGGAGACCAGTGGCTGCGGCCTTCTCGACATCTCCTTCCTCTGTTCCGGCATGAATAGCAGCGACGGGAGCTTGGAGGATTCCAGCGGCGAGTGATGAAGATCGTCGAGCGGAGCAACAGTTTCCTTTCCATTCCGGCGGTGGACGACAGCGGACGAGGGGGCGGTGGTCACTCTTCCGCTAGTCAAGAACGGAGCTCTTCGGCAGAAGTGTAACACCCCGTAAATTCCTTTTCAAGCCTTTCATTCGTTAATTAATTCCTTGGGCAAGTTAATTGACTTTTCGGGCAATTCAATTAA
>CP025659.1:11534327-11551187 GCA_003576665.1 Ipomoea trifida | reverse complement strand
CGAATATTGTTCGGGTTACGGGTCGGATTCGAAATTTTTTTACTAAACCCGTAACCCGAACCGAATTAACATAATACAACCTTGTTTTGTTCGGGTATGGCCCGTATATGCTCGAATCCGACCCGTTTCGGGTTGGGCGGGTCGAATCCGCGAGAAATTCGGGTCTGACCCGTTTTTTGCCCACCCCTAACCATACCCACTTAAAAATATGCTTTAATTATCCTCCCATAAGGCAGTGGGGGTAAAACAAACATAACTAGTTTGGAATTTAGCATCATGGAGATCAAAAGGAGTCAACACCAAGTGGTCTATAAGTAGGGTTGTGCAATACCCGACCCACTCGAGAAAAACGACCGACCCAAACTCCGAAACAAGCCAAACCGATCTGAACCGTATCCAAATTGCAATATCCGAACCGAGGTACAAAATGACGTCGGATAAGAGGGTTCGGGTGGGATTGGATATTTTCATATCCCACCCGCCCGAATATCTGAACTTTAGTTAGGGTTTCTGTAGGCATGCCTCTATACGACATCGTTTTATCTAAGTATATATATACGTATATGTTTAGAGATTTCAGACTAGGTCCATTCTCCCATTTGCCTTGTTGCAGTCAATGCTAGGGTCCTCCACTTCTCCCATTCTCCGTTCTCTCCCAGTCTCCCTTCTCAGTTTTCTCTATTATTCTCTTAGACACTTCTTCTCTGATTCTCTCCAAAGTCCAAAGTCCAAAGTCCAAAGTCCAGACTCCAGACTCCATTTTTTTTCTTCTCCGATTCTCTTGAGTCGTTGACTCATTGTTGTTGACTGTTGGCCTGTTGCCATGGTGGAAGCCTTCTCGCATAGTCACCGGTCAGTGGTCACAGACTCATGGTGGAAGCCAATCGCGTGGAACTCTTGTTCGCATGTTGATATTTGAAGCCCTTGATCTTAGAGGGAAACTTTGAGAAAATAAGTAAAACTAAGATTCTTTTTTCATTGTTATTATTATATGTTCATTCTACTAGGGTTCATGATTCATGAATTTCATATTTGATGTATTGATTGATTTTAATTTATGATGTTTAATTTATGATTCATGAGCCCTAATTTGTAAGTGAGCCCTAATTTTTGGGGTTTTCTATAGCGTGATGAATTTGTATAAATTCTGATGCATATGTGCAAGTTTATGGTTAGAGGACCTTTAAATCTGTAATTATGTATATGATGGTAACTGTATGTTATTGTATGGTGGAAGCCTACTATTTGGGTTTTCATTAATATGAATATATGATGAATTCTAGTGGTGGAAGCCTACTATCCCATGAAAATTGTTTCCATGAAAATGATCTTTATGAGTAGGTTTCCATGAAAATCATCTGTAATTCTGTATGAGTGTATGGTGGAATTGTGAAAGCCTACTGTCCTAGTGCCCCTATTGACTAGTGTCAACCTTAATATTTGGGCATTTCCATTAATATGATGAATTCATTAAATGTTAATTAATCCTGATTATGGAAATAACTAATAAGGTATATGAGAATATGAGTAATTACATAAGCCCAGAATTTTGAGCAATTCCATAAAATAATGATGAAAGTCTGATTATGGAAGTAACATGTTTCACTGTTTGTGCATGTTTAATGTTTTACATGTGGTGGAAGCAATCTGTATGTACTCTGTAGCCTGTATTCTCTAAATATGTAAATGTGTAGATTGATGCTCAATCGCCCATCCTTTATAGATGGAGAGCAATCAAAATATAAGTGGGTCTGGACCTCTTCCAACCTCAACAGTATATGAACAAGGAGTTTAACCCCAAGGCATTGAGACAGATACTCAACAGCCTATGGTCACTCCTACTGTTCCTGCTGCTAAGAAGAGGAAGGAAATTGACTCTAGGTCCAAAGTCTGAGATCACTTTGAAAAGATCCTAGATTCTGAGGGGAATGTACTTAAGGATAGGTGTCTTTACTGCAAAAAGATGTTTGTCTGTGAATCTAAAAAACATTGCACATCATCTTTAAGGAACCACATGTTGGGCTTTCTTAAAAATCCTCACTCAAAGGATACAAGGCAGTCCCTACTCACATTCAATACTGTTTCCACTTCTGGAATAGAGGCTCCTAAGGAGGTTTTGGGGACATGGGTATTTAATCAAGAGGCCATTAGAAGGGCCTTATGTGAGATGATTATCATAGATGAGCTCCCTTTTAGGTTTGTTGAGGGCTAGGGTTTCAAGAGGTTTATTCTTGTCTGTTGTCCTAGGTTTCAGATCCCTTCTAGGTGGACAATTTCCAGGGACATCTACCAAATTCTCCTAGATGAGAGGTTAAATCTTAAGAAGTTGTTTAGGGTGGGCACACAAAGATTCAGTTTAACTACTGATACATGGACTTCTATCCAGAGGATTAATTATATGTGCATTACTGCACATTTTATTGATGACCGGTGGAAGCTTCAGAAAAAAATAATATCCTTTCTCCCTGTTTCATCTCATAGGGGGGAGTACATTGCAAAAGCCCTAGAGAGTTGTCTATTAGAGTGGGGGATTAAGAATGTGTTCACTGTTATAGTGGACAATGTCTCTTCTAATGATACAGCTTTGGAGTTTTTTAAGAGTACGTTGTTATCTTGCAGTTCTTCTTCTGTTATGGTGCAGTACTTGCACATGAGGTGCATAGCCCATATCCTAAACTTAGTGGTTCAAGATGGGTTGAGGTTTGCAGATGAGTCAATTAAAAGGGTGAGGGATGTAGTGAGATGGATTAGGAACTCACCAGCTTGGTTGAAAAAGTTTAGGGAGCTAGCTGATCTCATTGGGGTGGAAGCCAAATCAGCTTTACATCTTGATATCCCTACTAGGTGGAACAACACCTACATTATGCTTAACACTGCAATTCAGTATCAAAGAATGTTTGAATCATATGATGAAAATGACCCCTCTTTTTCTGCTGACTTGGGTGATGTTCTTTATTTTCTAGATTGGAGTTCTGTGGAAAGCTTAGTTAAGCTTTTGAAAACTTTTTATTAGGGGTGTGCATTCGGTTAATCGAACCGTTTTAACTAAACCGAAATAACCAAAATTTTTAAACCTTTAACCGTTAACCGAACCGAAGTTTGTGTTACCAAACTAACCGAACCAATTTTTTTTCGATTAATCAGTCGGTTAACCGATTAACCGAACTTTTTAAATCTAAAATTTAAAATTCTCAAAATAACACCTAAAATAATAAATCCAATTAAAATAAAATAAAAATCATAATAAATCCTATTAAAATAAAATACAAATCATAATAGAAATTAGAAATTTAAGATCACATAACTACATAAGTATTTATATTTATTTATTTATATATACATTAAAAACTTTGGTTAACCGTTCGGTTAATTCGGTTAACCGACCTTTCAAACCGAATTAACCGTTAACCGAAGTTTTAAGATTCCTTTTCGGTTCGGTTAATTGTTAACCAAATTTTTTTGGTTCGGTCGGTTAGTCGAATTTTTTCGGTAGTTTGCACATCCCTACTTTTTATGAGATGACATTGACAATTTCTGGTTCTCTCTATGTCACTTCTAACACATTTTTCTCTGAGATTTCTGATCTCAGTTGCATACTGGAAGATATGGTTGCAGCTGAGACTTCAACTGAAAAGGTCAAATATTTTTTTATTGCTTTCTACTTTCTGCTTTGTGTGTTTATTGTTCTCTTAGTTATCTGCTTTCTGCTTGGTGTTTTTATTGTTTAATAGGTAATGAGGCAACAAATGAAAAACAAATTTCATAAATATTGGGGGATCCAGAAAAAAATAAACTTTGTCATCTTTTTTGCCGATATTCTGGATCCCAGAGATAAGGAGGAATACATGCCTTATCAGTTTGTCCAGCTATATGGAGAATATAAAGGCAAAGCTTGTTTTGCCAAGGTCCAAGCTGCAATGACTGAGTTGTATAATGATTATGGAACTACATATTCTGTCAATTCAACCCCCTCCGAATCCTCTACTCAATCTGTCTAGTCTAAGGCTATAACAATTGGTGGGCCTCAGTCAAGGTTGAAGAGTCAACTGAAAAAAAGGGGATGGAGGGTGGTGGTGGAAGCAGTAAGTAGACAGAGCTGCAAGTGTACTTGAGTGAAAGTATTGTGGAGGATGATGAATCTGCCACTTTTGATATTTTAAAGTGGTGGAAGGGCAATAGTGAGAGATTTCCTATTCTCTCCAAAATGGCTAGAGATGTGCTTGCAGTTCCTATTTCCACAGTTGCATCTAAAAGTGCATTTAGTACAAGTGGAAGGGTGCTTGATGCATTTAGGAGTTCCTTGACTCCTAAAATAGTGGAAGCCCTACTTTGTACACAAGATTGGTTGATGTTACCAAATCAACCAATCACAATTGAGGAGAACTTAGATGAGGTTGAAAGGTTAGAGAAAGGTAATTCTTTATTACTTTTTAAAAAAAAAGTTTTTTATTCTTTATTTTCTTATTTATATTTGCTTAATCTTGTTCTTATTCTATTTTGCAGAGTTGCCCACTAGAGGAGCTGCATCTACTATACCATCAATGCTAGCATCAATTCCAGTAATGTATATATTTCCTGTATGTTTATGTTAATATACTGCTCTGTTATGTTGTTTGTTGTTACCTATTGGGTCTGCTGTTAAGGTTTTTAACCTCTAAGTGGTTGGACAACTTTCTGAGTTTATATTGTTGAGATGTTGCTGCCCTTAGTTGAGTTGACCCCAACTGATGTCCCATACTCCCATTGCTGGAATTCTGGTAAGAAAAAACTTACTTTTAATGCATTATTTTGTTTAGTAAGTTATTAATGTTTGTTTTATTGGCTGACTATGATGATGTTTCCACCTTTGTCTGAATAAATGGAATGGAGTTGGCATGTTGCTCATGTGTTTGTATAACACATTGTTAGCAATTTGCCTCCATCCTTACTTGATCTGGAAAAACACAATCTGAGCCTTGATATTAAAAGGAAGAAGAGTAGAGTAGACTGATAGCTGACTGCTGATTGTTGATGATTTGCTGAAACCTGACAGTTAATCATTTTTGTATAATTAGACAGATAGTGTTTGCTAATTGCTACGATTGTAATTTGTACTTTGTAAGTTCTAAGTTATAAATAAGTAGTTAAGCTTAGAACTTAGAAGTTAGATGAGGCTGAAAGTGAATAGCCTTTATAGTTTTTGGCTTTTTGCAGTGTTTTTAATTTGTAAATAAGTAGTTAAGTATTATTTTCCTGTTTCAGTTTTTATTTTTTAGTAACTTTGCAATGAAAAAAATTGTATAAAATTATTTTAAAATTAGTTTATTTATATTCGATTTAAAACTGATATCCGATTTTATATATTCATACTCCGAAATAGAATATCCGATAGGTTTAAGTGTACAAAAAAAGACAGATCGGATGATCATAACTTAGTCCGAACCCTGATCGGATGGGTGGATGGGATATCCGATCCGTTTGATGCTCACCCTTATCTATAAGAAACAAACATTGGTTTATCGCATAAATTTATAAATTGAAGATACTAGAGGATATTTGGAGCACTATGAGTTATTAGTGATTTTATCGTAAGGACATTGTCAATCCTAATGCAATTATGGAACAACACTCAACTCTAACCCTACCGAGAACAACAACACTCAACTCTAACATATTTGTAGTATATGTTCACCAATATGCCGACTTTGATTGGGATGAGGTTTGAACCTAAGACCTTTCTTATAGAAATTAATGGGTAAGTTAAAAGTTAACGGAATATTAACGAAGAAGAGAATATTTAACGAAAAATTTAACGAATAACCATATAATTAAGGATAAATTAGAAAATATCAAGGAAAAATATAAATCTAAACAATCTGAACCATCCATTTGATTTATAAATTTGACCGTCATTTTTTCTACTCATTATAGGCCTAACTTTCTTTGGCTCTTATCTTAACTATTAACTACTATATACTATATAATAAAGCAATATTGTGGCTGAAAAAAATTTCCAGTCCAAGTGTGAAAGCATTTTCATAGAGATGTAAAATTATTATGCAAATTAGATTAGTAAAGTATGAATGCATTTATTGTGTTCATATTTACTGCAACAAACAAAACATAATTACAAGTTTCAATAACTACATTTATTAAATTACAAATAACTTTTACAATCTCCAAAACTAACATTAATTTATTAAAAATAAATTTAAAATTCAAAATAAATTTAAAATTCAAAATCAATATTCACATTAACCCCTACATTTATTTCAAGACTATAAATAAGTCATTATAGCATTAGTTTATAGTCATCAAAATTAGTATTGGTTAAGACAAAGAATGTGCAGGAAGGGCTCGGGAGATGGGGTGGGTGGAGGTCAATAAGCGGGGCGAGTTTAGGATCCGAGGATCGGAGGCGGCAAATACCGACCTCCAGCTTGCCGTGGCAAGAGAGTTACCGGCTTACCACGCAACTATTCTAGGCACTAGATGTTACGAAGATGAATGCAGACTATCTACACAATAAGCGGATCACACGTCCACCTCTAAAACTGCATGACTATGTCTGCTCCTAAATTATCTAGCTTTTTGACTTTGTCTTTATTTATTTTTAATTATTCTAGTTATTAAATAAAGCCAGCAACCATGTAGGCATTTTGATAGGGAGTTGTTAGAATAATAGCTTTTATATATAGCATAGAAATAAAATGAAGGGACATCATCCTAGATATAAGAATTCTCCTATCTTCTTCTGGTGTTCTTTTCTCCCTCAATAGCTTTCTTTTCTGGAGGTCTCCACCCTCGAAAGTGGAAAACAACAGCAAGACAAAAACAACCAAAAAATAATTTCTAACATTTTGGTGCTTTCATTGAGAGCAGAATGACCAACGACGGAGAACAGACCCGTCACCACCGTGCTCTGGAAGAGCAAATTGAGCAGCTCCGCGTGTCCCAACAGCAAGCCGTAGAGGAGTTCTGACAAGCCCTAACGAACCCAAAATCGTGCGCTCACTGAGGCTATGAATACTAGTGTGGCAGACTTAAGCTCTGCGGGTCACTCAGACCCCTGGTTCGCCGACCGCGTCGACCTCGACCCAACGCGCTAACACATTTACGGTAAACCAGAATGCGGGCATAGCGCCACCACGGCTTCCCTGTTGCGACATGTCCACCTTCGACGGAACCAATCCGTTGGATTGGATATTTCATGCTGAAAAATACTTTAGCCTGTGGGAAGTTGCAGAAGACCAGAAGTTAAACATTGTGAGTTTCCGCATGACTGGGCAAGCCCTCTCGTGGTTCCAATGGATGCACCGAAACCAACAATTGTCTTCTTGGAGGGCGTTTACTACAGCTCTAGAACAACGGTTCGGCCATTCCTCGTACGTGAACCACCGTGCGACGCTATTCAAGCTTACCCAGAAAACTACGGTTGCAGCTTACCAATCAGAATTTGAAACCATTAGCAACTGGGTTACCAACCTACCTCCCAAAGCTTTACTCGACTGTTTTTTATCTGGCCTAAAGCCCCCAATTCAAGGTGAGTTATCCATATACAAACCCACTACACTTTGTGATGCCATCGCAATGGCCAAATTGGTTGAGGACAAACAACGTGATACAAGACTGTTGCACCCAAACCCATCGTTATTACCTTTACCGGCTCCTAAAAACCAGAACACAAATCCTAGGACAGCCCTACCGATTAAGCGACTTACTGCTGTCGAATTCCAAGCCCGCCGAGCACAAGGATTGTCTTATAACTATGACAAGCGGTTTCTGCCAAGTCACCGGTGCCAAACAAAACCATTTTTGTTGCTCTTAACCGATGACCAAACTGACACCAACAACGAAGGGAATGATCCGGAAACATGCGACGAAGATGGGGTCATTGAACATCAAGACACGCTAACGGAGATTCCATAAATTCACTACATGCGTTGGGTGGTACCCCGGGCCCGAGGACTTTCCGGTTGACAGCTAGCATTGAAGGACAAAAATTTACCGTGTTGGTCGACACTGGTAGCTCACATAACTACTTACAGCCAAGGTTAACTGTGACACCCCAACCTCACACAGGCTGAGATAGCTAAAACTTAACATAAAAGCTGCCAATCTCAACCCTCAAACCAAACATAGCGGAAGCGAATTTAAAACCTAAGGGCGTCATGCCACATCTAGGTATAATCACAGCCTAGATGCACAGGCTAAACACAAGAAATAAACTAAACTGTCATCTCATAAAACTGGAAGAATAATCCTCAAAGTATAAAATCCATAAAATATCCAACAGAACCCAAGGAACTAATCAAGAGTATGTCATAACATCTCAAGGCACACAGGCCCAAAACCAACATCTAAACAAGGTAAACTATGTCTACGCATCCTCATGAAAGAGAACTCTAGCGCGCTCACGCAGACTACTCCATACCTGGAAAACACACAAAGAACCATTAGCAAAAGAATGCTAAGCAACCACCATTCACACCCGCAAGGAAGTATAGATATATAGTAAGGTTGTAAATAGGTTTACACACCCATATAGAATATAAACACCAACGAACTGTGCAATAGTTCAAATCAGATACTCAACAAGGATAAACTGAACGAATCACAAACCAAAACTCATTCAGGTAAAGCCGAAATCCAAAGATAGAAGAGTAAGACAACAACGAATCGAATCCAAGGTACTAACTGAACACAAGCATAAGGGAATAATCAAATAGAATGAACAAGGACTCATATCCCAAGAATCAAAAGGAAACCCAACACCAACCACTAAGCATCATACCGAACTCAATCCCAACTCAAACCAAGTATACAAGGATAAAACTCACTCCCAGGGGTAATGAACCCAATCACAGGGGTAATGAACCCAATCACAGGGACCGTAGTCCAATCACAGGGACCGAAGTCCAATCACAGGGGTGAATCGACCCAATCACAGGGGTAGCGAACCCAATCACAGGGGTAGCGAACCCAATCACAGGGACCTAAGTCCAATCACAGGGGTGAATCGACCCAATCACAGGGGTAATGAACCCAATCACAGGGGTAATGAACCCGAGTACAATAATAATAGCACAACAAGAACCAACAAACCAACATCACATACTCATACTCCAACATCATCCCAAAACAACCAAACAAAGTGTTCATCTCATCTATGAACACAAACAAACTCCCAGGTAGAAAGAATATCAAGAATCAATAGACCAAGGGTACAAAAGGGGAAACTAAAGACATGAATAAATCTCCAAGATAAGGCAATAAATATCCAACAAGAGACATGGATAAATACTCCAAAAGCATGGTAAAATACCCAACAAAGCAATCCAACAATAATCAGAAACAAAGGAGAAACAACAGACAACAATAACAGAGAACAGCTCACTGGAATCAAGTTCCCAGGAGCCTTGCGGACCACCCTGGCGGAACACAGTCCACCGCTGAAGACCCCCGCACGAAGGGAACGGAATCCCTCGGCGGACCACCTCTCACCGTCCACCCTCGCCGTTCTGGCCTTGCGGAACTCCTCGGCGGGTTACATTGTACCGCCGAGGACCTCCGTAAGGTCATACTCATTCCCAGTTCCAGAATATGAACAACAGACATGAAACAACATTTCCAGAGAGTATAATCAGACCCAAGATATCAACATTTCATCCAATTTAGAGGCCAAAAACATGGAAATCCAAACCATCAATGATCATACAACACTAATCAAAAGATCAAGATGAAATCCAACAAGTAGATTCAACAAATAGGCTAATCACAAGGAATTTTCAGGATTTCCAAATCACCAAGAACATTATATAGATTAGGAGTGAATGAAAATAGTTTGATGGACATGGATGGTTACCTTGAATAGCTTTATCCCACACCAAGAAGCCCTAAGCAAGATCACAATGCCCCACCTTCACCTTGATCATCTTTTCCCAAAGAACCCCAAAAGAACTTTGTAAGAATATGCTAAAAAGACTATTAAAAACACACAATGCAAGATGGATTCTATGATAGATGAACTTACCCAATCCTAAGCAACCATAAAAGAGCAATCTTTACTTGAAAGCTTGTAGGAAAAATGGAGATCAATTTTAGGAGAAAAGAAGGGGAAAATGGCGTGTGAATGTAGGGAGAAAGAGGAAGAGGAGTGAAAGCTTTTAGGTCATTTGATCATCAAAATATATACTAGGGATACATACAATATTTAGGGTGTAAGACATTAAATGTGGAGTGGGCTTAAGTAGCTTATAGAATAATGGGTGTAGGAAAATTAATATAATCAAGACTAGTAAGATGGGCTAATAAAATCATCCCTTATAATTAATAATGGAATTGGAATAAGAAAGCCCATAGGAATATCTTAGAATTAATATATGTATCATATAATGTAAGATCAATAGATTGGGCTTGTAGGAATATTTAATTACAAATTGTAAGGATCCAAATTTGAATAAAATCCCTTACAAGAATAATTCAATTAATTGGGCTCTTGAATAGAATAATCAAATCAAGCTCATGGGCATATATATAAGAGTGTATATATATATTGAATTGAAAGGATTAGCCCAATTAGAAATTAATTAAATTGCCCAATGAATTAATTAACGGTTCGAAAGGCTTGAACGAATTTACGGGGTGTTACACTCTACCCCCCTTAAAAGGAGCTTCGTCCCCGAAGCTCGAAGCTAGCGGGAACTAGAACGAAATGGAGCAAAACAGAATGAAACGAGTTCAAAGGAACGAAGGTTTAACGAAAGGTTAAGAAAAAGGAATGATTGCTCACTATTCTCCACATAACAGCACTAAACCTACTTACCCAACCCAAAACTAGCATGCAAACAGACATAAGCTAAACTACTCAGCTACACTACAGTTACTAACATAGAGCTAATACTAACGAGAAAGCTAACAACCAACCTGGGTGGCCTCCCTGAGAAGAACTGCCTGGACCGTGCGGTGGGTAAGGATAGGGGTACGGGTAAGGGTAGGGGTACTGCTGCTGATAAGATGGTAGATACTCCGGTGGTACTTCAATCCCGAGCTTGTTCTCGATGTAACCCAAACGCTGAAAACCGCGCTCCATCCTCAGATCCAGAGAATCAAACCTTGCCTCCATCACGTGCTGCATCTCCTGCAGCTGTCTAAGCACTGGCCCAACTGGTGGTGCAGGTGCCAAAGGATCATGCTGCTCTTTCCTTCTATGCTCTCGGTCAGCCTCACCCATCGGTTCTTCCTCTCCGGCCTCTTCTTCAGATCCGTCATCTCCCTCATCCCCACCTGCTTGCTCGGCTTGCTGGAGCGCAACTAACCCTCGCAACCTCTTGTGCGGGATGTGATAGCGCTCGATCAGCTCCCTGCTCTCCTCGGCTGGCATCCTACTCAGCTCGTGAGCGGTGACGTACTCATTCCCTTCAACCTGGAACAGCCCAGAAAACTGCAAACTCGGCGCATTGAACGCGCTGTGAACCGGTTGCTTGGCCAACTCTCCGGTCACGCTGACTCTCTTCTGCTGAAATATCCAACTCAAAATCATCCCATATGGCCGATTGCGCCTCTTGCTCGACTTACAGAAATCCATGTGCAAGATCATCAGGGTAGGCAAGTCAAACTTCACACGGTGCTTCAGAAAGTATGCGAAGGCACACTCGATAGCTGTAACCTGCCGGCTGTTGTTCCGATTAGGCAACAAACTCTCCCCAACCAACAACGTCAGAATCCTCTGCTCACCCGTCAGATTGTGTTTATCGGGGCGAGTATCCAACGCCACGTTCTCATTCGGCCCTAACATGTACCTCAGGTAATCACGAAAACCCACTTCCGGCGTCTCAACCCACGCATTCCGTTCATATTCACTAACACCTCCCAAGGGCAAATTAAGCAGCCTACCCAACTTAGGCGGGTCCAAAGAAATCCTTATGCCCTTCACTATCGAAGTGATCACGGGCATCTGATTAGAGGTCTTAAGCTTCATATTCTGATAGAATTGATTGACCAAATTGGGGTACACAACATCCTCAATTCTCAAGAACGTATTCAAAAACCTTGGAAATTAAGCATATTCACGATCTCGGGTGAAAAATACATCGGGTCGAGAGCTTTACCATCGATTATGTGATATCGGATGTTGCTTGAGCCTTCTCCCACTTCGGCTTGATTTCTTCTAGACATTGTTGTGATGTTGAGGTTCGAACTTGGGCTCTTGCGGATGAAAACTTCACTGCCCGAAGTGGCGGACCTTGGCGGACGACTTCGTGTGACTTGCGTTGCCGATGAACGAAAGTTGCGGACCTGGGCGTGGTTTGACGGAAGGAAGTCACGGATTCTGGTGCTCTGTTGTTCGCTGCCGCTGCGGGAAAAGGAAGAGAGAAGCGGAGAAAGATGACGGGCTGCCTAGGGTTATAACACGCTCCGAACGTCAAAAGACGCATGTGCCCCTCGCTCTTGCGGACCGTGCCAACGGAAGGCTTCACTCCGTTACGCTGCTACCCAAAACTCCTCGCGGAACGCTTCGACGGAACCTCCTCATCCGTTGCTCGCCTCCGCACGAACACCGTTGTCACTACAACCACATTACTCTCCAAAATTAAAGCCGCTTTGACTAAAGACCCAACTGTGCTGGACATTGTCAAGAAATTGCAGACAGAAGATGAAGTTGATTCAAAGTTCTCTTTGAAGAACTGTATCATTTACTACGCCGGCAAGGTATATGTTCCAACTGTGAAGGACTTGCGGCACAGGTTGCTAGAATTGTTCTATGGATCATTGATCGGAGGACATTCTAGTGAACACAAAACTTACACACGCCTTGTAGCTACGTTCTATTGGCCTAAGATGCGTCTAGATATTGCGTCAAGGATTGCTCCATCTGTCAACAAATTAAACCAGAGAACTTCTGCCCCCCGAAAGGGTTATTACAACCATTGTCGATCCCTTCCCAGGTTTGGGAAGACATCTCTATGGACTTCATCACCTCATTACCGCCATCAAATGGCAAGGTTGTTATCTAGGTGATTATTGATCGTTTGTCGAAATACGACCATTTCTATGCTTTACTTGAGGGGTTGATGGCTCCTAAATTGGCCAAATATTTTGTTCATGAATATGTACGTCTCCACGGTTTCCCTCGTTCTATTATCTCTGATCGGGATCCTTTGTTCGTTAGCACGTTTTGGAAGGAGCTTTTTCGCTTACAAGGTACGAAACTGAAGCTCAGCACGGCTTACCATCCTCAAACGGATGGACAAACTGAAGTGCTCAATCGGTGTCTCGAAATGTACTTAAGAGCTTTTGTCAGCGACTTTTTGACTAGATGGGTGCAAACTCTACCTTGGGCAGAGTATTGGTATAACACCAGTATACATAGTTCTACATGTTGGTCCCAAGGGGATGGGGTACAAGTCTAGAGGGGGGGGGGTGAATAGACTTGTATAAGATTTTGCAAATCTTTTCGACCTCTCGTGTGTATTGGACTTAGGATGTTTAGGTCCGATACCTCACGGGATGAAGACAAAGTTTTATGCGCAGCGGAAATATGTTATCCCCTTTTAAATTAGCACGAGTTTGTGTTAGTCCGAGAAGTGTGATTATATGCAGTGCAGATCGAGAGTTAGATAGCGAGAGATAAAAGACAGAAAGTAAATGCGAGAGAGATTTTTAAGTGGTTCGGCCAACCCGCCTACGTCCACTCTTCTTCTAGAAACTCCCTAGAAGGATTGCACTAAAACTTCCCTTTTTAGTACAATATCGAGCGCTTGAGCTTTGATCACGAAGCCCGCCTCAAGCCTCAGGTTTTTCGCCCCACTTCTTGTTACTCCACCTCTCGAGCACTTGAGCTTTGATCACCAAGCCCGCCTCAAGCCTCAGGATCTTCACAAGACAGCTCCCAGGTTACTCCGCCTCTCCTCAGGTTTTTCTCCCCGCTTCCAGTTACTCCACCTCTCGAGCACTTGAGCTTTGATCACCAAGCCCGCCTCAAGCCTCAGGATCTTCACTAGACAGCTGCCAGGTTACTCCGCCTCTTCTTGCTTAATCCAAAGCAAGGACCCTTGGTTGTCACAGTTTAATGTAACAAACTCCAATCTGACCAAAAAGCTATCGTTGAAATAATGTCGATGTAGATCAGCTTCGGTCACCTTCTGGATATGTATATGTTTAAGCTTTTGTAACTCTCTCAAACACTAAGATGTGTTTTCTCGCTGTATTGAATATCAAGGATGATATTCCAGATTTAGCACTTGCACTTGAACGTTTAGTTTAGACACTTCTTGCACTCAGTTTGCTAGTTGATCTCGGTAACTCATTTTGCTTGTGTCTTCACGTCCTTATATATGAGAGTTGAGGAATAATTCCGTTGGAGGGAAAACTATTCCGTTTGAATTTGTCTCCCATGCTGATCATGGGACTTAAATATTTTCAGCATGTTCCATGGAGTGGTGGTCTTGCAACTTGTGCCTTTTGTCTTGTAGTGAATATTCTTTAATCCACTTTCTAGAGTCCATGCTCCACTTACTCTTTTTGGCAAAAGTCTCTCTTTTTATATTCCCATGATCCTTGATTTAGGGAATAAGACCGACTTTGGATTGGTGCACTTTCTATCCGTTTATTGTGCAATTCTGACGTGGCATCCACTTCCGGTAGATCCCATAACGTTCTGTGGGCACCTTCCTTTATCTCCATGATATTCTTCTTCTCCAAACTTAGATTAATTTAATCCAAGCTTCCTTTACTGCCGTTCAGCCCTTTGGAGAAGTATCAGTGTATCGAGACTTAGTTTGGTGTCTCGCCTGACTGATGTCTCGAATCCATGTCTCGAACTGGATTGATGTCTCGAGAGACTCTATCTCTCGAACTCTGCTTATGTCTCGAGACTTAGTTGATGTCTCGCAGACCCTTATTCCTCCAGTGTTGTCTCGTGCCTTCTTCTGATCTGACTATAAACTCACAACACGAAAACATCTAAGGTGTTCAATCAAGTTTACCTTAAGCTTAAATATTTTCCGAGTTGAGCTCAAAGTTACCCGGTTATATTTTTCGCTCTTAGTTTACTTGTCGAACTTACATAGATTCCTATCTTTCGAGACTTAGGGGATTCTGATTTACATTTGGTATCATCAAAACCTATTACATTATGTTCCTAACACTACAGGTTTCTCCCCTTTTCAGGTTGTGTATGGAAGGCCTCCACCACCACTTATTGGATATTCAAGTGAAAACACACCAATTGACTCGTTAGACACAGCCTTGCTAGACCGAGAAACTTTATTGGCCACGCTCAAACTCAACCTTCAACGAGCACAGGAACGTATGCGGGTCCAAGCAAATCGGCACCGTCGTGACAAAGAGTTTGCAGTAGATGATTGGGTGTATGTCAAATTACAGCCATATCGCCAAGGTTCTGTCACCCGGCGTCGTAACCACAAGTTGGCAAAATGTTTTTTTGGTCCATATCAAATTCTGGCAAGGGTGGGCAATGTCGCCTATAAGTTGGCATTACCTGACACTGCATGTATCCACCTGATAAGTGCCAAAAACAGTCTAATTGCGGGTCATGATTAGATAATATTTTAATGATTCTACACCCAATTCAATTATGATCACTTTCATGGATAAAATCTCTAATTAACTTCTATTTGATAAATCCAGCTCAAGAAAAATATTTCGAATCATTTCCGAAGGATACATCAAAGTTTTAGGCCAAAAGAAGCATCAATCAAAGAAATCATCATGCAGGAGGCTGCCACGCGCCCTCACACGCGTGTGAGCAGGCGTGGATTTCATCCAGAGAACTCCCACGCGCCCTCACACGCGTGTGACAGGCGTGGGAGCAGACCAGTAGGGCAACAGCGGAAATCCGATTTTTGAGCAGCTATTTAAACCCTTCTCTCTCATTTTTGGAGGAGGACTCTCCCAACTTTCAGATCTGAATTTTCTTATCATTCCTTTCCCTTTGGGGAGGAAAAACACACTCAATTTCCATTAGATTAATTTAGATTTTAGGATTGAAGATGGATTGAAGATGTAGACTCAACACTTCTTGGGTAACATATTCTATTCATTGACTTGTTAGACTAGATTTATTAACTGAAAGTAATTCTTAGTTCATTGCTTTTATTTATGTTTATTATGGTAGAGTAGAGTAGTTGGGTGTGTGTGCCCTTGTTGATCTATGGATTGATGTTTATAATTTGATATTATGATCTTGGTGTTGTGGGAGTATGATTGATGAATGTATGGATGATGTTGTTCAATATTTGCTTCTATTTCCGGCCGGGATAGGTAGTAAACCCGTAGGAAGTGAGTGTGTGCGCGATAGCGGCCACTCACGAGCCTAGATCATCCATATCTCCGCTCTTAATCCGAAAGGATGAGATCCGAGAGGAGTGGTAGGCAAGGTGTTCGATAAAATGCCTCAACCGAATGAGGATTGAGAGTTTGAGTGTGACGCCACTCAATACAAAGACCGTGACTCCCTAGATCAATCCCGAAACCCAATTCCAAGCTACCTACGATAATCAATCATTTAGCTTAACTTTGGCATGCACCCCCTTCCTTTTACCTTTTATATTTTCCATCTTATTTTACTTTCAAACCCTTCACCCAACCATGAACAAAACTCTCATCCGTTCTTGTAACTCTTACCTTTCAACTTCATAAATGCCAACATAGATTCGGTTCCCATTCGCCATCCTTGAGAGACACGACACTCGGGGAGTCTTGACTCTTCGTTTTACCACTTCACCTTCACTCCCACTAAATTACATCCTTCACCACCCGATGTTCCACGTCTCGCTTTTAAAGCTCTGTCCAAATCCGCATGCTGTCACGCATGTCCATCCTCCGGCCTCAGCTGCTCACTTCCCAACCCCTCTATGT
>CP025659.1:11511382-11527880 GCA_003576665.1 Ipomoea trifida | reverse complement strand
CGGAGATTTGTTCGAGTAAAGAGGATGAGGAGGGGCATATTATGCCACTTTCGGAGATTTGTTCGAGTACAAGCAACTCAGCTTCCATGTCACTGCCATTCACAGAAACCATAATCAAGTAATTAATAAAAATGTTTTTTAAAAAAAAGTAATTAATAAAAATGTTTGGCAGCGGTCCATGAACGGGCAAATCCAACACCAAGTGGCTAAGAAATTGTTGGACAGAATCACAGACATTTGTAGGGCTAAGTTCATCACCAAGACTCTAAAAAATGTGACAATATCAAGAAATAAAGTTGTGCCTATAATTTTTTGTGTAATGGTAAGCGTTTGATCTAACTATTAGTATCAAAGTCAAGTCACTAAAACTACACAGTTATGACCGACAATTCCAGCACCCAATGGCTAGGAAGAATTGAAGGGAATTGTTGAGGGAGGTCGATGAAAGGTCAAGTCCAACACCAGGCAGCTAAGGGATTGAAAGGCCAACACGTGCACCTTGCTTCTTTAGTGTGATAAAGCTAGGGAAACATTTATTTTTGGGTTCGGTCAAAAATTATTTATATGAGAAACTTACTCATAGCCTGTGTGACTCTTCTCCCATCTGGGGTCACGAATCTTGTAGGCCTCACGATTTTGGCGGCTCCACAAGCATATCCTCCGCCACTCCCCGGCGCTTCAAAGGTGAAATTCTTAGGCAGCTTCACTGTTTTATTGGTGGTTCCGGCTTCCCCAACAGAGAGTTGGAATGCACTCACGGCGGCTCTAGATCCCCACGAGCTAAGCACCCCTCCTTTGCAGCAATTTGCTACCTGTTGGTTGTAGGGAGTACCGGGCAGCAAGTCCACAACTTCCGGAGCCCTCCGACAGGAATGTGGGATGTTTCCTTTGAATCTGGAACAATCTCCTTGCTCTGTTGTTTGAGCTCCCATCATGCTCCATATCACCTCGTACTTTGCCCATCTCCATCCCAATGTCCAACCTGGTTCTCGGATCTTCCTCAACCTCTGATAGTTATATATGGTCACAACGGCCTGTCAAATTTCACAATTGCAATGTTAGTTGGGCGCCCGGGGTGCCTAGCACCAAGACGGGCCAGTAATAATATTAAGAAAAGCACAATAGTGTACACTCAAAAAAATATAAAACATTCGGTTCAGTTGGGCGTCAAGTTAGCTGACTCAAGCCCTTATTAGGGCGCCTAGTAGGGGGCTGAGTTTGGCCGACTCAAACGTCAAGTTATCCCACTCGGACACCTAACTAGACTGCCTAGTGGCGACTAATTGGCTGGCCAACTAATGCCTGCCTAAGAGTAAGATCCCATTAGCCTAGGGGAGCCGCCTAAGCAGATTTTACAACAGTTATTGAAATACAAGATGATGAGCTAACAAACATGAGGATGAAAACAAATCTTTAGATTTATATTAAAAAATTGAAAATATGTTTAATTAAAAGATTAAACTGATACGATATACTTAAGTTAATAGAAAAAATGTAGATGAGCTTACAACGTAGCCATCAGGTGTCCAGGAGATGACATCCCAGTTTATGGTGATGTTTCCACCATGGTTAAGATCATGACTGGCAGCATCTGGGAGAGATGCAAAAATGGAAAAATGTCAAAAGGGAAATAAAATTGGAAGTACACAAAGAAGATATGATAGTGCATTGCACACTACAGTAGAAATAAAGTAACTACAATTACCAGCAGATGAGAAGCTGAAGCAGCAACTGAAGAAGGCCAGCACTAGCAGTAGTAGTATATACCTAGAAAAGGCCATCTCCAAAATTAGAAGGAATTGAAATACAGTACTCCATTATTGGCAAATGGAGACACCTTCTTTAAAGACTTGATCAAGTTGACTTAGTCCACGAAGCTGTCATGTTTGAATTTATGAGATTGTAGAATTCCGGGTCCCAGGCATGTGCTGTAATTTTAGAATTGGGTAAATATTAATTTAATTAATCATTATTGCGGCATTATTATATTTATTTATATTTTTTTTTTAATTTATAATATTACATTCTTAATTTTTATTTGTTTGCGACAATTAATTTTACATTTAAAATTTTGATTAAAACGTAATTTATGAGATTGTAGAATTTCAGGTCCCGGCATGAGCTGTAATTTTAGAATTTGTGTTATTGTTGCTCGTTCGGCCTTAATTAATTCAATGGTATAGTACGCAGTATTTGAGAGAAGAGATCAAGCTAAAGTTCGAACGAACTTCGATAGCGGCAGTTACTTGTGCAAACCAATATTTGGTCCTGCCTGCTGAGTCATTGAGTCATCCTGATTTACGTCCTCCCAAATGCTTTGTAGAACCCTTGGAATTTGAGGATTCAACCTTTTGAAAGAAAAAATTATGTTATTGTTTTGTATAATTTAATACCGTAGTAATAGATTGTAGTGGAAAGTCAAACAAGAGGGCGGACATGGTTGACGTGACGAAGATGCAAGAAAGCAAGATATCCGGCCAGCAAGGGTTAACATTAGTTTAATTAAGAATTGCACCTTCAGACTTTTTGGTTTATTTATGCCACCGTTTCTTGGTTGTCTTTGTTGTTTGGGCAATAAGCTTCAATGTCAACTCTCTCTTCTTTTCTTTTGTTTTTTTTTCATTGTCTTTTAGTCTTCCTTTTCCCAACTAGAATTTTGTGGATTTTTGTCCATCAAAAGTTTATGAGAATCTGTCTTCTTTTTTTTTTTTTTTCTCAATTTAAAAAATACTCTATCGGTCCATTTTATGTGTCTGGCTCGATTAACGAGGTTTGACTGAAGTTAATTTTTAATTTAATTTTGAGTTTATTACCGATTTGGTCCCTTGACTATTGCGAAATTACCAATTTGGTCATGAACTATATTTCTTACACAATTAAGTCCTCCAACTATGAAAACGTTAACCATTTTGGTCCTTTGGTCGGGCAGCCAGTTAACTGTGAGGGTAGTTTCGGAATTTCTAATAGCCTTGCACCATTTATACATTTATATTAGAATTGTCAAATTCTAGTTGGTGGGCCAAAGTAGACAGAAAGAATTTGCTTCTCTTCCAAATCATCCTTCTCGAACATTTGCAGCAAAGAATAATTCCGCCCAAATCATCCTTCTTGAACACCGACAGCCGCGCCGGCACCTCGCCATTCGAAGACGTTGTTGACGACAGAAAGCATTTGCTTCTCTTCCAAATCATCCTTCTCGAACATTTTATCATGAAATGGAAGATGGGCAGAGGATAGGAGAGCACGCAAGAGAGAAAGGAAACTCTGTTTCATTAGAATCTGTATTTTCACAACTGCTATTAACTGATTTGCTATCTATATATCAAGGTGGGAGAAGATAACAAACTAACTGCTATTCTAACAAACTTTAAAATCAACAGTTTGTTTACACTTTAGGCTTGACCTCTAATACATTTGCAGCAAAGAATAATTCTGCCCAAATCATCCTTCTTGAACACCGATAGCCGCGCCGACACCTCGCCCTTCAAAGACGTTGTTGACGACACCGACGACCTTCTGGTTGTTGCTGTTGTTCATCGTTTCGCGCCGCGTGGTCAAGACGCAAGAAATCTGAGGGCGGAGGTACCGCGGCCGTGATCTACCGTCGGAATTGCGGGAAGTCAAGCTGCAGCCGACGGATATAAGAGCCAATGAAACGTGGCGTCTGAGGGGGGAGGAAGAGTGGTAGGTGTTAGTGACGGGGAAATCGACGGCGGTGATGAGTTTGGTGGAGTTGTTGGGTGATGCGGATTGTTTGAGGAATGAAGGGACGGGATCTGATCTTCTGGGGAGTGGAAGTGTCTTTGGAATTACATGAAGCTTGGGCAGACAGGGCAGCCCCTGAAGTGATTGAATTTCCAAAATTACCCTCACATTTAACAGCTGATAGACGGAGAGGACCAAAGTGGTTAACGTTTTCATAGTTGGAGGACTTAATTGTGTAAGAAATATAGTCCAGGACCAAATTGGTAATTTCGCAATAATCAAGGGACCAAATCGGTAATAAACTCTTTAATTTTTTATAATATTAAGTTTAGTATTAGTCAGTGTAGCAAAGATCGCGCCTAGGCGCTAGGCGGCACCCGGCCGCGTCGAGGAAGGCCGAAATCGGCCTCCTCCGCGGTCGGGCGCCTAGCCGGCCGACTAGGCGGCGGCGCCTAGGCGCCGCCTAGCCCGCCTAGGCCACTGCCCGACTAGGCGGCGTCTAGGCCGCCTGGCCGGGCGCCTGGGCCGCCTAGGCCGGCCGGCTGGTTTTTTTTTTTAATTATAAATCTGAAACATTTAAACTATTAATATTATAATGTATTAACTATTACTCTAATAGTCTAATAATAAGTAATAACTTAATAAAATAATAAGTAATAACTAAATTGAACTAATAAGTAATGCACTAATAATTAATAAATAATAACTAATAACTTAATAAATAATAACTAATAACTTAATAAGTATTAAATATTTAACTATTAAAGTGTAAAGACATACAATATTAAACACTTTACAATTATTAACACTTAAAATATTTTTTTTTTAAATTTTTTTTAAAAATTATTAAAAAAAAAAAAAAAAAACTAGGCACCCGCCTAGGCGCTAGGCGCCCCCCAGGCGCCTAGAGGGCGCCTAGCGATTTTTGCAACCTTGGTATTAGTATACAAAATTTATATATTTAGAAACTATTAAAAGTATTATTAAACACAAAAAGTTGCCAAAGACTTTTTGGTCAAGCGGCATAGCTGCGGCCTTCTTAAATGAGAGATCACATGTTCGATTTCCAGTCTATGAATAGATAGTACAATTTTTAATGGTCCAATTGCACACATTTTTTGTTCGATGGTTCAATTACACAATGTATAAAAGTTCAATGGTCTATTTAACACTTTTTCCTATATTTTTTCTTTGAGTAGCCCTAACAGTCCCCGGGTGGGGTCGTTATCTCTTCTGATTGGTCAAACCTTGAAAGTTGGTTTTTAGTGGTGATGAAAGTAGAATATCGTCCTCAAGAACATGCTACAAGAGGAGTTGAGTAGAGAGGGATTAAACACAAGTGCGTTGAGTGTTTTAAAGCTAACCCAAAGGAAACAAAATGATTACATAGTTGACAATTAACCGAAATAGCAAGTATATATAATAAAAGACAGTGATTAATGAAGAGAGATTTGGATTAAACAATCTTTGCATATATGCTCTTGGTGTCTTAGGTTTAAGCTATGTAATGCCCAACGACAAACTTGTGGAAATGGTATAAATGCCAACACCACTCTCGTGGCCAATTGGACTATCAAACTAATCCAAAGTTCCATTCTCATGGTAACTAAGCCAGATGAGGCAATTAAACAACACTTTGTGTGCTCATTTCTTCCAACCCCCTTTTCTCAAATGTGAGATGGAAATGCGAGATGTGAGACTATGGTGAGACCCTATTCTCATAGGAGAAACACTAAATCCTTCCACCTCTTGCATAATTGGGCCCTAATTAAACAAGAGTCTATGCAATTCGTCAATATCACAATCAAATTCAACATCGATGCATTACAGAACTTAGTTTTGGGAACCTCAATTAACATAGCATCCATACAAAGAAAGTCAATCCAATTCCCTAGAGATGTATGTTTAA
Organism: Ipomoea trifida; assembly: GCA_003576665.1. Classification (NCBI taxonomy): domain Eukaryota; kingdom Viridiplantae; phylum Streptophyta; class Magnoliopsida; order Solanales; family Convolvulaceae; genus Ipomoea; species Ipomoea trifida. The sequence goes on along the minus strand of CP025659.1, from coordinate 11,522,266 downwards.
CTACTCATGATTGAATTGTAAATCAAAGAAACAATTGAAGTAATAAACATTGAAATCAAGTCACAGTTAAATAACGTTACAAAAACTGAAATTGAAGAACATAGCTTGATGATTAGAATTGAAAGACAAATTTGAAATTTGATGTTTCCTTAGAAAGTGAAATCTTCCTCTAGATCTTCCAAATGTTAATGGATTACAATGTAGAAAATGTTTGGGAGAGTTTCTATGGAGAAAAATCTAGAAAGAAGTAAAAACTAAAAGAAAGAAAGAAAATAACATATATATATATGGTTTGAAAATCGAACCAAATCATAGTTCACTAGACGAAGAGTCACGGTGTGACTCCACCGTGAGTCTCAGTGATCAGATTTTGATCATTGAAACTCATGTTGACACTCACAGTGTGAGTGCCAGCGTAAGGCTCAAGGATCAGAGTTTGATCAGCACAATTACGCTAGCACTCACACCGAGTCTCTTGATCAGAGACCCAGTCACGAACTCACACTAGCACTCACGGTGTGAGTGCCAATGTGAGCTCCTCAAGGCACCTTCACGCTACTATTTTGCCCCTTCGTTCGCCCGTGCCTTCGGGTCCTTGCCTCATTCCCTAATGCCTCGTTTTCTCCCAAGATTAACCTCATTTAATGCTTGTTTGCACCATTACTCGATCTTTTCTTCCTTCAGTAAAAAAAAAAAACACACCAAATTAAACATTGTTCCGCCATCCTTTACCTAACATTTGAGCAAAAACAAGCATATAAGAATCATAAATATAAGTCATTCATGGCTTATCAAACCCGCATATAGGAAGCATAAATATAAGTCATTCGTGGCTTATCAAACCCTCACTTTGCAGGAGCCTTCATTTTCTCTGATTGACAAAATCTCACTTCATAGGAATTTTCATCACCTCTGATCAATTGAATCCCACTTTGCGCACAAGAAAGTCTTCATTTCCTTTAAAACCAACTAAAACACTAATGAATTTCAATGGAACCAATAAAATCTTGTTAAAACTTGTTGAAAATGTTAATTTTTTCTAAAAATCTTTAAGAATTTTCAAGAAAATAGCTTGCCTTTTATTTGAGTTCCGAGAACGGAAAGATGTGTTCCATCTCACTAAAAAGCTTACTTAAGCTGACACTTGGTAATTGAACTACACATTATCCGAAAAGATTTAGTGCGGTAGAGAATTGTAAAATAAAAATTAATGGGCCATATTAGTTTATTATCATGGTAACAGCCAAAAAGATATCATTGTTATACACAAATACAATTAGGTTGAGAAAGAAAAGCAAGGATGATTGTTTGATCATTTCACAACATTGCAGCAAGCCTACATGACACTGCAATAAACTGTTTAGGTTGAAAATTTCCACAAAACAAGCATGCTGAAATGGCGATGTTCTGAAGCAATGAAGATAGTACACTCCAGAGCACTCAATCCTCAAGAATTACACCCCTTTGAAGGATCATCTTCTTAACTGTCAGAGTTACCCAAGACCAAGACTAAGCAAAGAGTATCTGCAATGGCAATCACTACTTTTTCTCTTCTGCTTTCCGTGGCTGAAGAGATAAGCATTAAAAAAAAAAAAAAAAGGAATTAGTGCTATGAAAGCATTGAAAATTTTAACATGTTATCTGTAATGGACAGAAAATTTGTGTAATGCATGAATGCATGATATAATATCCTTGAAACACCCAGTGGATTGCTTTAGATTCATTCATAAGGTCACAACTAGCCACCACATGGTTCTTTCGAAGTCCATTTTAATATCTGAGGAACCAAGTGTATTCATCAATTATATTGCTAAATGAAAGATCAGATATCGAGACAGATGCAATTCTACTCAAACGGGAAAATTGCTTGCATATGTAAGTATGTTCAGTGTAATCCATGCAGGCAGCGTATGATGGTGTGATGGATTACTATAATTGATTATCCAAACCACACAGAAAAAAGAAACCTTGTGATGAAAAAGTACGGTTTTTAATGAAGTATTGGAGATTTTGCAGAACACATTTTATAATCCTAAGGAATTAGATCAAGAAACCAGCATGAGTAACTGAACAAGCAACAAAAACCAAAAATGGAAGCCAAGCTCAAAAAACATGCAACCTGCAAAATAAAAGCTTCCAGAACTTTACATTGTTTACAAGTTAAATCCTCATCAAACTTCAAAACACTTTCATGTGTCTTATCAATTGATCAACATGCAGGTCTAATATGGACATATATATAAACAAAGGGCCAGTTACAAGTAGAAAAACACAGCAGACAAAGGGGATTAGTCTACCAGGAGCCCTTAACCTTACAATAATAGGCTATACCATTAAATGTGCCATGATAGCTATGGCTTAAGTATATAGTTACTTGAACAGAGAATGATACTTCTTATACTTTTGCAGACCATGAAGCAGACCTCTGAACTGTCAAGAGTTCTAACCCTATATTGAATGATCTTTGACAAAACGATGATAAACTGATATACATCCACTAATTTCTTTTGTAAATTTGTAATAAAGGAGCAATATTTGCCTTAGTCACTACGCATACTACCTATTCGACGATTTGCCTCATTCAAAAACAAGCAGCAGTCCAGTCCCATTAAAAGCAATAGAATAGAAAATAAATAAAAACAATAGAAAGGAGTAAAAGCAAAGAGAAAATAACCTTGATTCCAAGGAATGGTTGGTTGAGCTCTTCTACAGGAATAACAACGGGCCACTTTTCGCCAGCTTCACGGAACATCTGCTCGGTCTCGAGATACTGCCCCTTCTCGAGAATCATGGTGCGGATGTTTTGGGCGGGCGTAGAAGTGGCATCATACGTTTGCTCGATGCCGTTGACGAAGGTGACAGTGATCTGCGGCGGGTGGTCATCGGTGCGGCGCTTCACCTGGATTTGACAAGCCGGGTTGGACTCCTTCGCCTTTGGGGCGTTGCATTGGGCTAAGAACTCCATACATGACGCGATGCGCGGGTCGATCGCATTGAACTCAATTTTCACCTTCGATAGAAATTTCAACATTTCTTTTTGCCGCCTTCTCTTTGCTCTCTCTCTCTCCTCAAGACTGGGAGGAACAGTGGAACACAGTGAGGGGCAGATCCAGGATTTTATTTGGTGACTCGGTGGTTGAACTGAATTTTGGGATTTGGGGGCTAGGGTTTACGTGTATACTTAGTAACAGTTTGGTTCACGGAATACTGTATTACCTCATGTAATAGTAATGTGAGATTTTAGAAAAATAAAATTACCTTATCCGTTTGGTTTGGATTGTGAAATATATATAAATTACATTGTTTGGTTTATGATTATATTTTAGGATATATGGATCAATTTATTATAATATTCTTAATATATGTATGTATGTATGTATTTATTTATATATTTATATATATGAATGTATATCAATGTTTAAATATTAATATATATATATATATATATATATATATATATTAATATTTAAACATTGATATACATTCATATATATAAATATATAAATATATACACACACATATGTATATTTGATTATATAAACATATATTGATTATTATTATTATTTATATTATGTAAGGATTAGTTAACAAGGTCAAAGTTGAAATAATTCAAGGTAATCTAAGAAAATGGTGGTTTCATATTACCTTGAAACATTACCGTCACATCAGCTTTGAAGTAATATAACATTACAATGTAATCTCATAACTTGAACCAAACAAGTTAATATAGTATTATCAGACTCAGATTACCAAGGTAATATCATATGACCTGAACGAAACGCCACCTTAGAAATTTATTTTAATATAATATGCGAAATGTGCAAAAAAATATACCCAATATTTATATTTTTAAAAATAGATAACAAATCATTACTATAAAATATATATGAAATCAAATTTATTTATTATTAGTATTTTTCACCAGTGTGTTGCACATAATAGATTTGTTATAATATTTTAAGAATATTTGGATTGATATACAATTATTATATAAATTATAACAACAAATATTATATAGTGTAATTGATTGGATTGATTGTGTTTTCTGATTTATCCTTGCTTGAATTCAAGCAAATAATTGTCCAAATACCTGTGCATTACATGGATAAAAATTTTTATTATATATTTAAATAATATAATTAAAGATGAAATTATAAACAATTCTAGTATTTGAAAGTGTGCGTTTTTTTTTATTATTATAAGATTAGTACAAAAATATCACTCAATTAATTGAATGATATATGACTCGTTTGTCTGCAATTATCCTTAAAAAAATATGAGGATCATAAATTCTGTCTCCTAGTCCTAATTTGTGTCAGGTTGCTCCCTCTCTTGACCCCTTGGAGCAGTTAGAGTGAAAGGTTGGACGCCATGCTATTGCTCAAGGTAACAGTATTGAAACTGCAAAAGCTTTATTTAGATATTCTGCACTTGAAGAGATATACTTTTTCTGCAGTCTTTCATTAATTAGTTGTTTATTCATTGCATTCACATATTTTTACTCACCTTTGGTTGATAGGTAATGGTGTTTTCATCAACTTGTGGAGCTTGTGCTTCAAGGTGTGAATGTTGAATGTTTGTTGTCCATTTTTCCAATCATAGGCCTGTAAGTAACATAATTGCATGTCCCATGCTTGATTTCCTTTATGGCATTTGTTGTTTTGTTGGAAAAGTACTGGTGATAACAATGTGTATCATGTTGTTTCTAATTTGGTTTGGAGTTTAATGTATTTACTTTAAATCTCCTTGCTTTCGGTGTTGATGAAGGCAATTTTTTTTTTAGTACTACTGACTCTATTACAATGTAGTATCTGTTCATAGTTACTTTCTCAACCTACTGAAGCATAACGAGTCAAAATTTGTATATGGGATATTGCAGATACAGTAGAATGTACCCATTATCCTCCTTTGAAGGTATATAGCAACTTTAGATGTATGTAAAAAAAAATAGTTTGCAAGCCTTTGTGGTAACAAATTTTCTTAGAACATTCTGAGGACCAAAACAACTAAAAGAAAATTAAATTTAGAAAAAAAAAATTGAAACAAAGCATTCAATTGTGTTGTAGAAATCTTTGCTAACTTATCTCCTGAACTGCTATAAATCTTTGCTAGAGGGAATCAATTTTTCTTATCAACTATAAAAAAATCAATTTAACAATGTCAAACTTAAAAGGCAAACATAATAAATCATTTATTAAGTCTGAATGACATAATACAAAACCAAATAGAGTCAGTGTAAAAGTTAAACAAACTACTACACTCAAATGACAACATTAATTGGCATTTTGTCCTAGTCAACAAAACAAAATATTGCCAACAAATCGTCACTTAACCTGCAGATTCATAACACAGAAATAGGTATGAAAAACCAAGTAAACTGTTTGTTAGCGTATATAAGCTAACATCAATGACAAAGTTTAAAGCCTAACAGAATAAACTATCTGTTAAGCATTTACTTCAGTTAAACAAAGAAAATTAGAAACACAAATATATATTGTTTGTGGTCAATCAAAAATCAATGGGAAAAGGGTCAAATACACCCTTGAACTTTTGTTAAGAAGTCAATTAGGCGTTTGAACTTTTGAAAGTTGCAATTAAATCCACAAACATGTTATTTTGGATCAATTAAACCAACTAACCTGTTGGTGACCTGTAATTGCAGGTCAATAAGGTTTTCGGCGACCCTCCGGCCAAACTTCGGCAAACCTCCGGCCAACCTTAGGCAAGTTAGGTCAAAATCAGCGAAGGTTCGCCAGAGTTTGGGCTAGATGAAGATGTAGCTTCTAGTGGTGCTATGCCGAGGATGACCTAACTATTAAAAAAGCAAGGGTGAAAAAATTTTATTACAGGAGGTAGAAACATGTTTAATGAGAACTAACTTGTTCAAAATTGTCCTTGAGCTCAGTTTCATCAGCAAGCATCCTAACCATTATTCCTTCATCACCTTTGTTGAGTGGTTTAGCTTGGTGTGTTTGCACAATAGCTTCATCTTTTTCCACTCCAAGCACGGAAAAGGCAACTGATAGGGAATATTCCTCGATTTTGACCTACCTATATGTCCATGCTCTCGTTTTGTAGTCGGGTAAGGTTCAAACAGTTCGGGTCAAAGTCAAAATCAACAGGCCAGCATTTGGGCCTATATAAGGACACTTGACCCTTTGATAAAGGGACTTTTGGCTCACTCTCCACTACCATCTCTCTCTACACACTCTCTAAATATAATTAAAGATTCACATTGACTTAATGAGAAATGCTCTTTGAAGCCTATTCCTCCCATTTTGGGACTAGACAATTTCCAAACACATCATATACAAACGAAATACATGAAACAATTTGTATTATGCCCAGTCCGTGCCCTAACGTCGAGTTAATGAGGAAGGGTTCGAGTTAGAAAATCTGACTATACAGTCTATGACTTACAGTCATTCTACTGCCAATACTTCCAACATCCATCTCCACTGACCTCTTACTTAAACATAAGTAAATGTCTCTTCTCGAGACCCAGCAAGCCTCAACTTACCACCAACGTAACTAAGTTGTCTGGTTTGACTCGGGTGAACTCTTTTGTAAATGGTTGTGACTATAACCATTGGCTTGTTGTCATGGATCCACTTGATGGTTACCCTCTAAGAGGCCAAATCTTCAACCGCTATATCCAAACTCTTGCTCTCGCAGTTGGAAGGTAATCTTTTGTTTTACAGGTTTCCATTGAACTTCATATGTATTTGTAATTTGTGATTTTTCTAAAATTTTGTCTCCCCTTTGAACTAAACTTCTTACATGTTTGTAGTTTGTAATAAGTTTGTTAATTTATTACAGTGAAGAAGATCGAGACAAAGAGATTCGTATATTCAATTTCAAAAAAGTATAATTATGCATTCAGTTGTAAAATTCCAGAAAAGCTTAACTCACAACATCACAACATCAAACTTGAAGCAGCCACCTTCAATTTCAAAAAAGTACTGTGTGGTTTAACCATCCAAATTAAAACTTGAAGGCTTGAATGAAACAGCCACCTTTATGAATTTTATGTCAAGCTCAAGACAAAAACCTCCATTGTGGTCATCAATCCCACACTTAACAATGTTGTTTCTCAAGTTCTGCAACTCCTGGGTACACAAAGATTCAATTTTTACTTAGCCATAAAGAGTTTGAATTTCATTCCACCATTTCTCTCTCTTATCCCATTTATCTTCTTCTTCGTGGTATCTGTTCCTCTCTATTTTTCTCTCAGTTCGGATAGGCTCTCACTCTTAGTTTTGAAAGCCGCCATCACTTTCGACCATGGTTGCAGTAGGCGCTAGGCGCTAGTCGGGCGGTAAACTAGCGCCTAACGCCTAAGCGGTCTAGGCGGCGCCTAGGCCATACCTAGCCGGCGACTTATAAAAATAAAAAATTAATTCATGTGGGTGTGTATATCATATATTATATTAAATTAACAATGTCGACTCGCTCGAGTTAACTCGGCTAACTATGTCGAGTTGGGCGAGTTAACTCGGCCAAATTCGGCCTAGTCGGCCGAGTTAGGCGCTAGGCGGCCTCCTAGGCGGACGATCACCTAGGCGAACGCCTAGGGAGCAATTTGCCACGGTCTAGAAGCGCCTAGCATCTAGGCGGGAATTTTTGCAACAGTGCTTTCGACCTAGCTCAGGTGTTGGCGAGTTGGTCAGAGTCGGACTCAGTGGCTCTCACTCTTTTTCCGGTGAAGTTCCCGCGTCGTACTACCGGTTCCTGCAACACTGAGCTTGGATCTCTGGCATAACAACCTAACCGGAAAAAATACTTAGAGATAAGCAAATCACACGAATTAATACACACTAAAGTCTAATCCCATATAATTAAAGCAGTAAGCCATTATAATATTGTACATCGTCCTCATCCTCAAGTCATCATTATTATGAAATATTACTCAGCATTATATTAGTTGTTTCATTAATTCAACAAATATTTTTATTGGTTATATTTAGTGAAAATTGATTATATTTTCTTTATGTATAATATAATATACTTTTGTGACAATCAATATTTAATTTTTTTATATTATTTACAATGTATTAATTTATTTATGATTTAAAAAATATATTTTTGTAAGAAAATTATAAATAATATATTAATAGAAGTTATGAAATGTTTGTGAGGGTGTATTCAATTTAGAGTTTTAATTACTTTTGTAAACTTTTTAATATAAAAAAGTTTTTTAAAGTGATAAAAGTCTAAATGTTTGTCCTACGGATATTTATAGATTCTTACAAAGTTGATAAATGTTTGGGAAAAATGCACTTTTGGTCCCTCAATTAGTAACACATTTGAAATGTTCTCCCTATCTTTCAATTTGAACACATTTGGTCCCTCAGTTATTGAGACGTTTGTCAATTTAGTCCTTCTGTTAAGTAATTAATCCAATTAACTCCGTTTAGACCAGGGGTATAATTGAAATTTCACATAGGAAATGCACTTTTGGTCCCTCACCTTGGCATAGAATTGTTGTTGGTTCTATTTCGCTGCCCACTGTCATTCCTAGCCGAATAATATAATACTGTGAATTCTATGAGGTTCTATTGCTAGTACTTGATTATTTGTCCTTCCCTTTGAGCAATTGGATATATGAGTGAGATATGATTAATGGATGCAATAAAAGTGGATAAAAGTCTCTCCATTATTTTATCAGATTATTCTTTTAAAGCATGTATGTTACTATTTTGCTATATGGTGTTTCCTTTGTACTCTGATTCAACATAAAATTTGACATCCTCGATTACGGACTTATAATGTCAGTCTGATTCCATGTTTCATAATGATGTAGTAGGAATCTTGTATGCTAATCCAAAGTCAGTTGCTTGATCTTAGTAGTTTTTTGAACTCTCTTGATCTTAGTAGTTAAAAACATTCATGTGCACCATCGTTCAACCATCATGAGTTGTTTATTTAGAGTATGTGACAGTATCCTGTTGTGTATATGGTTTTTTGTAATTTTAAGGGGTGCATTTGTAGGCTAGGAAGGCGTTAAGGGCACTCAAGGGACTGGTAAAACTTCAAGCAATCGTGAGAGGCCGCATAGTCAGGAAACAAAGTGCAGATATGCTCAGGCACATGCAGGCAATGGCTCGAATTCAAGCCCGGGCCTGCGCGAGTCGAGCTTTAGTTTCTGACTATTCTCAGTCTAGTGACGAGGCCTCACAAACTCATCGCCCTGTGAGTATGATACGCCCTTAACAATGGCTCGAATATATTTAATTGCAGTTATGTATTGATTAGTAAATATCTCTACCACCAATTATCTGCAGGGCATTGCATCTCACGACAAACATGACATGCAACAACGTTCTTACAGTTCTACTCATCGTGGGTCAAATTTGAAGGTATATATTCACTCACTTTAAATTCAAACGCAAAAAAAACAATTTTCTATTTTGGGTCTCCATAGATTCCGAGAACTAGGTTGTTAGTTCTATCTCTGTAGATTCCTATTTCTTTATTATCGAAAAAATTCCTATGTTCTGTTAAATACAGAGTTGTTATTCCAAATCGAATATGAATGAGAATGCAAGCATGGGAAGGAAGGATTTATGTTCAAAATGGTTAGATCGTTGGATGGAAGAACATGCATGGAACAATTACGAGAATTCTAACCTTAAGGACAGGGGAGCTGATGATGAGAAGAGTAACAAGATACTCGAGATTGATACTTGGAAGCCTCGCCAGAACCCCAGTGGAAGCAATAGAACCTCACAGAATTCACAGTATTTTTCGGCTTGGAATGATAGTGGGCAGTGAAATAGAACCAACAGCAACTCTATACCAAGATGAGGGACCAAAAGTGCATTTTCCTATGTGAAATTTCAATTATACCCCTGGTCTAAACGGAGTTAATTGGATTACTTAACAGAAGGACTAAATTGACAAACGTCAAAATAACTGAGGGACCAAATGTGTCCAAATTGAAAGATAGGGAGAACATTTCAAATGTGTTACTAATTGAGGGACCAAAAGTGCATTTTTCCCTAAATGTTTAAAAGATTCTAGAGAAGTTTACAGAAATTCTACAAAAGTCAATTAAAATCCATCACTTTGAAAGTATTTAAAAGTCTTGATTGAATACACCCCCATTAGAGAGGGGTCTCTGCTGCTGAACCAAGGACCCATCGCATTTACCGGGAACACTGTAGGCAGATTGTTTGCCTTTTCCGGTGACTTGCTGGTCCTGACTTCGCCGGAATGTGGTCCAAATTCCACAGATACATTAGTCACTATTAAGTTTTTGGGTCTTGTTGCACTAAACTAATATCTTTGTGTCTAATTGCAACTTTCAAATGTTTGAGGGCCTAATTGACTTCTCATGTAAAATTCGAGGGTGTATTTGACCCAATTTCCCTTAATTGTTTATTGATCAACTTTTTGTAGTAAATTCGTTAAACTATACATGTTTTTGGTTGTATGGCACAATTGCATTGTTGATACAAGTAGAGAAACATATTTGACCCTTGTCTTAAAAAGCATAAATCAAGTGAATCCCACTAATTTTTTTTTTTCCTTTAAGAATAGGAATGTAGTATTAGAGAATGGAAAATAAAGGAGGAAAAATGAAAAATGAAATTCATTTTGCAAACTAAACAGGTAAATATCCAGTTCAGTAAATTGTGTTTGTATCTGAAGCATCACAACAAATTCCACACACAACCAAGAATAAAACCTCATTCTTGATGAGCTTGAATCTGTATATTGAAGCCAAAAGAACCTTAAATATAGAACCATGGAAAATATTAAGCTCTTTCGTTAACAAGGGAGGTGGATATTTCCAGAGACAATAAATCAAGCACTGAATGAATCTCACCTAAGCTATGGATTAAGTATGCTTTTGGAATTAATTACGCTTCAAAGGTAACC
>CP025659.1:11454063-11475826 GCA_003576665.1 Ipomoea trifida | reverse complement strand
CAATTAATTAATTTAATAATCCAAGATCAAATTTAATTGGACTAATCAAATTAATTTAATTATTATGGCCCAATTAATTAAATTGGTCCAATAATCCATCTCAAATTGTGCCCGACAATAATTTAATCGGTCCATTTTTTGCGCTCAAATTTTCCGTGTCTACAAATTGCCCCCTCGAGACTTGTCGGGACATGCTTCTTGATATGCTTGGAACGAATAAGTCTCGAAATTCAAAATTTGATACGAACTTGGTCAATGGATCAGCATAATACATCAAACTTTCATCAGCCCATTTCTCTTAGTGTAAAAGATATGTCCATGCTCAAAACATAATTCATGTTTAGGCCCATTTGCAATCTCAACATATTTTGTCACATAAATCATTAGGATTCCAAACTTATAATATTAACCAGTAAAGCTTTAAACTGTCAACGGTTGATTAATTATATCTAAAACTCAAAGACCCAGGTTATCTCCCTGTATCGCGCAACGTTATCATCCAATATCCACAAACCCAGTCAATCTCAAACACTCCATGTTGGACTCAATCACTCTCAAATCACCTATAAATAGAGTCAGAACCCATCAGCTTCATCACCAAATCGAAGCAGCAGATTAAAGAGAATTGGTTCGCCTTCAATCAGGTAAATTCTGTTCTTGCGTTTTTATCTTCATTTCCCCCTATTTCATCTGTATATAGGAACGAGAAGAAGAGAATTCAAGAACAACACAAAAGGATAGCTGCCCGTCTCGTAGGACAACCACTGGAGTGCGGTACCACCGGTACCGCCGGCAGGTGGGTTCCTACTTGCAGTGCACGAATCCTTGTGTTGTGTGAGAACAAGATAGCTGGTGAACTGCCTTCGTCGAACGAGAATACTTTGCTGGAGTTCATTCTTAGTCGTATTGCTTCAAAGAAGAATAACCGAAAATCTGCCCAGGTAGAACAATCACCGGAGCGTGGTATCGCTGATACCGCCAGAGCGTGAGTTTCTACTTGGGGTACACAGATTTCTGTTGTGGCTGGAGTTTCTCCCTGGACCACTCAATCCGTCGACGCCTCCGAGTTCGCCGTAATTTCTTCGCAGAAGTGAACCTGTTACGTTGCTGCTTTCGGAGTCAAGAGGTCACCGGAGCTTTGTTCACCATTCGCCGCCGAACTTGTAGAGTAAAGAAGAAAGCCGTTGACGCTGCTCAACCCCTTGCCGGAGACCGCCGCAGCTGTTGCGTCTACTGGATGTACAATTTCCGAATTACTGCCCTTAAACTGCGGATTCTAGGATTTCTTGCGAACCACCGTGATACCGCCAGAGGTGGGCTTTCACTTGTAGTGCTGGAATCCTTGTGATGCTAGAGCTCTTCGCCGGAGGCCGCCAGAAATCGCTAACACTGGCGCCTTGTCAGTTGCAGACTGCCGCCGATCCCAAATCCCTACTGCTGGAGTCCACTTTTTTGTTGCCGTTGGATCGTATCGCAGAGGTTCTGCTCCTACTGTTGACGTTTCTGGAGATAAATTGAAGTTTGCCACTCAACCGTAGACGCCGCGTTAATTGAATGAAGACAGAGGCGAAAGAAGCTGCTGCAGAATGGAAACTATGGTGTGCTTATGGTGGAGAACATTCCTTGGGAGTTGGGAAGAGTGTTAATTTGATATTGGGCTGGTTTGACGGTGACAACACAGCCTGCAGCCACATGTACTTTCCTTTTCCCTTTTGTTTTTTTTTTCTTTCTTTTGCTTTCAAACTTTCTTTGTTTTTTTTCCTTACGTAATTCCCATCCAACCTTACTTTTAAATTTCATTTCCCCTTTCATTCTGCTTCGTTTCTTTTTCTTTCATTTCTTTTTTTTCCCTTTTACTTTATTTTCAAACTTTCAATAATAATAATAATATGATACTAATAATAGTAATAGTAACATTATTATTATCATTATTACTTAATGCAACGACTTTCTCAATTTTGACATGACTCAAAATGATGTACTTTCAAGATTAATGATCGATATTTTCAAGATCAATGATCAATACTTTCAAGATGAATGACCGATGGGTAAAAGATCATAGTGATGTCAAGCAACAAGAGTAACCATAAATTCACGACCAATAACCACTTAATGCCGCACAAGCTCTATCAAAGCAAATTAGTCTTGTAATTTAATACAGTAAAATTTCTTTCATTCCCACTGAGCATGAAACACACCATGCCAACTACAAATTAATCGTATCCTTGGATTCAAATCAAATTTGAATATTGTGGACACTTCGCCTCAATGTTTAACCCACTAAAACTCAAACTCAAACTCAAACTCAAACTTTGATGTCTTCAAGAAAGCTTTAGCCTTGTATATCACTTAAATCAATAAATCACTTTAATCGAATCACACCGTAGATACAATTGAAATGCTAAGCGTTGGCCAATCGTAGAGGGAATACATGCCTTGATAGTTTTCTTTGACTTCAAATCTTGTCATAATTTCTACACCTCTTCCTCCTTGTTTTCATGCCAATAATTAATAGAACTTTTTTTTGTTACGACTGAACTTAGAAAATAAAATTTCTAAGCTGCCTACGTACTCCATGAAGGAGATCAAGTCAAACGTAGTTCAAATAACTTTTTGAATTATTAAATGTCGTACGCAGTTTAAACTCTTGCGGGTCAGGAGTGTCTATGACTTGGGCCCACCCATAGACAAGTGAGATGTTTAACAGTTTAACCACGTGCAACATTTTTGGTGGATTTTGCCATTCATCAAAGTATGGCTATGTGATCACCCCCCAACTCTTGTGGTGCCTCCATGCCTTGTCCATTTTCATATGTAGCATAACTTGATTCCATACTTTCTTCATCTTCTTCTTGCACTGAAGTGTGCACGATAATCTTTGGCCGAATCTTTAAAACTTCGCCACACAGAACATTGACATCGGCTTCTCGTCTCATACGAGAAGGGACTGCACTCTTGATTTCCTTTGATGGTTCTGTGCCAAGAGGGAACTTGGTATGCTTCTTAATGATAGCGACAGGTCCAAGTCTCTCATGCACATACTTCCTCTTGACTTCCTTAGGACTTTCCCCCAACCTGTTAAAGACTGATTGTCGTGACTCCACCTTACCAATCCTGTCAAAAACAGATTGCTTCTTATCTCGACTTTGCTTATCTTGACTTTGCTCCTCAATAGTAATGCAGTTACTTGCAGCTCGATTTATGAATATCTTCACGGGTTTTGGTGGAACATACCCCAACCCCTTACGTGTATGAACTTCTTGCTGTTTTGAAATTCCTTTGCCACCAGCTTCCGGGATAAGCCTTCCCAACCTTTGTGGCTCCTTAGGATCGTAACCAGACTTGACTAGGAGTTTGTAAGCATTTGGATCAAAGCCTTCAGTGCGCTGCGTAGGCAGTACTTTGACTATCTTATCGCTGCTTCTATCTTCAAGCGACTCTTCTGCTTGAGCTTTAAGCCCGTCAATCCTTGTAAGAGGAAAGACAAGTTCCTTGCTTGGTTGATGTTGCTCAACAACTTGTTTTCCCTTCCAGTTTGGGTCAGGCGACACATTGACTTCACTTTCATCAATCTCTTCTACGACAATTTGCTTCTTCATATAGAACTTCGCATCAGCAAAGTAAGACTCAGCTTCAGTGAATGGGCTCTCATCACCAACCACCTTCTCTACTACTCCATTTTTCTCATACATCAAACATTGATGCCACGAAGATGGGATCACCCCATTCTCGTGTATCCATGGTCGTCCCAGCAGCAGATTATAAGAAGGTCTTGCATCTATAACGTGACATAATATGCTTGAACTTAACTTTCCAACTGTCAACTCGAGTCTAATGACACCCAATGCTCTTTGCCCCCCTTGATTAAATCCTTGAATCATCAGGCGACTTTGGGCCAGATCACTTACAGAGAACCCAAGATCTTTCAAAGCTCGAAGCGATAAGATGTTGACAGCTGATCCTTGATCAATTAGAATTCTTTTAAGTTTTTTCTCACATGCATAGCCCTCAACAAACAATGGGCGATTATGAGGTATACCACCAAGTAGCAAATCTTCATCGCTGAATGTGATCTCGGCAGAATAGGAAGTAGCCTTATACATTTGAACTTCCTCCCGTTCGTCTTCTACATGTGACGACGAGCATTCTCCTGCCTCAATTGGCGCATCATTGGTGTTCAAACATGAACTAGATATGCATACTTCTTTCAAATCAAACTCCTTCGGCATGTATTGAGCCAATGTCATGGGGGTTTGCGGCTTGCTAACATCTTTCTTCATCTTTAGCTTGTAGATAGGGTCTTTTGATGGACCCTTTTCAATCCATTTCTTTGTTACTTGCCTTGGCGATCTCACATGGTGGACCACTTTCTTATGCTTCTTATGGGTAATAGTTACCCAGTCACTCCTCGAGGTATCATCAACTTGTTGCAACTTTGCTTGAGTAGTATGCTTAACGACGAATGGGAGTGGACGCTTTTGCTCTCCTTCTCTCTTTCTTCCAGAATCCTCTTCGAGAAGTGGGGCAAACCTTCCAAGCGATATCGTAATTTGATTCGTACTTGCAGTAGCATCAGCAAGTTCTATCTTTCCGTTTCGTGCTAACGCCATGACTCTATCCTTGAAAACAAAACACTTTTCAATGGGATGACTAATGAGGCGGTGATACTTGCAATAATTATGGTCTTCAACTCTAGAAGCTTCCTCGGGACGCTTCATTTCTGGGAGCTCAATCAACTTTAATTTAAGAAGTTCATCAAACATTGGGGAGACATCGGACTCTAGGAATGGATACTGTTTCTCTTGTCTCTCCTCTATAGTCATCATCCTATTTCCACTTGGCGGACCATAAAATGGTCTTGACTTGAGAGGTTTAGTTGCTTTAGCAAAAACATTGATAGCTCCAGCCTTCACATTCATTGCTTCTCCTTTTTCTTGCTTCGGAAAGGGTTTGCCCCCTTTCTTAAAATCTTGCTTTCCATTATCTTTCGAAGAGCCTGGTATGTTGAATGCACTCAACCCACCTCCGGCCGCGATATTCAATTCCATATCATGAGCTCGGCTAGACAGTTCCACGAACGTTTTAGGCTTAATCCCCTGCAAGATGTAAGAGAGCTCAAAGCGCATTCCTTGAATGCACATGTCAATAGCAGCTCGTTGGGATATCCTTTCTTGACAATTTAAGTATAAGCCTCTCCATCTTTCAATGTAATCAACGGAAGGCTCGCCTTTCCACTGGTGGGTAGTGGTGAGTTCTACGAAGCTGACAGTTCTCGTTGTGCTGTAGAAACGATCCAGGAATTCACGCTCCATGTCGTGCCAACTGTCAATGCATCCTGGCTCAAGGTCAGTATACCAGTCAAAAGCTGTTCCCTTCAACGAGCGAACAAATTGCTTAACTAGGTAATCACCATAGGTCCCAGCCTCGTTGCAAGTCTCCACGAAATGGGCAATGTGTTGCCTTGGATTTCCCTTCCTATCAAACTGTTGGAATTTAGGCGGCTGATACCCAGGCGGCATCCTTAGCTCCTCGATCTTTTGAGTGTAAGGCTTGGCATATGTGTAAGAACGTTGCCCCACCTCAAGCTTTCCTTTTATGGCGTCCATGATGTAGTCATTCAGTTGCTCAACGGGTATCATGCCCCCAGAGATCGGAATGCTCTTTTCAGCAAGTGGTGGGCGAGATACAGTTTCTTCTATCCCTGCAACATGCCTATCGTCATGCAATGGTGACTCTTTATCAACTTCATCTTCTTGAGTTTCGGGCTGTTTCCCAGAAGCTCGACTTGTTTCACCATTTCTCCCGCTTTCAACCTTCTCGCTGAGATCGTTGAGCTTCCTTTCTTGACTGTGAAGAAGCACACTCATTGCCTCGAGAGTTTTGGTGATATTTGCTATTTGCTCCTCCATCGAAGCTGCGTTCGTTGTCATAGCAGGCATGACGGTATAGACATGAGTCCCTTCCGATGATGGTTTCCATAAAGGAGATGAGCTTCCACTGCTAGTAGTTCCTTTTGACGGAATAAGGGAAGGACTTTCGCTTCGAGTAGCTTCATTTGAGGGAGTAGGACTCTTGCTACCAACGGTTTCTGTTGTTGAGGATGAACCCCTATCATATGTAGCTTTCTTTGAGCCGATGGGAACGCCTCCAAACCTCCGGACAACGTTGCGAGCAATGTTTTGGGTCTCGATCAACTCCACCCCTAGGTCCCTCACTCGGCTCCGAGTCAGTGCACCTTGCACCTCGCGCCTGTTGGAGCCGGCCACAGAAGATGCCTTAGAGCCGGACGACGTTGCGAGCAATGTTTTGGGTCTCGATCAACTCCACTCCTAGGTCCCTCACTCGACTTCGAGTTAGTGCGCCTTGCACCTCGCGCCTGTCGGAGCCGGCCACAGAAGAAGGCTTAGAGCCGGTAGCTTGAGCGTAAGTCTTTCTTGATGCCATTTGGATACTTGTGAAGAGATGAGAGGTAGAGATCAAGTAGTAACTCTTGAAGTTTAGAGTACTCCTCTTGGGCCTTTGTGAGAGCATCTTCGGCTAAGGGTAACATCTCATCTTGGACTTTTTGTGAGGCAGCCTCCAAATTCTTAGAACGAATCTGGTCGTAGCCTTGAACTCTCTCGAAGAAATCAGCCACTCGTTTCTCTAAGACTGTTAGATCTATTCCATCCTTTTTCATCAATTGAATATTTCTTCCAGTGCTTTCTTTAAGAGAAGAAATCTCATCGATCGGGGTCGCACTTAATGTTTCACGAATGGTATTCCAAAAGTTAACAACAAATGCTTTATATGTTGAAAGGAAGAAATCTGTTTGGAAGACAGAAGCCTGAGGTGTTGATTTCAGTACTTGAGGCGCAATGGAAGGGGTCTTTTCTTGAACTATCTCCAAGGGGCTCGATGGATTGATAGAGTTCAATTCTTCATTGTTCTCTTCATCACATGGAGGTTGATTTGAAGATTGTGCATCTTTGCTTGTATGATGTTCAATTACAACCTGTTCAAAGGGAAAAAAACAACATTTAGAAGATGTTTGTAAGAATGATGATTTACAAGAAAGGAAGAATGATTATAACCTCTGCTGACGAGTCTTGTTTAGGCCTTTTCCAATGCCGACCCTTGTGACTAGGAGTGTTCTCATCCGAATTCTTCTCAAGCTGATCTTCTGTCACTGATTTTCTTTTATGAGAATGATCGTGGGACAGCTCGGCTTCTTTGTCTTTCTTGGGGGCGTCTTTGTCTTCTCCTATTTTGGATGTTGATAGGTTTCCAAGAGCGATTAGTTGTGAGATGTGATCTTCAAGTAAGCTGGCATTCACCTGCCGAAGCCAAGTCCTATATGTGCTAGAATGGTGCCTCTTTGGTGCTATCGGGTTCGTAGGAAATGTCGCTTTTGATAGGGACCCCGTATGAGCATATTGACGCCATTCTTTTA
This sequence comes from Ipomoea trifida, assembly GCA_003576665.1. Lineage (NCBI taxonomy): Eukaryota > Viridiplantae > Streptophyta > Magnoliopsida > Solanales > Convolvulaceae > Ipomoea > Ipomoea trifida. The sequence continues at coordinate 11,468,394 of CP025659.1, read as the reverse complement.
ATCCCTCATCAAGCGATTTGCGACGTTTGTCTAGTGCAAGGCAACTAGGGGCATGAGCTTGATAAAATCCAAATTGCCTACTAAATCGGTGAGGCGTGTAAGGTTCAGCCACGCATTGTTGCCCTTGGCGCAGTATGAGTCTGCAAGGGCGAAGGCATAAGAAGTATTCCAAGTCTTCCTCAATCCCTTTACCGTCGTCATGAAATATGTAGTCTCTATCATGGTTACGAGATGCATAAAGCCAATTGATGGATTCTCCCTTGAAGATCTTTTTACGAGCGTCAGTTTCACTGTAAAACTTTGCACCACCCTCTCCCGAAAAGGAAACCATCCTTGGGCGCGGAGACATAAGGTTGGGAGCCTCGAAGTGGGTATTGAGATATGCTGATAGCCACCCATACAAATAATGATAAGGAAAGGTAGATTTAATGAAACCAGGGGAAATAGCTCGTGAGACAAAGTTTAGGCCATGATAAATGCTTGCAAGGACAGGGACTGCGAGGCATACTCGATGTCCTTGAGCCATGATGCAAGCCATTCTAAAAGTCTCTGGGCGAATGGCATGTGAAGGTGTGCTTGGGAGCACAAACACACAGAGCCAGCATGCTAAGAATGCTGCCAAGTAAATCTCTTCCTCTTGGATTCGTGGAATGCCAAGTGTCTCAAAGGGCACATCGCTAACACTTGACCAACCTTCGAAAGCATCAATGATCCCACTCGGGTTGTACGTAGCCTTTGGACGAGATCTCCTACCCTTTGTTTCCTTGCGAGCTAGGGGGGCTTGGTATCTTTGCGACTTTCGACACCAAAATCCAATCCATTGAGAGACGCAAACATGAGGGGAGTCAACTTCTTGATTACTCAAGTGGTGGAAAGCAGCAAGTAGGTATGAGCAACTCTTGTAAAAGTGTGTACTGTTGTGGGACCTGTTCAGCTCCGAAGCAGTGGGAATGCGTTCATCGTACGCTTCGCCAAGTAGGGGCAATCCACCAAGAATGTGCAAGTCCCGAAGTGAGATAGTCACTTCGCCTTGTGATGTCACTAGAGTATTCGTTAGTGGGCACCATGCTTCGCAAAAGGCCTGGATGATGCTCGTGTTGCGATCATATGTAAATAATGATGCATACACAGCATCATAAATGGACCCTTTCCTAAGCACTTTGCCATAGTGGCTGAGTATGTCCTCAGCCCATTCCCAGTAGCCTTTGGTGAAAGAAAACTCACCGTCAAAATTTGGGTGATTGCTCCAAGAGACTTCACCATCAAGTATACGTTTTCCTAACGATGGGAATGTGTTTGCGAAGGATTCATGGAGTAGACCGGGTTGCAGAGTCCAAACGTGAGAGGGAGGAACATCGTATTTGGGTGTCCAATTGCTTTCTCGGTATGACACTGCTAGTCCTGGCAAGGGGTGTTGTACTAAAGGCGAGTCAACGACCAATGTAACCGTGTGTTCGTTCCTATTATTCGTTAGTATGAGACTCCTCTGACCGTTGGGATGAGTATGATCTTGAAAATCCATGTTTCTGAAAGTGCTGCACTATAAGAAGAGCAAGTTTTAAGAGGTACTGAAATTTGTCCACTACGTAACTAATAGTGGCATATTATATTATGTATGTACGTCATTGAGCAAGCAGCGACAGAAGTAAACATATATGCATATTTAATTATGCATGTGTGTACTGATTAAAGTTAGAAGATCATGGACTCATATATAATATGCATGCAATATATGTGTATGTTTGCATATTATATGTGTGTAAGGGTGCTGTACAAAGTAAGATGACAAAAAGGGAGAGGAAAGTCAAAATCAAAGATGGAAAAAGAAAGCTGTGATGAGGAATTAAAATTAATTCCTTTCGAATTTGTTGCGTTGTCCATCAAAAAACTGAAGGAAAGGGAAGTGAAATTGCAAAGCAAAAAAAAGCAGACTTACGCTAGCATGTATATATACATATATGTGTTCATATTATATTATATGTGTACTTGGTATGATATATGTGTATGTGTAACGTGGGAATGTAAAGAAAGGGAAAAGTAAAGTCTTTAAATCACTTTTTTTTTCACACCCATGTGCTGCTTGTCAGAAAATTGGAACTCACAAAAGGGAAAAGTAAGATCAAGATAAACAAAAATCAACAAAGGATTGTTGAGCCATCTCGGTGTCCACCGCAGTTCGTTTGCCCTATCATCTCTCCCAACAAGCCATGCGAAGCAAGAACCGGCTCTCCGATCAAAATGGCGTGCAAGAAGCAGTCCAGGGCAGAGATAAAATTGCAAGAAATTAAAATTACCTAGGTTGATCTTGAAAGTGGTTCTTGATTTTCCTTCTGAGCTTTGGGTCTTCTTTGTTTCGTGGCGGAAGCTGGTGGTGGTGACCCTATTTATAGGATTTCTTAACAGTTGGATTGGGGTTCAAGATCAGTTAGGATACGTAATTTGATTAGGTTGGAGTCTTGATTAAGATCCAAGATTTAATTGGAGTTGAACTGAGATTCTACAGTCCTAATGTGATTGAGATTATGGTGAATTTAAATTTTGTTGGGATTTGGGTGCAGAGAGCTTGGATCTTGATTGCACTGGCATTAGAAATGGCGTAAGAAGTCATATGTACAGGCCCAATATGGTTGAAAGTCATTGTGAGTTTAAGTTGGAAAATGAAGAGACATTGACATATAAGCCTAGATGATCACTCTTTAATTAATTTCGAGACTTCCTCGCTCCAAGTACATCAAGTAGCATGTCCCAGCAAGTCTCGAGGGGGCAATTTGTAGACACAGAAAATTTGAAGCCGACAAATGGGCTGATTCGTATGTTATGGGCTTCATTTTTGATGTAATTGGGCTGATTATTGATTTATTTGGACTAATTAAATTGTCCAATTATGTTGGCCCAATGGCCCAAATTGAATATAATTAATGGCCGATGGACTCAAATTATAAAGATGGACTGATCCATATTTGGCCTGTCAGGAAATATTTATATATTTAAATTAATTATTTAATTTAAGTATGTGATAAATATTCATATATTTAAATTAATTATTTAATTTGAATATGCGATAAGATTATGAATTTGGATGCAATGGTGGCTAGATACATTCTAGATAAATATTCATATTTATCCTAAATAATATAAGGATAATATTGAAGAGTTTGAAGCCCATTGAAAGTCTCTCATATTCTCCCCTACAAATAGAGCCCTTCATTCATTCCAAAAATCACACACTTGAAGAATTGAAGAACCTAGAGAAGCTCTGGATTGAAGAAATCAAGTCAAGCTAGCTAGAGAAGTTTGAAGATCAAATATCCAAGAAATCAAGCTAAAGTGATTGAAGATCAACTATTCAAGTCAAGTCAAGTGGACTGAAGATCGAGCCAATTTGAGTCCGGAAGCCTTTTCAACGAAGATCAAGCAACAAAGCCCTTCTTTGAAGAACAAAGTCGCATTCCGGAGGCCCTTCAGTTAAAGTTTCAAGTCAAGTAAAGCAAGTGAAGAATCAGAGGATTTTCCTTGATAGAGATTTTGTACCCGCGCAACATTTGAAATTCAAATATATACTACTTTTCACATCACATCTTGTGAAAAGTAGTATATATTTGAATTTCAAATCTTCTCTAGCTTGATTTGATTTCTTCAATCCAGAGCTTCTCTAGGTTCTTCAATTCTTCAAGTGTGTTTTGGGATATGAAATGAGGGCTCTATTTATAGTGGAAGATGTAACCACTATCCCTCAACAAACTCCCTAAATAATTAATTAATTTAATTAATTAATTATCTAAGGAAATGAACCTTGCCAAAATCATGTCTAGGTTCAAGATTCTATCATTTAATTCAAATTCAAATTAAATTATAATTATCAAATTCAAATATAATAAGATTATATTTAAATTATAATAATAATTATAATTAAATTCAAATATGAACTGGGTTTGGATCAATTAATTAATTTAATAATCCAAGATCAAATTTAATTGGACTAATCAAATTAATTTAATTATTATGGCCCAATTAATTAAATTGGTCCAATAATCCATCTCAAATTGTGCCCGACAATAATTTAATCAGTCCATTTTTCGCGCTCAAATTTTCCGTGTCTACAAGAACGTTATGGGATCTACCGGAAGTGGATGCCACGTCAGAATTGCACAACAAACGGATAGAAAGTGCACCAATCCAAAGTCGGTCTTATTCCCTAAATCAAGGATCATGGGAATATAAAAAGAGTAACTTTTGCCAAAAAGAGTAAGTGGAGTATGGACTCTAGAAAGTGAATTAAAGAATATTCACTACAAGACAAAAGGCTCAAGTTACAAGACCACCACTCCATGGAACATGCTGAAAATACTCAAGTCCCATGATCAGCATGGGAGACAATTTCAAACGGAATAATTTTCCCTCCAACGGAATTATTCCTCAAACTCTCATATTTAAAGGACGTGAAGACACAAGCAGAAGTAGTGACGGAAACTGAGTTAAGCAATCTAAGAGCAAGAAGTGTCTAATCTAAACGTTCAAATGCAAGTGCTAAATCTGGAATATCATCCTTGATATTCTATACAGCGAGAAAAACACATCTTAGTGTTTGAGAGAGTTACAAAGCTTAAACATACACATATCCAGAAGGTGATCGAAGCAGTTCTACAACGACTTTATTTCAACGATAGCTTGCGGTCAGATTGGAGCTTGTTACATTAAACTGTGACAACCAAAGGTCCTTGCTTTGGATTAAGCAAGAAGAGGCGGAGTACCCTGGCAGCTGTCTAGTGAAGATCCTGAGGCTTGAGGCGGGCTTGGTGATCAAAGCTCAAGTGCTCGAGAGGTGGAGTAGCTGGAAGCGGGGAGAAAAACCTGAGGAGAGGCGGAGTAACCTGGGAGCTGTCTTGTGAAGATCCTGAGGCTTGAGGCGGGTTTGGTGATCAAAGCTCAAGTGCTCGAGAGGTGGAGTAACAAGAGGCGGGGCGAAAAACCTGAGGCTTGAGGCGGGCTTCATGATCAAAGCTCAAGCGCTCGATATTGTACTAAAAGGGAAATTTTAGTGCAATCCTTCTAGGGAGTTTCTAGAAGAAGAGTGGACGTAGGCGGGTTGGCCGAACCACTTAAAAATCTCTCTCACATTTACTTTCTGCTTTTATCTCTCGCTATCTAACTCTCGAACTGCACTACATATAATCACACTTCTCGAACTAACTCAAACTCGTGCTAATTAAAAGGGGATAACATTTTCCGCTGCGCATAAACTTTGTCTTCATCACGTGAGGTATTGGACCTAAACATCCTATGTCCAGTACACACGAGAGGTCGAAAAGATTTGCAAGATCTTATACAAGTCTATTCACCCCCCCCTCTAGACTTGTACCCCATCCCCTTGGGACCAACAATCCAAACATGACGTTCATACAGTGATGGTTCATACCAACGAATGGACCACAAATCATATCATATTTGTTAGTACGATACATCGTATCGTGAACTAACAAATCTCCAAACAATTCATAGTCTCTCATCATTTTCCCATCTCTCCAAAAAAAGCTGCACAACCTTGACTCATCATCCACTTCGAAATCAAAGTAAAAATCCTTTTCACTTGACTGCCTTTGTCTAAATATTTCAATTAATGTGTTTGAGTCGGTTCCATCCAAATTGTTCAATACATCAGTGCACAGCGAGTTATATGCATCCCTGCTTGTAAAACCAACCAGTGGTGACCCCCCTGGTTGTGTTTTAAGAAACCGTAAACCATCAGCCACACAAACACCGCTCTTCTTCAAATCCTTTAGGTAGGAAAGATGATTTCTAGACACTGATCTATGTGACCGTAGAAGATAACTCTTGGTCGTTGGAACAAACTCATGATTATGAAGCTTCTGGTGCTTTGTCACAGTCCACATCCCATTCCCATCTAAATCAAATTGAACAGATGCACGACACCCTGTCCGTACATCAACTTTTAAATAACTTCCATTTCTTAAAACCCTTTTAAACCCAGACTTTGAACAATTAAACTCCTTCATCTTCAATTGTTTTGTACCAGCACTATATCTTTGCTTACCCTTCCTCACACTAAAACCTAGCCTGAAAGCATAATCATTATAAACCTCATATGCTTCATCAATAGAACTCACTGACACCCCTAACAAGTCCTGATCAGCTGCAAAAATACAGTGTTTAAGTACCCCTACAGTCAATACACAGAATACATGTCTATAATACACATAGTGTATACCTAGAATACACAGAATATTAGAACCCCAAAATACAAAACACACATCACCTTGTGTTTACATTACAGCTAACATCAATACACAAACTCTCTGACCGCAATACAGATATTGAATTCAAAGAATACACAGAATATTCACAAAAACCCACCACAATTACATTCGATAAACAAAACACAATACACCCTCTGTTTTTACATACAACTACAATGAATACACAGAAACATTGCCTGAAATACTCATAGTTCATTAAAAGAATACACATAATATAGAAAACTCATATTCTACCCTCCCAATCGCATAGTTATATCATAGAACAATCCTAAAACCAGAATCAAATAATAAAAAACACACGAATCAAAGCATGCGGATTCAATGATTTTCATAAACACAAACAAAATCGCAAAATCAAACATAAAAAACCTGAATTACGATCGCCTGAAATATCCAATCCAACCGGATCATCGCCTGAAATAACCAATCCAACCGCATCATCGAGTTCTTCAGTCGCAACCACCTCCTTCTGCGAATTGACGCCTTCCATATCCTAATGCTTGAGAATCCAATAGCTACGATTGGAGAAGAAGATCGCGATAACCGCCAAACTACAGACAATTCAAATTCACTGTGTTTTTTTTATTTTATTTTATATATTAGGAAGTTAACGGAGGAAACAGACGTGTAACACCCCGCATTTTTCCCTATCATTATCTCAAACATAAATATTTAAATGAGGGGTTACTTATTTATTAAGTAATTATTTAAACAATTATAGGTGTAATTATTTTCGCTCGGGCTTGGAGTAATTTCGGGATCACTTATTATTATTATTATTATTATTATTATTATTATTATTATTATTATTATTATTACTATGTTATTAAACACTCTTAGCCCAATATATATATATATATATATATATATATATATATATATATATATATATATATATATATACATATGTTTTATATATTCTATAGTATATGGTTTAATTATGGGCTATGTACCCAAGAAAATTATTTTGAATTAAAATTATAAGTATGATTTATAATACTAAGCCCATGAACCATGATTCTTATGGTATATATATATATGGCACCTATAAAATTTATCCTTGAGCCCAAAATAAATAAGTCTTGACCCAATTAACATTTATATTTTTAGCCTTGAACCAAGATTGACCCAATTTCCATAAATGCTTAGCCCAAAATGGAAGTTTACCCTAGACATAATTAGAAATTTCCAAAAATAGGTAATGTGATCAGCAGCTAACCATTCCTCTTTGATCTCTCTCTCTGCCGTCTCGCTTCCCCCTCTTGCCCTCACCATCCCCTCATCCAGGCATCAACCAACGAGCAACAATGGCGAGCCAAGCTTCCACCTTCCTCCCGCTCGGTGGTAGAAAGTGCATGGCAGCAATGGAGGATCCCGGCGAGTTCTCCAACCTTCTCTGTTTTCCGGCGATTTTGTGGTGGCGTGAGCTAGGTGGCCATCCGTCTTCCCCAACGTTTCCATGCGACGGCAACCGGGGCGCAACGATGGTCCAGCAACATCCTCTCTTTCCCTACTTCCGGCGCTTCTCTCCTCGACGGTAGTGGTGGGGGACGGCAGTCCGGCAACGCTCTCCTCTTCCCCTTCGTTGCGAGCAGAGTGTCATGGTGGCAAGCAGGCGATGTTTGGCAACGGATGATCCTGGCGGCTTTGACATCCCCGCCATTCCCTTCCGTTCGGCCAGCGGCGGCAACGGCGGTAGGGGTGGACGGCTTCCCCTTCTCCGTGCGGGTGCGAACAGAGCAGCAGCGACCGGAGTTTCTCCTTCCCGATGGAAGCGGCGACAACAGCTACACCCTCATCCCTCCCTCTCTTGTCCGACAACCAACGAACGGGTAGCAGCAACGGCTCCTTCTCCATTCTCCGACGAGTTCCTCGCTTCAACGGGTGTGTGGCGGACTGCAGCAGCGGCTCTCCTTCTTCCGTTGGCTTGAGCACCGAACTGTGATGGCTGGGATTATATTGTTGTTGGCGTAGCTTAAACACAACGAGCTGGAGTGGCGTGTTGGCTGGGGATCTGTGAGTTGAGTGGGAGGACTAGGGTTTGAATCCGAGGCTAAGCATAATTATTTTGAGGTAATATATTCCTCTAAGCCTTTATAGTTAGTTTTATTAAGATTACTATTAGACTAGACTCTTATGTTATCATCAAGCTTATGGTTTAGTTTTAGTGGTGAGTTAATATTATGGCTTAAGTTCGATTAGTGTTATTGATCTTATCCTTGTCTTAGTATTAGATAGTAATTAGATTAAGTATAATTCATATGGTCATATTACATTAGCCTTTGAGCATGGACTATAGGTTATTACAATTATGGACCGACTAGGAATATTAGTATTGTTATTAATAGTTAGTGACGGTGTTAAGATTATATTAAATTCTTCAGGTTCGTGATTATGAACCGAGCTTTGAGTTTGACGTTGCTTTGGATTAAAATGCTTTGGGTTAATTACGCTTCAAAGGTAACCACTATGTCCATCAAAATCTATTTTCTACACTCTCGCTCTATATGATATTATTTGGTGATTGGAAATCCTGAAATTCCTTGATTATTAGCCTATCCTTGATTGTGTTGTGGATTCATGAACTCATGTCTTGATCCTTTGTCTATTGATATATATGATTATTTGATTGGTTGGATTTCCATGTTATTTGGCCTCTGTTGGATGAATATTGGTGTATTGTGATATGATCTTTGTATTCTGGAGTATCTCTTTGTATTCTGAGCTGAGTCTGATTCGGTGTGTGGGAAATTACTCTTGCGGGGCACTCTAGTGGGAAAATGTAACCGCCGGGGTCTTCTGTAAGAGTAATAGGGTAGTGGTTGGTGGAGGTGAGTGATCCGTTGTTTGTTTCCTCCTTTGTTCTGGAGTTTATTGGAGTATTCTATTGGTTATGTTATCTTGACTCTGAGTATTTATTCATACCTCTTAGTCCACTTGTTTGAGTCTATTATTTGGTTGGTTATCCTTGGATTCTTTATTTGGAAGTTGGTTGGTGTTCATATCTGAGATGAACACTCTGAGTGATGGTTCTTGGGCTGAGTTGAGTATGAGTATGTGGTAGTGGATCTTTGAGTATCTCTTGGTGGTTGTTGGGTGATTGGACTGTGCTACTATTGGGTTGATTACCCCGTGATTGGGTTGATTACCCCTGTGATTGGGCCCTTGCCCCTGTGATTGGACTTAGGTCCCTGTGATTGGACTACGGTCCCTGTGATTGGGTTCATTACCCCTGTGATTGGGTTCATTACCCCCGTGATTGGGTCGATTCACCCCTGTGATTGGACTACGGTCCCTGTGATTGGACTTCGGTCCCTGTGATTGGGCTCATCACCCCTGCGTACCAGATTTCTGGATTCGGACTTCTGTCCGTGGTTGGGTTTTGGTATGATGGTTGGTGTGAGGATTTGGTGGTTGGTGTTGAGATTTCCTTTCGGTTCTTTGGTTAGGAGTCCTTGTTTATTCTGTTGATATCTCGTTGTTCTCAATTATGATTGATTGTTCCTTATGATTGTGTTCAGTTGGTATCTCGTTTGTGGATTCGTTATATATATATTCCTTGTTGAATGTTGGCTTCGTTTGAAGAGTCTTGGTTGATGATTCGTTCAGCTTATTGTTGTTGAGTATCTGTTTTGAACTTTTGAACAGTTCGTTGGTGTTTATATTCTATACGGGTGTGTAAACCTATTTACAACTTATGTATATCTATACTTCCTTGCGGGTTTGAATGGTGGTTACTTAGCAGTCTTTTGCTAATGGTTCTTTGTGTGTTTTCCAGGTTCGCCTTAAAGCCTATGCGTGAGCGCGATAGAGATACACCCGTATGAGGAGGCTTAGATAGTTAGTTATGTTTTTAGACTCATGCTTTGGCCTGTGTGCCGTTTTGAGAATTCTATATACTTTGGTTTAGTTGTTGGATGTTTTGAGTTATATTTAAGGATTATCGTTTATACAGTTCAGCTTTTATGGTTAGCCTGTGCATCTAGGCTGTGTTATCTTACCTAGATGTGGCATGACGCCCCTTAGGTTTTAAATTCGCTTCCGCTATGTTCTGTTGCTGGTTGAGATAGGCAGCTGTTGTGTTGAGTTTTTATCTATCTCAGCTTGTGTGAGGTTGGGGTGTCACAGTTGGTATCAGAGCCTGTGTTGAGGTCTGAATAGAGATCCTAGGGTTGAACTTTTGAGACTCTAGGACTTGACTAAGTAGGAATTAAGATGTTTTGAGAATCCTAGGATGTGTGAATTCTAGGAATCGCGGTGAGGACACGCCTTGTTTGTTTATATTACTTGTGCTTTGTTAACTTTGTTGCTTTGCAGCTTGCGGGCGCGTCTTCCCGGGTAAGTGTTAATCGCTTTTAGTTACGTTGCTTCGTTTTAGTTTTGCTTAAGTACCTGCTTAGAATAGGAACGAGTAGGTAGTTGATGAGAAGCATTGGATAGCACCGTATGCGTCTAAGCAATCAGAAGATCGGACGGTTCGTTAATGAAGACTAATCTACTCACGGCTTGGAGTCAACGACGGCAATCTACGTTCCCCAGGATTGGCGTCTTCGCGTATGAAGCATCGTTTGCAAGATCTTCGTTAACCTCAAGACTTGAAGAACGGGTTCGTGCGGCTGAAGTTCGACACAAGATGAAGTAAGCAACTGGAGCTCGAAGACTGAAGACCCGAAGACCCTCGGCTATGAGGGAATGGCAATAGCGGGTGCTGACGCGTCAAGGAAAAGTTAAAGCACGCCAAGTAGAAGATTCCGGATCAGCAATGAAGAATCTCGTGCGAGCTAAACTCGAAGTTAACGTTGCATGAAGAATTATAATTCGAGGTCGTGATTCGCGGACCTTAAGGTAGTCCTGCCTACCCCTGAAGCGGCTACGAAGGAACGAGTTAGAAGTTGCAACCTTCAAAACAAAGAAGATTAAGTCAAGTGGAAAGGAAAACTTGGACGCTTAAGATCCCCGAAGATAAGAAGAAATGCCATAAGCAAGTGGGGTACGACTCCGTGAAGTGGACCTCGTGTAACCTATTCGGTGTACTTTCGAAAGTAATCCCCTTGTGCAGGAGCTTCAAGGAAGTAACCTCGGTTTCTAAAGATCACTAGTAACCATAAGCGAATCTCCTCTCAAAACCGGGCGATACCCTTCTAGTTGAACCTATCTTTTCATAAAGCTCCCTCAGAATTCTTTCGTTCTGCACCAATCAGTCATCAGCAATTCGTCGCCTTCAGCCTCTTTTGGAGTGATGAGGATATGCGAACCGTAGCAGAGCTTATTCGAATCTCAGATTCGGGTTGCGTGGGAAGCAAGCCAAGATCTATCAATCAGTCAGAGTGTCTTAATCGAATCGTCAACCCGAAGGAATCGTTTAGAGTTGAGAGACTCCTTGACCTTCTTAAAGCCGAATTTCTCTTAGTTCCTTGAAACCCCAATTACCCTTCCATTAGGAAATCCCTTCTCTTTATTTTAATCAGTATTCCTGTGTGCCGTTTTGAGAATTCTATATACTTTGGTTTAGTTGTTGGATGTTTTGAGTTATATTTAAGGATTATCGTTTATACAGTTCAGCTTTTATGGTTAGCCTGTGCATCTAGGCTGTGTTATCTTACCTAGATGTGGCATGACGCCCCTTAGGTTTTAAATTCGCTTCCGCTACGTTCTGTTGCTGGTTGAGATAGGCAGCTGTTGTGTTGAGTTTTTATCTATCTCAGCTTGTGTGAGGTTGGGGTGTCACAGGACGTCAAGCCCAAAATAACGCCCACTTACTGGCTAATGGACAAAACGACGTCGTTTTGATTCTTGGTGCACACTGCTACGTCCACCACGGTGCATGGTATAATTTGCGTTATTCTAATATTTCTTGGGATAACGACCAGTGCTATAATTCTTATAATTCGAGTTTGGAAAATGATCCTAATTTTTATTGGGATTATAATCAAAATGATTCTCAACCAAGTCATCCTAATTTTTATTGGGATAATAATCATAATAACTTCCAACCAATTGATCCACCCTAGCCAGAAAAACCATCTTTGGAAGAAACACTGCAAAATTTTATACAAAATTGTAATAGGCGGCAAGAAGCTCATGAGCAATGGTTCCAGAGGCAGCAAGAAGCTCATGAGCAATGGGTCCAGAGGCAGCAAGAAGAAAATGAGCAACGGTTCAAACAACGTGAAGCTTCTTTGAGAAAACTGGAAGTGGTAGACCAAAATGCTAAATCTTTGCAAGGTCATGTGCTAAGTTGCCTAATCAACCTGAAGATGCTATGACTGTTTTAAGTGGTAAAATTGTTGAAAATAATTTAAAAGAAAATACCCTTCCTAAACAAAATGAAATGTCTGAAAAAGTGAATAATGATGTTGTTAAGGATGAGCCTCAATTGCACAAATCTGATAATCCTTATGTGCCTCCCAAGCCATTTGTGCCCCAAATCCCTTTTGATGTTCAAAATGACAAATCAACCGTGGCTGTGGTTGATGACACTATGGAGTTTTCTAATTTGAAATCTATGAACTTGTCAAATAAATCTAACCAGTGTTTTGCAGTTAAGGGGTTGGATTCCACGCTGAAAAATAAGTTGGAGTTTGATAAACTCCAAAAGGAGAATCTTTTGAATGGCGTGGATAATAAAGCAGTTTCCTCTTTTCATTTAAAACCTGTAGGGCCGGATGAGAACTCAACAAAAGAAAAATTGAATAAGGGAGGACTCTCTTTATCTTCCTTTCTTTCATCTCGCAACATTGGGGACAATGTTGAAAATAAGTATGGGGAAGGGAGTTGGCCTCAAAATCATAAAATATTAAAAAATTTCAATGTTTTTAATTTTCTTATGTTTATTTTTATAAACCTTTTTATTTTAAAATTCTAGCATTAGCTTGAGCTTTACCCTTGTTAACATTTTGAATAGCCTATGATAAAAAACAAATGCAGGTTTTGTAACTCTTATTAGTGTGTATATTGCATGCGGCTAGTGATTGATTGCTTTAGTTTTATATTCTGAATAACTTTGCCCAAAAAAAAAAATGAAACAAAACAAAACAAAATAGAATTTGGAAATCGCGAACACTCTTATTTGTTTTATGCAATTTCTTTGATGATTTATATGTTGGTTTCACTGTATATACCCTTTTTCAAATTCTAGAATAATTCTTGAGTGCTATAAATTGTGGTGTAGTTGTTGGTTCAAGGATCATCTTTATGGCATAAGCGAGGTGGAAAATATCCACACAAAAAAAAGGAAATTTAAAAATAAATGAGAGTTTATTTATTTATTTATTTTATTTGCAATAAATCAGAGATTCTACTCCGCTGAATCAACCACCTACACATGTATCATAAATAAATAAATAAGTGTCGTGGTCTGGTTCATGAGTACACACAAAATTGAAAATCCAAACATGCCTGGTGTAAAATGGCGAGGTTTTTTGAGGAAGTTCTCTTTGGAAAAAGTCATAAACAGAAAAATAATGAGTGAACTCTGGAAGAGACGAGCATTTGCATTTCAACTTTCAATAAATGCCTTCGATCCTTGTTTCTTTCATATTTTGCACCTGCACTATGATAGAATATTTCTGAATTTGAGTTAGGTTGTATTTTGTGAAATTTTCATATTTATTTTATTAAATTTTGTATAGCTCATATAAGGGTACTAGCAGACTTGCACTTATTTTTTTTCTTCTTTATTTGAATAGCATGGTGTTATAATAAAAAGTTCTAGTAAAGTGTTTATGCACTCTATGAGTTGAAAGTAATCCTGCATTCATGAGGCAAATAAATTGAAAGGCTATTCGGGTAAAGCTCAATTTAATGTTTGCTTTATTTTTGATTTTTCCTTTGTTCTTTTTAATAATGCCTTTGCTTGAGGACAAGCAAATAAATAAGTGTGGGGAAATTTGATAAGTGCAATTTTTATACATTATTTTATTAGATTTTATTTAATAATTTTTATTATATAGTTATATTTTTATGGCTAATTTTATTAATTATTACATTTTGTGTTTACTTTATATTTATCTAATAATTATAAATAAATTAATATAATGGAGTTTGTGTTAGGTTA
>CP025659.1:11436381-11448536 GCA_003576665.1 Ipomoea trifida | reverse complement strand
GGAACTGATCCATGGGATCAGAAATTAGGCCCATGGTTGTGCACCTCAATTATAGATTGGAACTGATCTAGGGGATTATAAATTAGGCCCATGGTCGGGTACCTTGATAAGTGCCAAAAACAGTCAAATTTTGGGTTATGTTTAGATGATATTTTGATGTCGTAGCACCTAATTATGATCACTTTCATGGATAAAACCTCTAATTAGCACCTATTCGACAAATCCAGCTCAAGGAATGTATTTTGAATCATTTCCGAAGGATATAGCAAAGTTTTAGGCCAAAAGAAGCAACAATCAAAGAATCCACCAAGCAGGAGGCTGCAACGCACCATCACACGCGTGTGAGCATGCGTGGATTTATTCCAGAGAGCTGCCAAGCATGGTCACACGTGTGGTAGCAGGCGTGGAGCGCGTCCAGTAGGGAAACAATGGAAATTCGATTTTTTGGAGCAGCTATTTAAACCCTTCCTTCTTAATTTCAAGGAGGTAGCTCCCAATTTTCAGATCTGATTTCTCTCTCCATTTTCTTCCCCTATGGGGAGGAAAAACTCACTCAATTTCCATTAGATTAGTATAGATCTTAGGATTGAAGATGGATTGAAGATGTAGAACCAACCATTCCTTGGGTAACACACTCTTTCCATTGAATTGCTTGTTTAAATTTATTGTTGGAAGTAATTTCTATTTTGTTGTTTTGAATGATTTCCATGACTGAGTAGAGTAGTTTGGGTGTGTGTGCCCTTGTTGATCTAAGGATTGATGCTTAGAATTTATTTTATGATCTTGAGATTTGTGGGAGTATGATTGATGTTTGTATGGATAATGTTGTTCAATCTTTGCTTCTATTTCTAGCCGGGATAGTTAGTGAACTGAGTGGAAGTGAGAGAGTGCGCGATAGCGGCCTCTCATGAGCCCAACTCATCTATATCTCCGCTCTTAATACGAAAGGATGAGATCCGAGAGGAGTGGTAGGCAAGGTGTTCGATAAAATGCCTCAACCGAATGAGGATTGAGAGTCTGAGTGTGACGCCACTCGGTACTAATACCGTGACTCCCTAAATCAATCCCGAAACCCAATTTCAAGCTACCTACGATAATTAATCCTTTAGCTTAACTTTGGCATGCACCCCTTCCTTTTATCTTTTGTATTTTCTATCCCTTTTTACCTTTGAACCAACCATGAACACAACCTCTCCCTATGATTCTTGCAACTCTTACCTTTCAACCTCATGAATGCCAACACGCATTCGGTTCCCATTCGTCATCCTTGAGAGACACGACACTCGGGGAGTCTTGACTCTTCGTTTTATCACATTCACACTTCACATCCACTCACCCCATACATACATCCCTTCATACCTCGATTGTAGATCGGAACTAATCTAGGGGATCAGGAATTAGGCCCATGGTCGAGTACCTCGATCGTAGATCAGAACTGATCCAGGGGATCAGGAATTAGGCCCATGGTCGGGCACCTCAATCGTAGATTGGAACGGATCCAGAGGATCAGGAGTTATGTTGTGCTCGGGCGGAGTCAATATTTCGAAATATCCCATGATCGGGCAACTTCCTTGAAACAGTTTAAATGTCAAAATCATTACATGCATAGGTGAAGTCAATTTATAATGGTAGAATAAGACTAGATGCTCAGAGTTCCAAACTCGATCAACCGATTTCCTTGTGGTCGTTTGTAGTTTGTAAGTGACGGGGCGGACAACTGCGACAATGACATAGGGTCCCTCCTATCTCTAGGCTAACTTCCCACTCTCTTACAGTCGGCTGGCTTCTCGTCTACGGGAACATAATCTCCGACCTGAAAATATCTTGGGCGGACTCTGGAGTAGTGGTAAGTCTTCACCCTTTGCTGATACTCCACTATTCGCGGCCAAGTGTCGTCGTTCCTCTAAGCAACGCGAGCAGTGGGGATCCATGCCTCGATGGGCAGCCTTGCATCAACTCCGTAGACTAACGTGAAGGGTGTTTCTTTTGTAGCCTCCCTAGGAGTAGTACAGTATGCCCAAAAAATGTATGGTATCTCCTCCGCCCAACTTCGTCCGACCGAATCCAGCTTTTTTTTTAATCCTTCAAGAATAGTTCGGTTGGCATTTTCGACCTGGCTATTTCCTTAGGAGTATGCATCGTACCGATCTAGTTCCCATTATAGTTAGGAAATTATGAAAAGACCTAGTTCCGACTATAATGAATTTTTTTCGCCCTGGGAGTTTGGGGAATGGTCCCACGATATCTACCCCCTACTTAGCAAAGGGGATCGCCGAGCTTACCGGCTCGTAGAATGTCGCTGGTCGACTAGGAGCTTCGCGAAGACCTAACAAGATTCACAATTTTTTGCCAGCTCTTCACAATCAATCTGAATGGATGGCCAATAATATCCGATCAGCATGATACGACGGGCCAGAGAACGACCACCCTGATGGGTCGAGCAGATACGGGAGTGCAATTCGTTCATCACCAACTCCGCTTCAAACTGGTTGATGCAACACATTAACGGCCCCCCGTATGATTGTCGGTATAGCCTCCCTTCCAGGATTTAAAATCAGGGGGCACGTAACTTGGCATTTCGAACTCTGTCCTCATCCTCTGGGAGGCTACCGGTTTGTAAATACTACATGAGGTTGGTTATCCAGTTGTCTTCTTCCCTCACTGGTTCTACTGGCAGGCCATCGACGGCGGCAGCTGACACTTGTATGACCCGAGCGACGTCACCTCCCTCCGAGCCTCCGAAGATGAAGTGAATGGTTTGCTTTGTGCTTGGGTCTGGGGCGGCTCATCCCGATCGGGGTCTCTATTCTTTTTGTCCTTTTCTGATTTCTTGAAAATTTTTCGCTGTGAGCGCTTGCTTTTTTCCTTCTGAGTGAATTAAGACAGCTTTCCCGACCTCAAGAGGTCTTCGATTACCCTCTTAAGACTGGCAAAATCTTCAGCGTCATGACCTCTACTTCGATGGTACGCGTAGTACTTGGATTCTCATCTCCGTCCCGGCTTGGTTCAGGTAACCGGATGAGGTTACATGATTGAACGTAGTCTAGGACTTCCACCACTGGTCGAATCAGGGGGTAAAGGTCGGACTTGCCTCCTAGCGTTCCGATCGCTGATCGCCGTTCCGCCGATCCCTCTCTTCCCCTTTGCTGCCGATTGTCGTTCCGCCGATCGTTCCTACCTGGACTTGCCTCCTAGCGTCGTTTTGCAGTGTATGCTTCCCCAGCGTTTGCGTGGTCGGCAACTCGACTAAGCGCTTCCTCGTACGTCAACAGGGGTCTAAGGATGAAATCTTGATATAACGCCCTGCCCTTAATGACCAGTGGAGTACGTTTATAGTCATTCGATCATCCATTGGCTCCACTTCACCGATCGCGTTTTTCCACTTCGTGAGGAAATCTGTCAAAGTTTCTCCCTCTTTCTGCTTGGCGACCTCAAGATATGTAAAATGCCGTCAGACTACTTTAGATGTCGCAAAACGTTGTATGAATCTCCGCTCTAGTTCCGCAAAATAGTCTATTGACCTTGGTTCTAAGGCTTTAAACCATTCAGCTGCCCGACCTTCAAGGGTGGAATAGATCGCTCTGCAAATGATTGTATCTGAAACTCCCATAATTAGCATATTGACGTAATAGGAGTTGATATGCTCCTTCAGATCTGTCTTGCCATTGTACCCCTTATTCCCCGAGACATGGAGGTCGATCTGGTAGTGATAGCTCATGATCTTGTTAGTAAAGGGTGTCGCTAGCAAGGATGGTGTATTGTCGCCCAAGCATGAGTTCTGCTCGTTTTTCCATCAGTTAAATTCTTTCCGAACTTGGTCTAAGATTCATCTGGGAAATTGTTCGTGTCCCTCTCCTGTCCGTGCTCTATGCCTTTGAGATCGGGAGGTGCTACTTTCACCTGAGTCGCCTCTGTTGCTGCCTGCTGGTCAGTCCACCGATACTCTTCCTTCATCACGTAGCCCAAGCCGGTCTCTGGCAAATGGCCTCAAGCGTTCAAATGCACTCCTCTTGGGAGTGAGTCAGCTTCCGAACTTTCAACCAATTCAAGCATATCCCGCACGAGTCGGTGAGGTTGTACCGATGGGTTCTGTCGAATAGATGGTGCCCTTTTCTCAAACTATACGTCGCGGAGCACGGGTTCACTAATAGTAAATTCTCTCGTCGAAGGGACGACAGAGGCATTCTAGGCGGGCATATATGCAGGTTGGGGATATAGGGTGGGGCTCGGCTGGAATGGGTAGGGCGGAGGTGTAACACCCCGACTCGGCTTACCGTACAGTCGGAGTAGTTACCGCCACACCTAGAGTGAATTCTATCACCTCTTTGACAAACTCCACTCTAAGTGCACAGGCTAAATGGAAACGCTTCACAACAACTATCACCCAACATAGTCATATATATATATATATATATATATATATATTTGAGCTAAAAAGGGCTTAGTTAACCAGTCATATACATATCTACCTATATATACAAGGATGTGCCCGGTGGGCCAAAGGACAAGTTCGGATTGATCACAATCCTACTAACCCAGCTCATAAACCGCTAAGGTTACAAAAGAAAAATATTTACACAAAAGATAAAGTTCCCAAAGGTTTTTCCGAGTAAGGGTCGGCACTCGTCATCCACAGTATATACACCTTGTAGCCCATCCCTGGGCATGTGTACTCCGGCGAATCCTGGGGGTTCGCCGGGCTACACGAGCCTACACTAGATGGCATCTATTATGAAACACAATGAAGTGTAGTTAGCACGACGGCTAAGTAAGGAGATTCATAGGTCACCCAAAACTAAATAAAGGTTTTGGAAAATAGATATTTGAATACTTTAATACTTAGCTCATAGGCTGAGACTCTACCTGCAACAAGTTATGAACAGAGACTTTCCCAATTGCCAAATTAAACATGCCTTTCACAACAGTATGAATCTTCCTTCCTCTTCAACGAGGTCTCTTGATAAGTGTTTACTTACCAAAGAGGTTCATTTCTTAATATATCATTAACCAACTGAGGTTGGATTTTACTTCACCTTTCACGGTGTGCAAAAATTTGGGACTCTTCCCAACATAGAGATTTCTCTCATTTTCATTCGGTTTAGGCAAGACATGTCTTACTAGACTATCCTGCCTCCATCTTTGAAAGTTATAACAATTATCAAGCAAATCAACAAATAGTGAAAAATCATGGATTTTACATTTTGATTTCAATCAGATTATTTGAAATTTTCCTCACAAGGAACTTTCCACCAACTTTCGCCTCAACGAGGGCTCGCCAACTTCCCTTGGTGCTTAAACTTTCATCACATCTCCTTTCATCGTAGCTACAGAGTAACTACATTCTCATATCAAAAGTTCACTTAGTTTCTTTGTAGAAAGCGTGAGGCCTTTGGAGTATTCTCTTAACTCCCTCTCTGACCACTTGGATCATCGAACTCGGGTTCAGTGGTCATCCCCGGGTCTAACACTGATCCCCTAGACGTAAGGTTCGTTAGAATGATTCCTAGCTGGCCCTACTAGGTCCATAAAAACGACACATACCCGGACTTCATAGAGTAACTATACTTTAAGTGTGCATACCCCCGCAGGAATATCTCATCCTAACGAGTTATACAGTACTCGGCGAATAGACTTCGTCCACAGTATGAATGATCATACAACATAACAACCACTGGAAATGGCACTTTCAGCCACACTTTATCCCGTAGGCTAATCAAGGTCCTCCTCAACTTACTAGAAGCTAAGGTTTTTAAGGACATTTATTCTTTCTTTCTTTCCTTGAATCAATTAGCATTTTTAGATATACATTATGCTCAAGTCCAATACTTGAAACCGGTTAACACTTTAACCAATGTCAAGAGTTTCCTTTCTTAAGACACTTTGATAGTACATTAATTACCATCCAACGTGGTAATTAAGTGTAACTATCATGAATTTTCCAGTATCACATTTCATACGTACGTAACATACAACATACATATATATAACATAACACGTCACAACATTTATATATATACGTATGGCACATATACCATATATATATAATAAAACCTCTTCACAATATATATATATATATATATATATATATATATATATATATATATATATATATATATATAGGGTAGACTTCATATGAGACAACCCTTATAGGTGAGAACTAAGACATAATCTTGACCATATGATCCAAAAAATGAAGGGTTAAGATTGCCATAAATAATTTAAATGTGTTTAACGTAAAAATGGGTAAGTTTGAAGGAAAAAGGGATACCTAAGGGTAAAGTAGTAAAAGTGTGTGCAATATAAGTGAGAAAACTTAGGAAACAAAGTCTCTCTATTCCAATACTGACTTTTCCATACCCACGCTCAATCAACGCTCCCCATTTACACACGGCATCTCGCTCCGGAGAACGGTGGTGACGCATGGTTGGTTCGCGACGCTAAAAAAACGGCAATGAGGTGCAAAATCGCGACCTGAAAGCAAAGGTATGTTACGATTTTCATTATTTTTATGTCCAGTAGCAATTGCAAAGGAGAAACCAGATAAAGGGGTAGGGTTCCGGCGGCCAGAAATCGCACACTAGTTCTGAACCCGGCAAGGTGGCGAGGGTTTCACACTGTTTCGTGGCTGGATGTGCATTAGGCGAACAAAACTAGGGTTTGCTATCCTAAAATACCGCCTTTAGAGTTTTTCCCCAATTCCGGCTTTGGCATGCAATCCTAAAATACCACCTAAACATCTCCGTAAATTTGTAAATTGCAAACATTTGCTTAATTTAACGGCGGTGATTAGAGGTTGCTGGTGAGGCACGAGGTAGTAGGAAAAAACAGCAGACTATAGGATGGAGAGGCAGAGCATGCATTTAAGGTAAAAAGGTATGAGTAGTTTTTTTTTTCCGCTGTTATATGGAGGTGAAATTACGACTTCCCCTGATGTGCACGAGGGTCTACACTGATATGCACATACACCCCTCAAACCAGTGAGGTGCACACTGTACTACTGTGAAGTGCACATAGATAAATGCACACGTGCACACATAACAACAAACATGCATGATTAAAGAAACGAGAATGCACGTATTAAAAAGGAAAAAAAATGGTAGCACTGTGGTATGGTTTGTACATTACGAGGTATGAAGCCTTGAAATGCTTTTAAATATTATAATAACTTTTTACAATCATTAATCACCTAAATGCCTAGTAATTACCTTGTGCGTTTATTATAATAGGTTTTTTTATTAGATTCCTATTGGAGATACCTAGCATATTGAAGATATGTAGATGTTTTGGTTTCTGCTTTTTTTCCCCCTCTTTTTTTGAGTAAATTGCAATGTATAAGGTTGTTTGATAATTTTGAAAGTTTAGATAACAGTGCTCACACAGTTTGATTCTAGTATGCACATGCAATAAGTATTGTATGCAAAATTTTCGACAGAAGGAGCTTGATGTTGAAATATTAATAATAAACTAAAAGTTTAATAATATGCATATTGGTAAACACTCATGTACACAGTGTCCAGAAATATGATGCACAGAGTGCACCTAACCTGCACCCATGTTATTTAAATGCTTAGTTTAACCCTTTCTCAATAAGTACAGGCTTTCGAAGAACGAGTAACTGAAAATGACAGCGTTGCAGAGCATTGTGGTGGACCTAGAGCATTTAATTGCGAAGACAGATGACAGGAGTGTAAAGGAAGGCAGCTGACCAAGGTGTTCAACTGGCCATGATGAACAGGGTTATTTTTTTATATGACATATAACCTAACCTTGTAGTTGAAGTCACGAAGTCAGTATGGTTATTTTTTATATGATAACTCCAGTTTGTAGGATGTTTACTTTTAGGTGGAGATCATTCATGTGCATTTATTTATGATTACGGTTGTTATTCATTGCCTGATGTGTTGTGCACATAGGTGGTGCTAGCATGCACATAGTAGGTGTGCACTTATACTATTATTTTGTGATTTGATGGTCTATGAACGTAGGTGGTTAGTAATGTGCAAACAGTGGTGGTGCGCTTGGCCTGTTTTAAAAATTGTAGATTGGTTTCGTTTTTTTTTTTTTTTGTTTAGTTACTCGTCACTGTGTGACAGACTCATTATGTGGTGGTGGTAGTTAGATGGCACACTGTTGAGAACTTGGATGCACACGCCTAAGCACATGATTTAACCTCGCTTTATACAAACATGCACACAGTGCATGAAGAAGGTGCACACGCCCACCAATTTTTTAAACGACACACATGTGTGTCCCTGGGTGCACAGACCTACCTTTTGTACCGAAACTTAGTCTACTCGAACATGTACACAGAGCCTTACGTAGATGCACACAAATACCGAAACATCTAACCAAGATCAGTTCCTAGTAATAGTAAGGGGGGGGGGGGGGGGGAGGGAGCACTAAAATATACTAGTAAGCATATTAAAATATTTAGATTGCACCTACAGAACACCATGGGAAAAAGATGAAAGAAGTTAGTCGGCACACGGTTAAGTTCCTAGGTGCACATGCCTACGAATATCATTGACCTACAGTTATACTAACATGCAGACATTGCATATAGTAAGTGCACACACACGACACAACTTTTGTATATCATCAGCTTTGAATAGCATTTAGACGGAAAAAAAAAACGATAGATAGACTAGTAACCCGATTTAATCAGTGTGAAGGAGGAATGAAACTGAGCGGCACACGGGTGTCTACCTGGGTGCACACCCCCCGACCCGTACTCACCCTCCATTAAATCTAACATTCACACTAAGCCAATATCTATGAAAAATGATAAACATATACTAGAAACGCACTAAAGTATTTATATTAAAGGTTTAGAGTAAACAATGTCTAAGAAAAATAATTAAGTAACATTCAACATCCACATGTAAAGAACAACTACGGCTTTTGCTTTAAGGGGCAATTGCGGCTGTCATGTCCCTCATATTTGTGACAAGTCTTGCACTCTCAGGTTGAATTTGCAGTTTTCTCTACAGCAAGCTCTTTTGACGATTTGAACCGCTTCCCAAAACCCTATTCTTAGCAGTGGTTTGGGGATGGACAACAACATGAAACGTGAGCACACCACCAAAAGCTTGAACAACACTAGACTTATCAACGGACATACCAGAACTAGTGTCAGCATCTACAAATGACCGTCTCAGCTCCTTCAAAACACGAGATAACTCTATAACTCGATTCGAGCTACCTCCTGCAAGTGCAACACAACTATAAAAATCATTCCAAACATCCTTCATAACACACCTACAAATGACAAGCGCACCACCACTGTGTGCATATTACTTACCACCTACGTAAACTGACCATCAGAACACAGAATAATAGAATGAAAACACAACCATTATGTGCACATTAGTTACCAGCTATATGCACTCAATATCAAACAATGAATATAATAACACCCATAATCGTAAAAAATGCACAGAAATCATCTACACCTAAAAGTAAACATGCCACAAACTGGAAAACATCCTGAAAACTATATCACCCCAAGCCTATACAAACTAAAACCTAAAATTTTATTTTTTATTTTTTGAAAAGGACATACAGACGAAATGGCCTATATGTGAAAGTCAAAATACAGACATAATGCACACGCGGGAATACATAGATGCACACGGTGGCGGAGAAATACAAAAAATGCAGCAACATGAACAATAACAATAAAAACTAAAAAGGATCACTAAAAACAACTCTAAAACAACCACACAACCCCCTAAACGAACCAAACCACCAAACACCCACCCACAACTTAACCACAACCTAAGGAAAAAATGCCACCCCCTTCCCCACATACGCATGCTGCCACACCACCCCCATAATCAACCAGCAGAAACAGAAACAAAAAAACATATAAAAATTAGAGGAAAACATACCTTCATTACCAACTTCCATGCTTTCAGAAACGGTGATTAAAAACGTCGTGCTTCAGCGGAAGAGTAGACCTTTGTCTGAAGATGGAGGCTATAACGTGATTGAAGTTAGAAAAATAAGAAAAAAGAATCCTACCTAAATTAAAACACCTAAAATCAAGCATAATATATGACTAGAATTCTATTCTAAAAATAAATTAAAATACACATACAATTACAATAAACCCCCTTCTAATTAATATTAAGCACATAAGGAAGAAAAAAAGGAATAATCTCAACCATCAAATACTAAAAGATGGACGCTCCACAATATGTCTTATTTCTCATCTGAGATGGTTGTCTCATATGATTACAATTCTATATATATATATATATATATATATATATATATATATATATATATATATATAGACTCAATATCTCTCTAGCCTCTTCTTTTAGATCTTAAAATAACAGAAGCACTTGGGGCATCGGCACAAGCGTGTTGAAGCCTGTTAATGGTACGTCACGGGTGTGACAGCGCCCGTAACCAGAGCAAGTCATCCTCACGGGCATGACGACACCAATGAATGTTGCTGAAACCGCCCCACGACCTTGTTCTGTTCATTTCTGCATGCTCTCTTCCCAGTCTACCTCCAAGTGTCATGTTCTCCTTCCATGCATTTTTAGCTCTAACTTGGTCACTATTGCTCCAAATTGCTTTCTCTTCCTTTTATTGTGCAATTAAGAGAAACTATACATAAAGGCACATTAGTTAGTCCAAGTTTTATATTAAACGAACACATCATTTTATGCACAAAATAAGCAAAAGCACATGGGAAAACATAGTAAAAAATAAGTGTGATCATAGAGCTCTTAGTTTATTGAGTCAAATACAAACTTTGAGATAGGGTAACAAAATCCTCCACTAGATATCTTACTGCAGCCAAGATGTTTGTTGAAAAATTGGCTTAGACTGGTAGGCATGTTTCTTTGGATGAGTAAAATTTTATATTTTTCGTGGTCTAAGGCCAGAATATTGTTCTACTGTTTCCTCTTTGCTGAATAATGGCATTTCTTTGACAGCTGGATAGATTTTTTATTTTTTGACCATATATAATTTTGTTTACTCTACTAACAAACAACCTGCAACAGTGAGTTAATTTCAACACCGACGCATGTAGTGCAAACTGATAGACAAGGACGTGGGGCAAATTATATCGTGGACCGTGGTCCACAATGCATTGTGGACCGCGGTCCCAAAACGACCTCGTTTTGATTAATGAAAACAGACGGATGAATTCGCGCCACTCACTTTCTTTTCATATATACTGGACTTTCTTTTCATATATACTGCACTTTCTTTTCAACACAACTGCAGTTACCTTTCAACACAACTGCAGTTACTTTTTGATATAACTACAGTTTCATTCGATAATATAAAAACACAAATGTGAAGCTGTTATTCAGTATCTTTTCATATACACTGCACTTTGTTTTCAACACAACTACAGTTACTTTTTGATATAACTACAGTTTCATTCGATAATATCAAACACAAATGTGAAACTGTTATTCAGTATCTTTTCATATACACTGCACTTTCTTTTCAACACAACTACAGTTACTCTTTGATATAACTACAGTTTCATTCGATAATATCAAAACAAATGTAAGGCAGTATCTTTTGGAATGAACTATAGTTTTCATTACGGGATTCCGCCTCCCACTTACTAAAACGACGTCGTTTTGGGACCGCGGTCCACAATGCATTGTGGACCGCGGTCCATGATATAAGAACTGAGGACATGGTGCTTCATATCCTTATTCAGGTCGGGGAGGAAGGTTGACCTAAAGTCGTGGTCTTAGTGGCCAACATGGTAGGGGCTATGCTCCAAAATGTCAGATTTGTTTCAAGTTTGATGACACGTTGCCAACCGGCTAGGGATGTCAATTGGGTCAACTCGCTGGATTTTGAACCAGCCCTGCAGGGTTGTTGGGCTTATCGGCTTGGGCTAAATGGTTTTTCATTTTTTTCTCTTTGGGTTGGGTTGGCCCTAAACTTAAATTGCGGGTTGCTGGGCTAATCCAGCGGGTTGAATCACTAAACAAAAAATGAAAAATAAGAGTGGGTATCCAAATGGACCACAATTGGTTGAGCGGGATGAGTTAAAAAATAAATAAATATTACCTACCATGTTAGAATGGGATAATGTTGATAAAATTATGTTTAATGTTTATATATATATATATATATATATATATATATATATATATATATATATATAT
>CP025659.1:11412982-11435797 GCA_003576665.1 Ipomoea trifida | reverse complement strand
CATCCAAAGTTCATGCCCCCCAGCTTAGCCTTTGACTCCAAATTTGTAAACTAATATTTTTTGGACCGTTAGAAATGATTAGTGTAAAATATATTATAATGGAAAAATGTGCCAACGTGGGACGACATATGTGTTTTCCTACTTTTCTCATGCAAATAAACAAAATGTGAACCAAAAAATAAATGCATCGAAATAATAAAAATAATCTATTATAAAGAAAGCAAAATAAAAGTAGATAGTGGGGGCAAAGACACTAATTTCAACATTCAATATTGGAATTTATTCGAGCTTGAACAAAATATATATATATTTTTGAATCCAGCCATTATAATACTCCGTAGTATTATAATTATATATATATTTTTGAATCCAGCCATACATATTTAATATGGAGTATATAATTATATATATAGTATGTGTGTACTGTACATATGTATGTGTAGAGTATATAATTATATATATAGTATGTGTGTGTACTGTACATATATATGTGTGTACTGTAGACACACAAACATATATATATATATATATATATATATATATATATATATATATATATATATATATATATATATATATATATATATATATATATATGACATAATCTAATGGTTTGGCCCGATAGCTCGTCGGGCTAGCTCGACTCAATCCGATAACTTTTTAGGACCAGCCCATTTAGCTCGATATTTTATTGGGTTGATTTTATCGGTCTTAACCCTATAATTTTCAGGGTTTATTGGGCTAGCCCGTTGGTTTAGGGCCCAATTGACATCCCACACGTTGCCAACTACACTATTATAAGCCTAAAAACCCACAAGCCAATATGGCATGCAGGACTGAACCATAGGTTATAGCTTTAACAACCATGTCTTTCTATCCTACACCACATGCATATTGCAGCTTTAGTAGTGGCTCCTAATACATGTGCAACGAATAATGCCATTCCCAATACAATTCCCCATACGCAGTTTAAACCATACACAATGGATTTAAAACTCTCCGAGTTTGTGATGATATGATCGAGTTTGGTTATTTCTCATGTTGTTGTACATCTACACCTTCTTCTAGTCATCATTTGTCCTTAAATGGTGCTTTTCAGGTTCCTCATCTAACCGCTCATCTTTTGTCTGTTCAACGTTTTACTACTAACAATAATATATTTTTTGAGCTTCACCTTTCCTTTCTCTTTCTCGTGAAGGATTAGATCACCAAGAAGAGCTTCCTCAAGGCTATTAGCTTAGGGAGTCTATATAGGTTTCAATTCCATCCCAAAGTCCTATTACTCTTTTTTCAACGAAGGCATCTTATTTTGCAAAAGTGGCATGTGGTTGGTTCCTCCAAGTCTTTAGATTCCTTATGTACTTCATGTTAGCTTGGGAAATCATCTCGGTTCTCTTAGTGTGATACCCCAAAATTTTAAAACAAAATGTTTTTCCTATAGAGGGTTTGAAACAAAATTTATTTTATCTACTACCGCTAATTAGCTAGGCGATGTTGTCTAAAGTATAATGAGAGAAGGAGAATAAGCTTGGGCGACTGAGTTGGAGACAAAACGTCTTAAGCATTAGGGTTCAGCTGGTGGACTTTGTTTATATACCGGGGCTAATGGGCTCGGGTTTGGGTTCACTATTTGGCCTGTTATTTATGGCTAAATAATCAGGTTGCATATATATCACAACTTTTGGGCTTCCTTATTTATGTTCTATATATGGGTTGGCATTATGTTATTAACATTTGTCATTCTTTTTATTTTTGTGGTGGTTGTTGAACATAATTATAAAGAACATGTGTATAATTAGAAGTGTTTTTAGACATATTGAAGTTTATATTTTACATGTACCATACTTACTAATTATTTAGGATTTACGTATGTATTCATATTTATGATGTTTTTGATACATACATTTTATGGTCATCTAGATGAGAACATGGAATTGGAGCACATACAATTGAACACTAATAATAAATCGATGAAAATATTATCTTCATCAGAGACGTATTCAATGCATACACCAATAAGTTGCATAACTCAAGATAATGTACCAAATGGTTGATGTTCGTACTATTACTATTATCATTTTATAAAGTTTTATGGTTGTTAATTTTTTTTTTTATATTTTATTAGGTCGTATTGAATTAGTGAATACATCAAGTTGTAAGCCGTTGAAGAACATCACTAATGGTAAGTAACTAAGATATTAATTCTTAATGTTTTTTAATAGAGTATATATTATTGACAAATTTTAATTATATATTACAATTGTAAATCGTAGCAAGAACTCAACGAACATTATCGTAGCAAGTACTCAACGAACATTATATTCCAAATTGAAGGAAGTTATACTAAAAGCTCAATGTGTCTTACTGACATCAACCACTCAAGTCGTAACACCTTGAATTGTAGTCCTAGATGCATTCCTACTCAGCTCACAGATATTACTAAAGGTAAAGCTACTTATTTAGTTTTTAAAATTTTAACTAATATATTTCCAAAAAACATTATGTGTTTAATATTTGTGTACTCCAGAATTAGACATTTGTACCTGATGTTTTTTTTTTTTTTTTTTTTTTTTTTGGTATCTATGTACTTTTCACTAATTTTATTTATTTAACATATGTAGACACTACCTATATATCCTCAAGTAGCGGTGGTCATTTGTTGCATAACGATTGCGATCAAGGCATGACTACCTCCCAAGAAACCGCAAGAGATTTATTATTAGAATTTGATAACGTCGACCATCTATATTTTATGGAACAAAGCTGTATAACCTGTATTATACAACCTTGTACGTCAAATGTATGTTGCAGTTTCAAGAGTAAGTAGTCCCGGGGGTTAAAAGTCTTCATTTGTGGAGAAAATGGGTCTCTTAGTACGACCAAAAAAGGTTGTATATAAAGAGATTTTCCACAATTTGTAATAATGAAACGATTGATTATTTAATGAAATAGTTTGTATCTTTTTTTTTTTTTTTTCCAATAATATCTGTAACGTTTTTTTACTTTTGGCATTATACGGTACTTTTCAACTAGTAAAATGCCAAATATAAGAGTTTATTACCAAAATGGTCCCTCGACTATTGCGAAATTACCAATTTGGTCCTCAACAATTTTTTCTGACCAATTTAGTCCCTTGACTTTGAAAAATTTAACCAATTTGGTCCTCCGTTTATTTTTCCGTTAAACCTCCGTTAAATCAGGACCAAATTGGTAATTTCACTATAGTCAAAGGACCAAATTGATAATTAGTTTTTCACTGAAATGGTCCCTTGACTATAGCAAAATTACCAATTTGGTCCCGATTTAACGGATGTTTAACGGCAAAATAAACGGAGGACCAAATTGGTTAAAATTTTCAAAGTCGAGGGACTTAATTGGGCACAAAAAATTGTCGAGGACCAAATTGGTAATTTCACAATAGTCGAAGGACCATTTTGGTAATAAACTCCAAATATAATTACCGCGCATCGCACGGGTCCGATACTAGTAATTCTTAAAACAAAATATGTTAGTAAAACAATATTTATTAGGATACTTAAGATTAAAAAAAAAGGATTAATATTTGATGCACCGCCGATGTACAGATGCTATACACCGGCGGTAAAGGAGAAGATGACACATCATTAAAGAAAAAAGTCAATATTGATCGAACCCTTTTTTGCAAAATATTTAAGACTTATATTTTATTAGGAAACTCTTTATTTCTAGTTAACAAAATAGATCTACTTTCCTAAAAATATTACTGTGAACGACTGAGCGTAACCAAACAAAATTAAACATTTTTATTATATAATTCTATATATATATATATATATATATATATATATATATATATATATATATATATTAAATAATTAGCATTTGTAAATAAATATTTAGGAAATTAGATAGAAAATAATCAAGTACGTAGTAATAAATATGTTTAGGAAAGTAGATATATTTTGTTAACTAGAAATAAAGAATTTCCTAATAAAATATAAGTCTTAAATATTTTGCAAAAAAGGGTTCGGTCAATATTGATTTTTTTTAATGATGTGTCATCTTCTCCTTCACCGCCGGTGTATAGCATCTATACTTCGGTGGTGCATCAAATATTAATCCTAAAAAAAACCCTATTTATATGCAGTTCTTATATGGTGGACCACAGTCCACAAAGCATTGTGGACCGTGGTCCCAAAACGCCGCCGTTTCATTTAGTAAATGAAACGGCGGCCGTTTACTCCGTCCCACGACGTCATCCCGTCGTGGGACATTTAATATTATTATTATTATTATTATTATTATTATTATTATAATAATAATAAAATACGAAAAGAACGGGAAAAATGCATCATTTGTCCTCTCCACTCTCCCACTTTCTTTTCAAACAAGCAAAAGACTTACCATCTTCTCCAAAAAGCAACAGTGCTCTTCACTTCTTCTGCCATTGTCGACCATTTTCATCGCCATTGTCGACACATTTTCAACCATTGTTGCAGTCTAAAAGCTTCAATACAGGTAAACATCTTGTTTATGTATCAAACAAACACATTGTGATGTATCAGGCATGAGCTAAAAGTTTATTTTCAGTTTTTTTACATCCAGTACAACGCATGCACTGAAATGAAAAAGGCATATAACAAAAATACATATATTATTGTCAAATGTGAAAAAGAAATCACGTGTATCATTAAAAAAACTGTATAGTACTTGAAATGATACTAATATTTCCAAACGATGAAATTACATGGTTTATAAAATCGAACTAGCTGTATGAAAACATATGAATCGTCAAAATATTCTGTTGTATTTTCAAAATGAAACTAAAGGTTTGTCTAAAAGAAATTGGTGGTTTGTCTAAATGAAACTGTAGGTTTGTCAAAAAGAAACAGTATGTTTGTAAAATATAACAGTTTAGATGGTGTCCTATTATGCCCTAAAAATTATTAAATAAAAATATAGAGTAATTGAAAAGATACTGTAGTGTTTTGGGAAAGAACCTACATTATTGTTCATAAAATGAATATGATAAAGTGCAACTATAGTGTTTGCAATAAGAAACTGTAATGTATTTTAAAAGAAACTGCAATGTTTGGTAAAGGAAAGTGTTGTATTTTCAAAAATAAACTATATTCTTTTTAAGTATATTGTTTCATAATAAGTCATAAAAATCTTAAATGAAACTACAGAGTAACTGAAATGATAATGTAGTGTTCATGAACTGAAACTGAAGGGTTTATTAACTAGAACTGACAATGTGGTGTCAAATATTCCACTTCCTAAAAATCTTAAATGAAACTATAGAGTAACAGAAATGATAATGTAGTGTTCATGAACTGAAATTGAAGGGTTTATTAACTAGAACTGACAATGTGGTGTCAAATATTCCACTGCAATTCCATTTGAAACTACAGCTAAATGAAAAAGAAACTGAAGTGTTTTTCAAAAGTAACTGTAGTGTTTTGTAAAAGAAACTGTATGGTGTATCAGAACAGAGGGCTGTGTGAACAGAAAACTATGAAATCTATGAAAAGAAATCTATGAACTGTATGAACACAAAACAGTATGAAAAGAAAACAATGAAATCTACCTGGTGATAATAATCATTGTTAATTTGTGACCTTGTTTGCATGGCAGAAATGAAGAAGGCAACCGCAAGACAAAAAAAAACCAAAGAAGTCGATACCGAAACAGCAATGCCAGAGCAGCCAAAAACCAAGGGTAGTAAAGCTGGTGCTAAGCGCAAGGCTGAAAAACAAAAACTCCCAAAGCAGCCAAAAACAAAAAAATCAAAAACAACTCCAAAGAAGACAATGATTACTGACCTTGAATACCTGCAAACCCGAATGTCACCAAAGCACTTTCGGGAACTCTTATCTTCACTAAACCCTGCACAGCAACAAGCACTTCAAGACATCGGGTTTGGATCAATGTTGACAATGACAGTTTTTGATTGGGACAGTAGGTTAACAAGATACCTAGTCCAGAAGTTTGATCCCTATAGATGCTCATTGGATTTACAGGGCGATCAAATGAGGCTTTCTGCTGATGATGTGTATAGCACAATGGAGCTCCCCAATGGACAAGACCATGTCATTGAAGCTACTTCAGAAAATGAACCTGCAGAGTATGTTGATCTTTTGACTAAATGGAGGCAAAGATGGGAAATAACAAAAGGTTCACCACTCACAGGACACATGCCAGCAATGATGATTGAAAGAGGAGATAGTGGAGATTGGTTCAAACGGGATTTTGTTATCCTATTGGTGTCCAGCATACTCAAAGGGAACCAAAGTAGGAATGCAGTGTACAAAGTCCTATACTCGCTGAATGATGTTTCAAAAATAAAAGACTTGAACTGGTGCGAGTACACTTTCAAATCTTTGATTGGCTCTGTTGAAGCTTGGAAAAAGAAGCCGATTGGATTCTTCTCTGGCCCTGCACTATTTCTGATGGTAATAATTTAAACCATATATTTATAATATTTCTCTTATTGTACTATATACTAGAACAATTAAATTTAACTTGTATTAACTAATATTCTTATTGTTTCAAACAAGTTGACATACCTTGACCGTTTTGAATTCAAAGGCAAAAAGATACAAAGGACAGCACCTGCAATAACAGCGTGGACTGAAGAAAAAGTAAAGGAATGGATAAAGTCAGAGATATTATCTAGACAATTTGGAAGGGGAAAGGTAATCCCGCGATTCGAACGGAAAGAAGAACAGGTACCTGAGAAGATTAATGAGAATGTCCAAGATGAATTGTCTGATGAGTCTTTAAGGAAGGTCACTTCTGTCTTGAGGAAGATGGCCGACACAGTGGTTGAGTTTGCTAAAGTAATGGCTAAGATTGGCAACAGCAGGACTGGAGGTGGAATAATAAAGAAAACATTTGAAAATATTGCTGAAATGATCAACGGTGTATCCTGTTCTCAACCTCCACAACAACAAGGTCTGCTAGATGATGATGACATCTTCAATCAACAGAGCTTTCTTGATGCAGTAAGTGCTCTTGAGCAAGCATTCTTACAGACAAGAAAAAATTACCCAGCTCAGCCGACACAGCCTACAACTTCACAATCACAACAACAAATTCAAACACCATCTTTTGACCTTGGAGTGCCCTCTCCTCAACCTGCTACAATGGAACAACCCCAAAATAAGTTTGATTCTAATGAAATACAAAATATTGCAAGAGATCTTGAAGAAGATAGTGAGAATACCATTTCTGATGAACAACAGTTGGACACAACCCCAGTAGACAACACAATGAAAGAACTCTTTGATAGGTATGCTCAATCCTTTTATATATACACTAATTTTAACACATACTATTTGCATGATATCAAAATGAAATTATAGTCTAATTTAAAGGATAATGTAGTGTTCATGAAAAGACAGTGAAGTGTCTATAAAATGTGACTAAACAGCATGTCTAACATATTTATTCTATGTTGCCAATTGAACATATAATTGAATATAAATGATAGTGAGGTGATTATGAAAAGTATCTGCAACGTATGTTAACTGAAATTGACCAGCATGCCTACTCTATGTTGTATGATACCTAATAGGAAATATAGTTGTAATAAACAGATACTGAAGTGTTTGTGAAAAGAAACTGTAGTGTGTATCAACTGAAACTGAACAGCATGCCTACTCTATGTTGTATGAGATCTGATAGGAACTATAGTTGTAATAAACAGATACTGAAGTGTTTGTGAAAAGAAACTGCAGTGTATATAAACTGAAACTGACCAGCATGACTCACAGATTATATATTTGAACAATTAAACTGCAGTTTGATTGCTGAACCTGATGATGATGACCACTCTGAGCAAGTAATGGACCCGAAGATTCAAAAATCTACCAATGAATCTGAGATCATCACCTTTTTGGACCAAGAACGATGAAATTTTGAAGAAAGTCGAACCAAAAGAAAAGCTGATATATGATTATGCCTTCCTTGACCCAACAAAAGAACAGCCTTTGACGTATGAAAGACACTCATCTTATATTATTATCTCCATATTTTTGCCTAACTAACTTAAATATCTATACATGCTCTTTTTGCAGTGAACAACTGTTTGAGTATGCTGGATATTACTTGAATAGAGACACATTCCAATCTATGAGAGCCGGAGAGCTAGAAAGTGTTATTGTAGATGTTTGGTGTCTAAGACTAAATCAATTGGATCTCAACAGACGGGTTGATAAGCCCAAGCGAATATTCTTCTCAACCCAGGCTTTTGTAAGCAACAACACTTTTTTACATTATGCTTAATTTTATAATTAACATCCTATAAAATAAAATAAATTTTTACAGCTCCAACTAGACAGCCCAACAAATTGGGAGAGGGGTGATAATACAGAACAAAGCTCCTACCAGATAGACTTTGAGCAGTGCTTAGACACTGAAATAAACAACGTCGGAAAGTTGGACATAAGTGATGCTCAGTTGGTAAATAATGTCTTATGCAAAAAAAATATTGTACTTAAGATTAAACAAACTACTAACATTTTATTAATTGTTAACAGATATTCTTTGGCATATACCGGCATCATCACTTCTACATAATGTGCTACAATTTCACAACGTCAATGCTTGAAATCATTGACAACAGTCCCCTTCCAAAAGGAATGAAAATTCAATAAAAGTATGGTGACAGTCCAAAAGTCCAGGTAAGTATTCTAATTACCTATTCCATTCACAAAATACTTTAGTTTAATTTGATAAAGTGTCATATATTCTTATATGTGATTCATTATGAAACTGTGTAAGAAGAAATATATTATTCATCAACTGATACTATAGTATATGCAAAAAGAAACTATAATGTATTCGAAAAGAAACTGTAGTGTATGTTAAAGGAAACTGATATATATTCAAAACAGAAATGAATTCATGAGAAATTCGAATGAATAATTCCATCTGACACTCTAATTATAAAGATATACATGAATATATGATGCATATCTAACTAGTTTTAATTTGCAGAGCAATGCATTTGCAGAGTATTTGATAAAAAGAGGGCAGACCAGTCTAGCTGAGAAGGTAACGAAACTGCCATTGGAGCTGGTAAAAATGAATTGGAGAACAACTGATAACAAGATTGATTGTGGATTGTATTGCATGCGCCACATGGAGACCTACATGGGCAATCCACAATGGAAATGTGGTTTTACTCCCAAAAACCCAAATGTAAGTTTACATAGAACTTTACACATTTATACTGCTCATTCAATTATAAAAATTTAAATAATAAACAATTAACACTAATACAGGAACCATATTTGGCATCACTACGAGCATTGTACACATCAAGGATCATCATGATGCCCGTGAATGTTCACAAAGCAAATGTCATAAGGAATGCCGAAGAATACTTTATTGGAAAAAGGCTCTTACAGTGACTGTGACTTTGAATGTAAGGATAAATGCACCACCTGACAATGTTTTGTTCTGTTTGTTTGTGAAGCCAAGGTAGCTTTAGACTACGTTTATTATGCAGGTTTTAATCATCATAGTTTTTGCTAAAAATACTTTTATGTTTTTGACTTATCATGTTAATATATATCAATGGAATATAATTCCTGAAATGCTACATTTCCATTCACAGAATACTTTAGTTTAATTTCATAAAGTGTCATATATTCTTATATGTGATTCGTTATGAAACTGTATAAAAAGAAATATAGTATTCATCAACTGAAACTATATTATATGCACTAAGAAACTATAATGTATTCGAAAAGAAACTGTAGTGTTTGATAAAGGAAACTGATATATATTCAAAACGAAAATGAATTCATGAGTAATTCGAATGAGTAATTACATCTGACACTGTAATATGTACAAAGTGAAACTGCAATGTTCATGAAAAGAAACTGTATTGTCAAACAACTGAAACTATACTATATACCAACTGTGGTGTCAATTCTAGAACCCTAAATTCTAAACACTAAAGCCTAACCCCTAAAAGCTAAACCATAAAGAGTAAACCCTAAACCTTAAAGAGTCGTGTGGGAGTTAAACTTATTTTTGTTTTATATCCTCTTACTATTTGCTAAATGTTTTGATTTTTTTTTAAAACCCTAGACCATAAACACTAAAGGGTAAAAACCTAAACCCTAAACCCTAAATGCTAAATCCTAAACCAAAAAAGGAATAAACCCTAAATGATAATCACTATAGTACTCGAAATGAAAAGGAACTATAATGTCCGTGAAAGGAAAGTGTAGTGTTTACCAATGGATACTGTAAGGTTTGATATAGAACAAAGTTTAATCAAGATCCGCCGACAACATTTTCGCCAGAATTTGAACGACGATTATGAGGAAGCTTAGCTATGCAGCGCTGCTATACGTGTAGGTTACAGTGATGAGGGGCTTCTTTGTCGCCGGCCAGAGGAAGAAGTCAACGAAACAGAGAAGAGAGATCATGGATAGTTTGTTCTTATACATTATAAAATCATTTCTTCTTCTGGGTTTGGTCTTATACATTATAAAATCATTTTCTTTTTCTTTAAGTTACTGGTCAAATATCATGTATATGCATGTAATGAATACTTGATCAAGTTTTTTCCTATTTTTATTTTATATTTCAGATGGGTATGGGTTTGTCTAAAGATGCCAATGCTCAGAAATTGGCATACATCATTGGGTTAAAGTGGTAAATTTCCTAATAACAAGCCTTTTGGATTGACTTCCCTAGATGTTTTATTTGGTTATTTGCAAATCATGGCACCCTCCATTCTACTTCTTTTGTTGAGTATACTGTGAGTCTGTGAAATTCATTTTAGTGTTTTGCAAATTCATTAAGGTGGTCAAACATGGTGGCTGTGTTGTATTCTAAACCTTCCCCTCACTGGTATATTATAGAAGAATCATTTGTGACGTTGAAAGACTGAGAGGCGGATTGATCAGTTGTGCGAGATGTTAGAAGTGAGATAATGTTGATGAAATAATTAAACATATCTTTTCAGACTGTCCCATGGCTGTTGATGTTTGGCCATAGCTACTAAGCAATGATACAGGTAGCAGACATGAATTATAGTTTGTATGGCACATTTTGTAAAGTTTTTTTTGTTGAAAGGAATTGATCTGATATGCAGGAATTATGTTTGTTTGATGTAAGACATCATATAATGTGATTAGCATCTATATAATACTATAGTTTAACATATTAATATTTATATTTGCAGTAACTTTGGTTTATCATAGTTTAAGAGTTATTAAACAACAAACACATAGTTACAATTATTTAATAAGTAAATGGTAACCAACATTTGACATTTGAAGTTTTCCTGCCCAATGAAAGAAGATTCTAGACAATGGGTATTTATGAATCACTCTCTTTATATTTCTAGAAAACAATATTTTTTTTTTTTTGAAAAGAGAAAACCATTGTTAATAAAGAGTAATGACTGGATGTTATTTTCAAGGTGTCTTTTGAGTTATTCAAAACATTGTCTTTTGACTGGATGTTTTTTTTTTTGAATAATAACTTGACATTTGAAGTTTGTAAAAGTTATTAAACAACAAACACATGCTTGAATGATTCTAAGTAACAAAAATAAAAATTATTGTTGTTAACATACTATAGTTTAACATATCAATATTTATATTTGTAGGAACTTTGGTACCTACAAATATTTTTTTTAATCTTATCTCAACTAATTTCTCTCAACTTAGTAGGCATAATTTTATTTTAGGCCTAATTAGAAAAAAAAATCAATTTAAATTCCAATCAACTTAGTAAGATAACATTTGTGACGTTGAAAGACTGAGAGGCGGATTGATCAGTTCTGCATCTCTTAAGCATATGGCCAGTATGTCTCTCAATACTAATTAAAAAAATTAGTCTTTGTTCATGGTCAATTATATGTCGCTGCAACAAAGATCGATAAGTCACCCATACGGCCTTAAAATATTACTTTGTGATGAATCAAAAAATTAATTGTACTTCTACTACAAAGAGATTTTTAATAATTTATAATTTAGTTTTTTCAAAAAAAATAATTTATAATTTAGTCTTTCTTTCAATAATATTTCCTCGTGCATCACTTGATATATTTTCATTCCGTGCATCGCACGGGGTCAACTGCTAGTATAATAAAAATATAAACAAAAACAAACAAAAAATAAAAAATAAAAACACATTTACTTAAAAAATCAGTATCTTTTTGTGTGTGAAATAGTTTCATTCTACCTATACTATACTTTCATTTGGATTAAAATGAACCAACCTTGAGCTACTACCACTAGACGGATGGACCAAATATCCACTGCCCACCATACTAGAAACAGATTCTCGCACAGAGGACTGCACTGCCACCTTTGTATTCAACTCAACATACTTTGAATAATTCTTTCGTTCTCTTGCATATTTATACTTCTTTTCTATTGTGCTAATCAACTGTTTGTTGCGTTCACCTTTTGGCCTACTACGTGATGGATTTTGTATAACACCATATGTGATTTGTTCACCATCTTCAAAGAAAATAGGACCAATTTCAGCTTCAATCTTCATCTTGGCATTCTGAAATTGTAACACCCCAATTTTCCACTCTTATACTTTATTACAAATCAGTAATCAGACGTTGCGGAAGCTTACATCTACTCAACAGAAAACTGGGTGCTACCGCCACACCTAGAGTGAATTCTATCACCTCTTTGACAAACTCCACTCTAAGTGCTAAGGCTAAACTTACAACACCAACATACTACAACAACATCATAGTAGACCTCAACCTGCACTTCTCTTCTATTCTGAGCTCATCGGCTACAGAGGTACTCACTAAACTGCATCTGATAAAAACAATACACATTGAAGTGTAGTTAGCGCGACGGCTAAGTAAGGATATCCACGGGTTATTCAAAACTAAATAAAGGTTTTGTAAAAATTGTTACATCAAAACCCTATCCTTACTCATTAGCCGAGGTTCTACCTGCAACAGTTACACATAGCAACGTGCACACATAATAGGCAATAATTTCAATATCAATCTTGAATCACTTTCCCTCTAGACGAAGTCATACAATAATCATTTACTTACTCAAAGCATATATTGCTAAACATTTAAGCATATGAGCAAGTAATGGAAAAACAAAAATTCCACCTTTTTATTCTCAATCACTTTCTTTGAAAAACATTTCCCTCATAAGGAAATTCTCTTCACTTTTCACCTTTCAGAGAGATCACACACAACCTTTGGATATTTTCAATACTTTTCACATACCTCTTCTCCGTAGCTACATCGTAACTACATTCATATTTCAAAATCCACTTGGTCCTAGATAGAAAGTGAGTGTGAGGCCTCTGGAGTATCCTTTCTCCACTTTCGACTGACCACTTGGATCGTTCAACTCGGGTTCAGTGGTCATCGCCCGGTCTAATACTGATCCCCTGGACTTATAGGAGCGTTGGAATGATTCCTAGCTAGCCTCACTAGGTTCATAAGAACGACCCCTACCCGAAAATAGAGTGACTATACTTAAGTGTGCACACCCCCGCAAGAGACCCTTTTCCTTCCGGGTGATATAGTACTCGGCGAATAGACTTCGCCCACAGTATGAACTGGTCATACAATAACATAACCACCATACGGGAAGGCACTTTAAGCTCTCTATCCCGTAGGCTACAAGACAAGGTCCTTCACCACTTTTACTAGAACTAAGGTTTGAAAACATTTTTCCTTCCTTTTCCCTTTCCTTGAGTCAAAATCACTTTTTTAGACATTTTCCACAAAATCAAGTCCTCCTTTGAAATCAATCACCATTCTTAACTTAGTTCAAAAGTCTTGTCTCTCAAAACGTTTTGCTCAAAACATTTCCCATCATTACACTACACATATGTATATATGCATTCAACATAACATTTTCCACATTTATGCATACTCACATAAAGTACACATACCATATATATATACATAATACAACCTTTATTTAATTATACATATATACTCATATATGTACATATATATATATATATATATATATATATATATATATATATATATATATATATATATATAGTTTAAACACACACACATCACACGTATATATATATATACATAATACACACATAACTATATATACTACACGTACATACATATGTTTCATATACATAATACACACATATATATATATATTTACTATACTACAAACATATATTTAACACACACACACGTACAGAGTATATATATATATATATATATATCATACTAAACACAATATATATATATATATATATATATATATATATATATATATATATATATATATATATATATATATATATATATATATATATGCACATATCACGACACACACACCCACCACATATACACACACGGCATATACATATATATTTATACCTAAATAAATAATTTCCCCACTTCATAGCATATGTACACCACATAACATATAGGTTTCATGTACACCAATCAACAACAATTCATAACCTAGCTATCAATTATCTAGTTTCAAATAACCTCAAGCAAATAAGGGGATTCCTTACCTCAAGAAGGTTTACTAACACCGTAGGAACAACTCTTGGATCTTTTCCCCAAATTCACCTTAAATCCTATGATCAAAATCAACACCATAACACAATATTTTAAGAAACTAAGCTTAGATTCAAGCTCTAGGAAGGAATGCAAAGCTTTCTACCGAATAAAATCGAAATCTTACCGAATAATCTTGAGAGTTGTGAAGAAATTTGGCTATGGAAGCAAGGTTTTAATGGTGGAGGAAGATGAAGAATCACACACTCTCTCACCCTTTCTCTCTTTTCGGCAATTTGAAGGGAAATGGGGAAAAATAAATGGGAACAAAGCTTTTATATTTTCCCTTATGTGATAAGAATGAAGAGTCTTGAAGACTAAGTCACATTGGATCATCCCTTATAAGATAAGAATGAGGAAGATGTGGATAAAATTGTGACACTTGGAGAAAAATATCTTCAATTGGACTGGTAAGGGTTAAAACAGATGAATTCTCGGTAGAAAATAATCTAAATCCAATAATTTTCGAAACCACAAATTTATTCCAGTCTAAACATCAAAATTGGGCTAGGTTCGGCACACCGCGAAATTTAGCGATGCTACGATCACAATAAATTTCCGCTGCTATGGGCTGATTTAATTAAATAGGAAATTCCAGAATAATAGTATGGTGTCTAAAAATCCATTTCCTAGGACAAACGGGTCCGAATACTAGCTCCTAAAATTTTTACGGTTCGTGACCGGGACGTACGATCGCAGCTTAATAACAACTATACTCACTTATAAAAATTCTTTTCAAATATCTGAAGATCATAACTTATGAATGTCAACGCCTTAGGATAAAATAATAATGTTAGGAAAATACGGGGTATTACAGAAATGCATCTTCACATGCTTCCCGAGCTTTAGAATTGTCTTGACTAGATAAAACCAACCGCTGAAACTTTCTACCAATTTGTATAACCCAACCACTTGAAGCAACACCAGAAACATTCTCTACTGTCCATCTTCAACAACCTTTTTAGTCCAATTTGTATAACCCAACCACTTGAAGCAACGCCACGGGACTTTATGCGGGTCCTAGGGACCCGCAAGGTCATTCTGTCCTTGTCCGGACGTGTTTTTTGTTGTGGTATTTCCATGTCCAAAACCTATTTTAAAAATTGTTGGTTGTTTTACAAATGCCCAAAAACATGTTGAGAAAATATTGTCTCTTGTGTGTTGTGAATGTCATGACTTGGAAAACCTATTTTGAGGGATATGTATGTATATTATATCTATATACATATTTATACATTTACATATAAATATGGTATGGTTTATTCTATATAAGAAATTGTATTTTGGATTTGTCCGCACGTTCTCACCTAGGGATTGGCTCTCATATGATTAGAATTATATATATATATATATATATATATATATATAGTAGAGTTTAGGTGCGGCATGTTCTTTAGGTGCGGCCATGCGGCTATTTTGCAGTCATTAGATTCAGCAAATCAACGCTCAATATATATGTGTTAAAATACACACTATTCTACGTACTAAAATGCACCAGAAACATATTAAAACACAATATTCCACACTATAACCAAATTCCCCTATTCACTTAAAATGCATCAACATACGTAATAAAACACATCATTCTACGTATTAAAATGCACCACAACGTGCCTCATGTTAGATTATAAACATGCACTACTACATATCTTAGAAAACATGTGCTAAAATATTCATCATTCTATGTATTAAAATGCACCACAACGTGTGATAAAATGCACAATTCCACTTATTGAAAATCCTCATCCCAGATTATAAACATGCACTATTACAGTTATTAGAAAACATGTGTTAAAATACACACCATTCTACGAATTAAAGTGCACCAGAGGACGGATTAAAACACATCATTCCACAACACAGTTAAATGTACCAATATACGTAATAAAACGCACCACATCATCTATTAAAGCGCACCACACCATGTACTAAAATGCACACTTTCAATACACGTAATATAGATACTAAAATTACTATAACACCCTCAACTTAACATACACGAATTGCAATTTTCTAATCACTAAGATTATATTGCCACCGTTAGATTACGTTAATCCGACGATAAAAATGCAACCAAACGACCGCATGGGAGCTTCACGCCACATATGAGCCAATATATATATATATATATTTATATGATTAAGTAATCTATTTCGAAAGGAGTATGATTATGTATAGATGTATACACTCTTTTGAGGAAAAGACTATATATGAAGAGACTATTACTATTACTATTATTGGTACTAGTATTTTCACCCGTGCGATGCACGGAATGGATTTGTTATAATATATTAAGAATATTTGGATCGATATATAATTATATAAATTATAAAGTCAAATATTATATAGTGCAATTGAAGATATGTTTTGGATCGATTATGTTTTCTGATACTATCCTTGTTTGAATTTCAGCAAATAATTGCTTAATTAATAGCTAATGTGTAAATCTACGCATGCGGTGCTGGAACTTTAGAAATTTTATATATCATTATTTATGATTTTTATAAATTAGGCAAATATGCTCGTTCTCTAGTAACTCAGTTATAATATTCAATTGCTATTCTAATTCATGTGTATGGAAGATATATTTTTGTGTACATATATTGCAATTTTGCCATCTTGGAAAAAAAACATAATACCATCGGTTGTATTTACACATTATTGAAAACATATTTGTAGACAACATTGGTAGTAGCAACACAATCTTGTCCATCATCGTCTAGAACTAATTAACACTTTCAGGCTATCAGGACGGGTGACTCGGGAGAAAGCCATGTACAATTGACCGTGATTAAAAACTGGTTTTTTTAGTAATAGCCCAACGTAAGTTAGTGTTCTGCCCTGACTTTTGTTGATAGTCATGGCATATGCAAGCATCAATGGAAATTATTTATGCTGAAACTTGAAGAGCAATCTCGTATCAGAAAGAGTGAGAGACATTCGAGGGATAAGAACTTTGGTTCCTTCATGTGTCCCATTAACTATTCTTGCTTCAACAATGTGATATGTCAATCTTGTGATGATGAGTCGCGTACTGTTATAAAGACCAAGAGAATGGTCTATCTTCCACAATAACATAACAGATGCACTGACCTTTAATTAATGTCAATGAATGACTAAGAAAATCATACAATCTCAAACTATTTAAGAATTTAGGAGTGTGTACTTCTAATAGATTTTCATCGTCTGGTTCTGCCTTACACAAAGAGTTACAACTTAAATATGTTCGTACTTTTGCAATATTCATGTCGCACATGTATTGATTTATTTGATCAACAACATCTAAAGTCGGCGAGCGGATCACTGACCTTCCAACTACGACTTATCAAGCGTGCAATATCTTGAGCTTGAAATTTAAAAAAATCACTTTTAATGTAATCAAAGCATTGATCATAACAATATTGACACTGGAATTTTAATTTTATAATCTACATGTATATATTCTGTGATTTTTTCCAATGTAAAACATATTGATTTTACCAATCACTAAATTTCAAAATGTTTCAGATTCCCAGGTATATATAAGTAAAACTCACATCTAAAGCCTATTTTTTTTGTCAACATTTCTACTACACTAATAAGAGCCAAAGAGAGTTAGGCCTAAAATGGGTAGAAAAAATGGCGGTCAAATTATTTAATCAAATGGATGGTTCAGATGAATTATTTAATCAAATATATGGTTAAGATAATTCAGATTAATATTATTAATAGAGATTACCTAATTTAACCTTACTTTTATGATTATCCGTTAAGTTTTTCGTTAAATATTCTCTTCTCCGTTAAAAATCCGTTAACTTTTAACTTACCCATTAATTTATATAAGAAAAGTCTTA
Source organism: Ipomoea trifida (assembly GCA_003576665.1). NCBI lineage: Eukaryota > Viridiplantae > Streptophyta > Magnoliopsida > Solanales > Convolvulaceae > Ipomoea > Ipomoea trifida. Next base: position 11,417,413 of record CP025659.1, on the reverse strand, counting down.
GGTTCGAACCTCATCTCAATCAAATTTGACATAATTAAGTTTCTCACTCTATTTTACTGTTATTAAATTAAATAAATTAGTAGCTACTAGGGCTGGGCAAAACGGTTCGGATTATCCGAACCGAACCGAAAAACCGATCGGTTCATGTTTTAGAAGAACCGAACTGAAAAACCGAATGGTTTTTTTAATTAAATATAAATATATATTATATATAATTAATAAATAAATAAGTATATATATATATTTTATAAACAATTTATATATATTATATTTCTAAACTAGAATGAATTTGGAATTCATTCCAAATTGGAATGAATTCCGGAATTCATTCCAGTTTAGTAAACTGGAATGGATTTCCAGTGGAAATTCATTCCAGCTACTGGAATGAAATTTCAACTTTTATTTTTTTAAATTTGTTTGAATTTTTAATTTGTTATGTTAGTATTTAATATTTGGATATTAGACTTTGAATTTGCGTTATGTGATGTTTCATGCATAGTTATTACAACGTCCCGTTACGTCGCGGTGCCCCCGACCGCCTTGTCGCCTAGGAAATGTTGAAATTCGGGGGTCGTAAACCGAACCGAACACCGAACTGAGCTAAATCCGAATCGAAACCGAACCGCTTCAAACCGAACCGAACTCTAATGTTAAACCGAATGGTTTAACTTTTTTAAAAACCGAAAAACCGAAACCGAAACCGAAAAAACCGAACCGAAGACCGAAACGCCCACCCCTTTACTAGCTACAACAAAAAATGATACATATGTATTTCTTTAATTTAGAATTATGTGTCTACAATACCTTTATTTGAAAAAAATTATTCATTATCAAAAAATTAAATTAAATAAGAAAAATAATTTCATTAGTTATATTGTCTTTATTTTCTCTCATGCAAAGATTCTTTAAATTCAAATTTATCAATCGATATTCATTACATTGTCCATTATCTTATTTTTACAATATCTTGTAATTAAATATCAAAGTTATAGTACAAAATAATGTTATATATTTATTTACCAAGTATTTTGTTAATACTATGAAAAAAAATATAAAATAATTTGAAGCTAATTATATTAACTACTTGGGGATTGGTTGACAAAGAGAGTACGTACTCAAATAATAACCCAACAAATTGAAGCGGAATCACTCTATTTTACTCTTATTGAATTAAATAAATTAGTAGTTACACCAAAAAATGATACATAAGTATTTCTTTAATACGATGAAAAAAAATAAAAAAGAATAGTTTGAAGCCAATCATATTAACTACTTGGGGGATTTGTTGACAACGAAAGTACTCAAATAACCCATTACCCAGCAAATTGAACCGAGAAACTACCTTTTAATTAATATCTTTGGAATACATAATATTTTAAATTTTCAAATTTTTATTAATTTATTTAATCTTTTTTTCTTAAACTAATGATTTCTTTATCCACAATAACTCATTCAACAATAATGGTTAAACCAAATGAACCCCAAGCAGAACACCTAAAGGAAAGTCCATAGCTCCTATATCATAATCTCATTGCATGACGTTGTCATCTATGCTACCAACAATAATCGAATTGCAAATAACACACTACCAACAAAAAGGAAGAGAACAAATAGTAAAGATGAAGACAATGTCAATGTTACTCAAAAGAGAATTAAGAACACTTAGAAAAATTCAAATTAAAAGTAGTATTTATTTAGACTATCATTTTTAGACCAAATATTTAGACTATTGATTTTACAAGGTTGCAAACATTTATTTTAGTAATAATTATAATGAATTTTCTATATTATCTTGGATTCATATACTTTGAATTAGATATTTAAATAAAAAAATTCGACATTCAATTACCCATGTATAAACTTCTCCTATATAATCTCGCATTGATATACTTTCAAATATTTATTTAAATATAAACATTGGGTATTAACCCATTCGCGCAATGCGCGTATAAAACTAGTCATACATATAAAGTAGGTCTCTGACTATTGTGAGAAGTTAGTAACCTTGAGTCTAACATACAACATAAAGCATTGTATGATAGTGGGTAGTAACTTTGAGGTAAGACCATTCAAGCATATAAGCATGTTTCGAGCTTGTTTCTATGCTCTCAAAATTCAAATCATCATAATGGCATCAGACAATAACAAAAATTTATCAGAATATATGAATTATATATCTAAACTGTTAATCTAAACTTCACTCCAAATTACCAAATGGAGTGTATGGCTTTTTGGAATGATGCTCATTGAAACTGTTGAAATGCGATGTCCATAACTGTTGATTGGCAGACTACTCATACTTCATATTTCATCAAAGTATCCGTTCCTTATGATATTATGATTTATAACATATAAGAATCGACAAATAAATTAAACTATAGTATGAGTCTTCCTTGCATGCAATAAATATCACAAAAGTTCAGTGTTCTAAAATAAGTGTATAAATGCAATATATAGATAATTTGCATTACATTATATATCATTAATTTAATTACTTGTCGGTTAGTTATTGCAAGATCTTAATATGGTACACTTATATTTTGATATTCAGTAAGTACAACTATATTAGAGAAAAATTCACCTAGGAGTAATGAGATAATCAGTTGAGTGATTGTTGGTTGACCGTAGAGCGTTGATATTCTCTGGATAAATAACTGTTGAAAAAAATAGCATAAAATGACATTTTAGTGGCTATATTGTGGTACAAATATATGTGGAGTCCACTTTCGATTTGGGTTGGGTCAAAGTGTATTTGGGTTCTTAGTAGTTAGATGAAAAGTTTGATATATTGTACGCTCAAAAAAGATAATGGGTGAATGAGAAATTGGTTCTTAAAGTTGACCCATTTGAGTTAGAAAAATGGAGAGAAAAAGTTTTCAAGTAGCTTTTGTCCCTGATAAACGTTATTTTTATTATTTTTTTTAATAATATTGTTATAGTTAATATGCAATATTTACTTAAGTTCATATCTATTTTTATTTATTGCTGTTATAAGTAGTTTCTAATAATATTTTTCAATTTTAGGTTGTTTTTATTATTAAATTTGTTTTATTATTTGAATTCTGCTAGACCAATAATTTCTCCTAATAATAATAATAATAATAATAGTTTTAGTTTAAGGTAGTACATGGTCAGTAGGATTTTTATAATGTAATCTAGTTATATTTAGACTCTTATTTATTTAAAATATGATTATGTATGATGGATTTAATTAACCCGGGGGTCCGGACTAACAAAACCCGTTAAATGAAGGATAATATGAACTGATAGGAAATAAGGGGTAAAATGAGTATGACAAGGTCGCGGGGACCGAATATCGTATTAGATTGTAGTTGATAAGCTATTACAAACGTAGTTTAGGACAAAGAATCTAGAACATGTCTTAATGAGACAACAACACGCCTATTTATACCCTCCAAAACCCCTAACCGCCCCCCTAAGACGGGGGAGCAGTTACGGATCCGATTTGACCGGGCCCGTGCCGAGGCCCCTAAGCCGAGGCCTCGGGGCCGAGGCCTCCCAGCCGAGCCCTCGGGCCGAGTCTCCCAGCCGAGGGCTTGGGCCGAGGCCCACTTGGCCGAGGCCCCCGGCCGAGGCCCACTTGGCCGAGGCCCCTTTGGGCCGATACGCCAAATGAACTAACCCGGGTCAAGCACGGGGCTCCACCCGGGTCCCGGACCTATCTCGTGCCCCTTGCCTTGCTCCTTCGGGTCAGCTTGACCCGTTCCTAATATATCCATCATCAGTCCGCCACTCTCCGAGCTGCGATAAGTCGTCAGTGAAGGAGAGTAGATACTCCGGCCCATCCTCGTACGTCCTCATGTGTTGTTAACCAATCGCGTACAACCCCTCACAGCCGAGTAGGCGTCTCCCACGAGTCCCGTGCATAGCACCGGATCTAAATAAACCTCTTCCCCTACAAATGCTCTTATTGACTTTGAGATAAGATAGAATGCTATCAAGATATGGTAGAATCCCTAAAGACTTGCAACTCTTTTCCTATAAAAGCATGGGAAATCCCCCCACATCACACCCATCAACATCCATCACCCTTTCCTTTTCCCAAGGCCCATCACCATCATCTTTTCCCTTTCCCAACACCCTTTCCTTTCCCAACACCCTTTTAAAAATGAAGTCAACCCTTTTTCCCCCCCATTTTTCCCTCTCTCCAACCACTCCCCACCTATTTAAACCCCCTCCCACTCCCCATTTCGGCCATCACTCCCATTTCCTCCTCTAAATTTCTCTCTCAAGCTCCCCACCATCGCAAGTGCTCTCCCTCTTCGTCAAGCCGAGCCCGACGAACCCGAGCCCGGTTAGTACCCCCCTCTCCTTATGCTCGATTATGTTTATTTTGTTTGCGTTTGTTTGTTGTTTTTTTTTTATTTTTTCGTTAAACACGTGCTCGCCTAATCTTCTCTCTCTTTTTTT
>CP025659.1:11355001-11376676 GCA_003576665.1 Ipomoea trifida | reverse complement strand
TCCTTTGGGTGATCCAACAACGTATAACATTCAACATAACGATGCTCAATTATTACAATTTTCACATAATTGGCTATTAATTATATTACGACTAGACTTGTTAGCTATCTTTGGATATGCTAAACAACCCAATCAAATATAAATAATTAACCGTTATTATGTTTATAATTATGAAATAATTGATCAACCTTTGGGCGACTCTTAAATATTTCATAATTATTAAACTTCAATTTACCCAATATAGTAGAAAATAAAATCATGTCATTGCATTATAAGCATCACATAATTATGGGTAATTGAATTAATTTATTTAAATTTGATATCTATGAAACTTTATAATTTGGTCACTTTGGTGACTAACAAATAATCATAATTAGATATCAAATAAATAAACCATAATAAATAATATCCGAAAATTAATGCGGAATAATATACTTAATTCAATTCTAATAGAATAATAATTCTAATAGAATAACAATTCTAATACATAATAAAAATATGATATCTAAATTAAGGCATATTAAAAACTTGAGAAATCTATGCGGCATCATCGATTGAATGAATAGGAACAGTAATATTACGGCAAACATTAGTAATATATTGAAACATTACGGCATATTAATACTAATAATATATGCAGTAAAATGCGCAAACGAAAAAGCGGAATATATTGAATACTGCAAATGCCGTGAAATTCATCATATATATAAACCTTTCAGATTGCCATAATAAGGGAATATAAACAATGCAGTAATACTAAGGCAGTAAACATTTACATACACGCAGTTCATACAAACAAACGTATGAAAATACATTTGCTTCCATATTCATGATTTACATTTAAGCAATTTACATGCCAAGAAAGCATCATCATCATCATTTACTGTACGGAAAACATAGAGAAAAGCATTCATCATCATCATGCAAATACATTCAAGATTCATGCGAAAAAAAAAAACAATTATTTATGATTTTTAAAACCCGGTTACTTGCGAATGGATCATCATTATATATACAATGTAATTACGGCCCGGCTCCGATCCATGCTAATGGATCAACATTATATATATGAAGCATATATTTTAAAACCTGGGCATACTGACGAACTGAAAATACAAACAATACGTAATTGAAAATAATGCTGCTTTTCATCATAATATATGGAAAAACATATGTTCTACAACCTGGCTCTGATACCACATGTAAGATAAAACTTAAATATATAAGATCTTCAGAACACATGCTCTTCACATACAGTACTATAATTAAGGTTTAACAGATACCTGGCTCCATAGTTTTGCAGATGCTTCAATGGAGACTTGGTTTCTCCCTCCAGACCTTGAGCTTTCCCTTAGCCTAAGAACTCTGATGGAGAGAGAATCTTAGTTTATTTTCAGAAGGTTGGGGAGAGGACCAGAGACTCTGAGGGGTTGATAAACCATCTCACGGTTCCATCAACGTGAGTGGTTATCTGAGCAGTTGAAACTGCTCCTTATTTTATCCAACCAATAACATTATTATTATTATTAAATTTAAATAAACATTTATGAGCCATGGAAAATAATAAATCATATAATAATAATAATGATAATTATTTTAACACTATAGTCTCATGTCCGACAATTGAGCAACTCATACTTAATGGTTTCATTCTTGATTTGCCCATAAATGCTTGTTGTATATTTCCTAGCGTCACTTCGTTAGTTTTAGATGGTGTTGAATTTGGTAATAATGTACACGAAATTGTGTACAGTATTCCTAATCTTGAGAAGGTGACTTTCCATTTCTGTGATGGGTTCAGTGATTTTGAGTTCAGTGCTCCAAATCTTAAAAGATTGACTGTTAACGAAAGTATCTCTGAGGTTGGATCAAGATGTTTTTGGCTGCATTCGAAAGCAATTATGACTCTTTGCATGTATTGTGAGTTTTTAAAGGTGAGAGTCTCTATTGTTGTATATTCTTTGTTAATATATTGCAAATAGTTATATATATATATATATATATATATATATATATATATATATATATATATATATATATTAGTAACATAGTTTAAATGTTTTCTTTTAATTTGATTTTTTTGAAGTATGAAGATGCAGTAGCCACACTGACGTTCCCAACTAGTGCAACAAATGTGCAAGTTATGAAGCTGTATGAGTTTAGTTTTTCCCGAGAAGAGTTCTGGGTTACTATGCAATTTTTGCAAAAATCCCGGTTACTATGCAATTTTTGCAAAAATCCCCCAAGCTATGTGAACTGGGGATTATAATATCCAATGTTATTGTAAGACAAAAATTAAACCTATAGAGTATATTTGGCAATCATAATTTTATTTCTTAATTCCTCAGGATTGTAAGTCTTTCATTTCTTGTTGTGGTGTAGAAATGTCCTCTTGACATAGAAGCTGGTTCAAGACTTTTGGAGTATCCGAAGGGTTACATTGCTAATCAAGATTTAGAACTGCATAACACAATCAAGATTGAATCATTTGGTGGATCTACACTTGAATTGCTTTTTGTAAAAATGTTGCTTTCAAGATCTCCTGCAATAGAGAGTGTTATTATTCAAGAACATTATGATAATGATGCCATGGTGGTCAAAGTTCATAGAGAGCTGTTATGCTTTCCTCGTGCATCTCCCAAGGCACAAATTATTTGTATGGATCAGAAGCATATGAATAACTTGGTGTGTTTTCCAAAGTTCTAGGAATTGAGTATGTGCATCGTCTCCTAAAGCACAAATAACTTGGTGTCAACTGTAATCAAATTTGATTTAAAATTATTTTGCATGTCAAACTTTTCTATAAATTGAAACATGTTGCACTTATATGAGGGGTGTGCGGATAAATTTGGCTTATGTGTAATAACTCGTAAAAACTAAGTTAAAATTTTGATTTCCAAGTATTTGGAGGAATGTAAACCGGTTGAGGTTTATACTGCTATTTATCTCTTCTATCCAAAACATGTGTATTTCATCAAATTAAAATACCCAAAATACTAAGATGAAAAATCCAAAAGCAAAAATGCATTTGAGGACTGATCAAAAGTTTTCCAATTTTTTCCATCACTTCCAAATTTCCCTGTTACTTACAATTTCCCTAAAGTTGTATGTGGGAGTTGTTATGTTTTCCTCATGTCTCCACAAAAGCATAAATTATTTACATCTAATAAGTATCCTTCAAAAGCAGACATTGTCACTAAGTGGATTTTATTGTACTTAGCTTTACATGAAAATGATTTAGTTAGTAATCAGCCTTTGCTTTGCATGTTAATTAATTATAGCAAACAATCTATGATATGCACAATAGTATGAACTCAATGCTATGAAGTTCACTTATTGAAAACAAGAAAAGGCAGCATATATAAACGGAGTAATTTACTAAATCTTCAATAAAGTTACAATTTCATTGAAATAAAAGCAGTGCGTATCATACATACAAAGCATCATATTAAGATTCCGAAATAATCTATTAAGGTGACAAGTCTAGTGCAAATTTCATGGTGGAATGTAAGTACAACGTAACTACCATAGTCAATAAAATTTTCAATAAAACCTATTAAGCAATTTAAAAATCTGAATTCGCATTTTATGATAGAAAAAGTGTGGTGTTAAAAAGTAATGTTTATCCATATGTAAAGGCAATATTGAGCAGACATGACCAAATATCGGTGTGTCACTTTGGACATAATCCACACACTGTCGCAGTTTCGGAATGCTGTTTGTATCATGATATAAATGATGTTTCAAAAATTTTGGAGGATCCAAATCAGAAGGCTACATCATTAATCGAGATTTGGAAATATTGTTAGAAACGAAACCTATAGAGTATATATATATATTTGGCAATCATACTTTTATTTCTTAATTTCTTCGTGATTGCCTGTCTTTTTCATTTATTGTTGTGGTGTAGATATGTTCTTTTCATGACATAGAAGCTTCTTCAAGAATTTTGAAAGATCCGGATAGTTACATCATTATTACTCAAGATTTGGAAATGCTTAATAAAATCAAGGCTCAAAATACTTTTTTGTGAAAATGCAAAAAGTCGAGAGTTTTACATAATTGGACTGAACGATAGGGTTTATACAATTTGAATGCTAACTTGCTACCAAGTCCACCCGTTTAATTAATTATAAGGATTATGTTTTTTTTTTTTTTTTGAAATCATGTTTTAGTTTTAATTTATTTGCTCTTTAATTCGCATATTTAAAGTTATTAGGAATATGTAGGAGAGAGATATAATATAATCAATGAACTTTTGGTAAAGATTCTTGACAATATCTCTTCTTGGAATACACTTACGACTATAATGGTTACGTGTGGCGGGTTTTATGTAATCAACAAAGTTGTCATGTAGCACAATGCATCTATTTGAAAATTTGAGTTTCTTGATGATGAGGAGGCATGTTCGGTTATGGAGGATAGTAGTCCAACATAACAATGTACCTATTTGAAAATTTGAATTTCTTGATGATGACGAGGCTTGCCGGGTTATGGAGGATGGTAGTTCATTGTATGACATTGGTAACTTGTAACATTTTGTCACACAAAAAGAAGCTAATGAAATGTGCCTTCGTTTTTATTACATGCTTTTGCCTTGCATAGAAGAGATTGCGTCTTTATTGTGTTGATCTATTAATCCTTGCATACTTTCAAATGTCATTTCACTTTGTTTTGAATATGTTGATTTTGATCCTACAAGTGTAAAAAATTTTAAATGTCATTTCACTTTGTTTTGAATATATTGATTTTGCTCCTACAAATGTAGTGAAATTTTATGTTGATGATCTTATGCTTGAGGGCCTCTCATTTGTATGAAATCGATTTAGTGACTAGTAATAGGCCTATTTATGGCTGGAATCTTTTTTACTATTAAACATTATTAGATGAACAAATTTACGCAAATTTTTTTTTTAAAAAAAAAAAAAGAAAAAAAAAAGAAGAACAACAAGTTAGAAAACATTTCAACTTTCAACACAACCATTGCTTACATTTCTAAGTTGCACCCAAATTGAACCCCCATAGTGATTCACCGAGTTTGTGAGAGGCTAAACCAATGTTACCACTCCCTAAGCAAAGAAACTTTGTCAATGTGTGTGCATACAATATGTGCTTTTGAAGATGCACGAGGGATGTATTCCAACATCCTTTGGAATTTTCTCACCTCCGGGGCATTCATACACCAAAACTTCACAATAAATCTCTCTAGCGCAAGGGAGTTTGAAAGCAACATTGTTATAATTAGCATGTTGAATGTGGATGCACGATATGATATAATCTTAATTGTGTTAAGCATCTCCAACTTCTTAATTAATAACAACGCAATTATCTGGATCCTCCAAAAGCCTTGAAAAAACTTCTCTCTCAACCTTCGGACCGATCTATAACTCAAGAAGAAATGAAAGGCAAGCACAACTGTGAGGACATTTGAAAAAGCAAAACAAGAAGAATCACACATGATTGCCAAATATATACTCAACCTCCTCTGCCAAAATATGCCGCTCATATAGGTTAGGACATTTTTTAAGCAATTGCATAGCAACGGCAAGCTGCTTCCGACAAGCAGAATTTAATCCATATAGCTTCATCACTTGCAGCTTTATTGCGGTTGGAAACATAAATGCATCCAAACGCTTGAAAAATAGCAATAAAGAAACAAAATTAACAAGAAAAAAGGTAAAGAATTATATTTATCCATTCATTTACATCAAGTAAAATGAGTTAGGTTCTCACCATCAACAAAGAGCCACATAACCAAAGAGTCTTAATGACTTTCAAATGCGGTGCCAACCATCTCGACTCAACCACATCTTCAATAGAACTAATAACAGACAAGATTTCAAGCTTTGGAGGGTTGATCTCAAACTTATAGATCCCTACACACTCCTTGAAAGCCAGCTTCTCAAACTTAGGAATACTAATACTAGAGGCAATTTCATTAACACCACGCTTAAATTCAACATGCTAGAACTTTAATGAAGTGACATTGGAAAATATATCACAAGCATTCACAGGCAAATCAATAAAGGGACCTTCGACTATAAGTTGCTTAATTGTCCTGCAAGAGAGTAAACAAAATGGGAGCTCAACAAAATGTTAGCGGCATGTATTGCAGGCTTTTAAAGGTGAGAATCGCTATTGTTGTATACTCTTTGTTAAAATATTGCAAATAGGCATGCATATATTAGTAATGCAGTTTAAATATTTTCTTTTAATTTGATTTTTTGAAGCATGAAAAAGATGTAGACACACTGACGTACGTTTCCAATGTTATGTGAACTGGGGATTATAATATCCAATGTTGTTGTAAGACATATAAAACCTATAGAGTATATTTGGCAATCATAATTTTATTTCTTAATTCCTCATGATTATTGTAAGTCTTTTTCATTTCTTGTTGTGATGTAGAAATGTCCTCTTGAAATAGGAGCTGCTTCAAGACATTTTGAATACCGCTAATCAAGACATGGAACTGCTTAACACGGTCAAAATCCATAGGGACCTCTAATCAAATTTGATTTAAAATTATTTTGTATGTCAAACTTTTCTATATATTGAAAATGAAACCTGTTGCCATTATATGGGATGGCGTGTATATGATAAATTTAGCTTATGTGTAATAACTTGTAAAAAATTAAATTAAAATTTTGATTTCCAAATATTTGGGGGAATGTATGCCAGTTGCGATTTATCTCTTCTACCATATTCAGGGATTGGAATGGTGATGAACTCTTAAATTTGGGGTTCAAACTCATAGTTGAAAGACTTTTGGAGAATTCATACATTACATCATTAATGTTGATAGAGTGTAAAAGATGGGTGACGCAAGCCCACTAAGTTAAAGCATTAGCAACTCTATTGGCCTCCCGAAAAATGAGGCAAATAGAGCTCGATCAAGAGAAAAGTAATGTGCGAATACAATCAATAATAGCACTATGCAACGAACCAAGGAACGGACAAAGAAACAATTTAAAGTAATTGGCAAGCAAGAGAGAGTACTTACTACTTATTTATAGCAATAAATAAAGTACTCTGTACATATTCAAGGAACAATGTCATTGAAATATAAATAATGCACATCACATATACAAAATTCATGCATGTTAAGGATCACAAAATAATCTATTAACTTAACGAATCTTGCCCGCAATGCTTGCTAATTACAAATATATACCTCGTGCTGAACAACTTAGAAAACATTTCAACATCCACACAACCATTGCTTACCTTTAATTTCTAAGTTGCACCCAAATTGAACCCATGGAGATTCACCAAGTTTGTGAAAGGCTAAAGGTCTAAAATAATGTTGCCGGCCCGTCCATACGCATAGAATTTGAAGATGAAGTTGTCCGTGCAGACAATATGTGCATTTAAAGATGCACGAGGGAAGCATTCCAACTTCCATTGGATTTTTCTCACCTCGGGGCCATTCATACTCCAAAACTTCACAATGAATCTCTCAAGCGCAAGGGATTTTGAGAGTAACATTTTTATAAAAAGCATTTTGACTGCAGATTCATAGTATGATTGGATCTTGATTGTGTTAAGCATCTTCAGCTCCTGAATAATATCTGGATCCTCCAAAAGCCTTGAAGCGACTTCTTTGTCATCCTCCGAACCTAACTATAAGTCAACAAGAAATGAAAGACAAGCACAACTGTAAGGACATTTGAAAAAGCAAGACAAGAAGAATCACACATGATTGCCAAATATATACTCAACCTCGTCCACCAAAATATGCAGTTCACATAGGTTAGGACATTTTTTAAGCAATTGCATAGCAACGGCAAGCTGCTCCCGACGACCAACATTTAATCCATATAGCTTCTATCACTTGCAGATTTATTGCGGTTCGAAAAATATATGCATCCATACGCTTGAAAAATAGCAATAAAGAAACAAATTAAAATTACTTTAACAAGCCAAAAGGTAAAGAATTATATGTATCCATCTATTTGCAAGTAAAATGAGTTAGGTTCTCACCATCAACGAATAGCCACACAAACAAAGAGTCTTAATGACTTTCAAATGCGGTGCCAACCATCCCACTCAATCACAATACCACGCATACAACCAAGAGCATACAAGATTTCAAGCTTTGGAGTGCTGATTTCAAACTTATAGATTGCTTTACAATACTTGAAAGACAGCTTCTCAAGCTTAGGAATACTAATACTAGAGGCAATTCCATTAACATTGCGCTTAAATTCAACATGCAAGAACTTTAATGAAGTGACATTGGAAAATATATCACAAGCATTTACAGGCCAATAAATAAATGGACCTTCGACTATCAGTTGCTTAATTGTCCTGCAACAGAGTAAACAAAATGGCAGCTGATAATTATATAAACATATGTTAAGTTCCTCCACACCATTTCTTGACAGAAAACGACACCACCTATCAACATCATACTGTTGCGGCATAGGATGAGCACATGATGAAAGCTTTAGAGTAAATTTCTTAACCGGCCCAGCACGGAGAAAGAGGATATTATTGATTATGTTCACGCAGGTTCTACCTTCATTATCTTGGCACTTTTGGACACTTTCCCAGAATTCCCGATCGAACGCAAGCCGCCCATGCTGCAACCAAACATCATTCCAGTGCCTTGAGAGCACGGCAGTTTTGGCGGCGTCTCGAGTGGGTAAACACTCCAAAATTCTGTCATTTACCTCTGCCGGCAGCTCTCCTATAAAATCCTCACTTGCATCCGGTACGGTTTTGAGTTCCATTAAATTGAAAGAACAATGAGGCGTCAGTCGAAATCAAATGCTAAAATCGTTCTATTCTTCAAATGCAAGATTTCGTAAATAAAAGGAAATTAGGAAGCGAAGAGTTGGGAAGAAAACAGAGATTTGGGCCTTTGCAGGAGACTTATTAGGTTTTTAAAAGAGTTACTTTCAGCTCAAGTCCTTTGTATTCGACGATAATTTCAAATTTAATCTTAAACTATTATTTTTACCATTTAACACTTCAAATTATCATACATGGTAAAACCTTATTTTAGACCAAGCTATTTTCATCTCCTTAATTTTTTTTTCTCAATGTCTTAATTCAAATGAAGCTCTCTTGTCAATCATAGTCCACATTCAACAAAATTAAAAACAACACAATGGAAACGGAAAGTTCAAATGCTCTCGACTCTCAACGGTTCTCTGAGGATTTCGATCTGCTTGAACGTAGTACGCGGAAGAGGAAGGTGTCCAAGGATGCCTCCGTTTCCCTACCGTTGACGCCGGCAGAGGCTACGTCCGGGATACAGGAGTCACAGGGAGAGATGGATGTTGTTGCTGAGACGCCGCTCACCGACCATCAGGGCCTTCCGATGTGGATCGAGGAGGATGGTGTGACCAACCACGACGCAGGTGAGATACAAGGCAATGCGACGTCGCCACCAGCGCCGATCGCGGGGGCCCAGCCTCGGTCCTATCGCGACTCAGTGGTGGGCAGCGGTTCAGGAGCGGTACCTTTTCTGCTAGCGTCCCTGTCTGATGAAGATGATGAAGCTGATCCAATGGGGGAAGAGGATTTAGGGTTGGAGGAATCTGATCCCCTATGCCCTAGGATTCGTTTCACAGAGAAGGAAAAAGATCAGATTAGGGCACCATGGAGGCAATCTTTGATTATCAAAGTGATGGGTCGCCGTGTTGGTTATGCCTACCTCTTACGCCGGTTGAACTCGATGTGGCACCCAAAAGGCCGCATGGAACTCATAGCTTTGGAGAACGAATATTTCTTAGTTCGGTTCGGGATGGTGGAAGATTTGGAATTTGCTAAATTTGAAGGGTCATGGATGATCTTAGATCATTATTTGATTGTTAAGGATTGGGTGCCCAACTTTGATCCTTTTGAGGACACGACCGAGAAGGTTTTGGTGTGGGTTAGGTTTCCTACTATCCCGGTGGAATATTATAACCTCATGTGTTTGAGGAGAATCGGAAATAAAATTGGACGCACGGTCCGTATCGATCACACGACCAGCCTGGTTTCTAGGGGGAAATTTGCACGAGTTTGCGTTGAAATTGACATCACCAAGCCGCTCCTGTCGACGTTTACGTTGGAAGATAAGGAATGGAAGGTAGCTTATGAGGGTATTCACCTGATCTGCTTCTCCTGTGGTCTTTATGGACATCGTCAAGACTCCTGCTCTCACTCTACGGTGGAAACTCCGGTGGCCGACACAGAGCTTGGCCGAGAAGGGGCTGATCCGGGTAGGAATCCGCAGCAGACTGGAAACCCTGCCACGAACACACCCTTACGCATGGCTGCTGCACCGAGGACGAAACCGTATGGCTCCTGGATGATTGTCACACGTAAAGACAGGCGACAGACAGGGCGAGTTTCGGGTCCTGGCAACTTCTCAGAGTCGAATGTACATAATAACCCAGTAGGAGGGCTTAGCAATGACCGTGGGGCTTCAGGCTCTCGCTACGCGCTTTTGGAGAATGCGGACGGCTCGAGCACCGCCCCGGAATGTGAGATCCTCGATCGACCAACGCGGCGAGCGGATAAACAACCTGCTGGAAGCAGGTCAGAGCCGGCGCGCCACCATCAGCCGTCTAGGCGAGCCAATGTGATAGCTAATGAATGACAAATAGTTAATGAAAGGGCTCACAGACGTACCGAGATCCCTTTAGAAAAGGAACAGGTGTCCTCGCGTCGAACAAGCAGTGGCTCCGGAGCTAGGCGTGCGGCAGAGGAGGATGAGCATGTGGTGGTCCGAGGCGAGAATGGGGGTCAGGTTATCTACTCTAACGGTAACAATAAAATAAAGGTAACGGGAAATCCTATGATTGACTAAATCACATTACAAAGAATGAGGAAAGAATATTTACATATGGTAGTAAAATAAATCTCTACACTCCCCCTCAAGCTCAAATCCTATGTGTGAGCTTGGATAGAATTGTTGTAAAAGTATGCGGGGAGAGGCTCTTCGTGAATATATCGGCCAATTGTTGGTTAGAAGGAACGAAGGTAGTTCGTATTTGACCAGCCTTAATTTTTTCTCGTACAAAGTGGCAGTCGATCTCAACATGCTTAGTGCGTTCGTGAAATACCGGATTATTGGCTATGTGTAGGGCGGCTTGGTTGTCGCAATGCAAATGAGCCGGGTGTGGCGGAACATCAAGTTCAGATAGTAATAGTTGTAGCCAAGTAATTTCACTTGCAGCACTAGCCATTGCTCGATATTCAGCTTCGGCAGAGGATCTAGATATGGTGGCTTGTTTCTTTGCCTTCCACGAGAGTGGGCTTGGTCCTAAGAATGTGCAATATCCAGTTGTTGACCGGCGAGTTGTGTGGCAAGAGGCCCAATCAGCGTCACAATAAGCATGTAATTTCAAGGAAGTATTAGCAGAGAGCAATATACCACGGTCGGGTGAGTTCTTGATGTACCGAACGATGCGAAGAGCAGCTTGCCAATGAGGTTCTCTAGGTGCAGACATAAATTTTGACAGGAGGTTGACAGAATATGTGATGTCCGGGCGTGTCACAGTTAAGTATAGCAGGCGACCTATGAGTCTTCGATAAGTAGAAGGGTCCGCGATGAGCTCACCAGTATCGGAATTGAGATTATGATTGACATCAAGTGGTGTAGGGACTGGTTTGCAAGCTGAGAGTCCTGTGTCAGTGAGAATCTCGAGTGCATATTTTCTTTGGTTTAGGAAGATGCCAGTAGAAGAGCGAGCAACTTCAATACCAAGGAAGAACTTCACTGAGCCTAAGTCTTTCAAACTGAATTTTTGGGCAAGGTATTGCTTCAAAGATTAGCGATCATCTCGTCATTTCCTGTAATGACAATGTCATCAACATAAACAAGTAAAACAGTTAAATAGTGTCCACGTTTGTAAGTAAACATTGAATGGTCAGCCTTTGATTGTGAAAAACCAGCTTCGAGAAGGGCAGTGGCAAAAGTGGTGAACCAAGATCGAGATGCTTGTTTGAGGCCGTAAAGGGATTTATGTAGACGACAAACACGCGTCTCCCCCTTTCGCCCAAAACCGGGTGGAAGTTTCATGTAGACCTCCTCATGTAGTTCTCCGTGAAGGAAAGCATTGGAAACATCGAGTTGATGGGTTGCCCAGCCCTTTGCTGCGGCAATGCTAAGTACAGTTCGAACAGTGACGAGTTTGGTAACCGGGGCAAAGACTTCAGTAAAGTCAAAACCGTCAAGTTGGGAGTACCCTTTTGCTACAAGCCTAGCTTTGTAGCGTTCAACAGACCCATCAGCATTGTACTTGATGCGATAGACCCACTTACAACCAATGGCAGCTTTACCGGGAGGGAGATAAGTGAGAGACCAAGTTTTATTATGCTCAAGAGCATGTATTTCGGCCTCCATTGCTTGTTTCCATTTTGGATCTTTACAAGCGACAGTGTAGGAAGTGGGTTCAGTTTCTTTGGTGATGTTGTTTATAAAATGCGAGTGTTGCAATGAGTATGATTGGGAATTAAGAAAATGGGAAATGGGGTATATAGGTGAGTGGGCGGAGGTAGCCATGTGACATTGGTATTCAGAGAGATATGCAGGCGGTTTGGATTGTCTTTGGGATCGACGTGGGGCAAGGGAAGGGTTGGATTGCTGTTGTGTGGTAGAGGATAGTGGTGGCGGTGTGGGAGGTGGGCAAGGAGTGGATGAAACTTCAGATGGTGGTTCAAATATAGCAATAGGTTGTTCGCTATCCTCATTGAGAGTGATAGGTAATGGTAATGTGGGAAGAGAAGTAGTGGATTCTAAAGTGGGGTCATTAGTTTTGAAGGGAAAAATAGTTTCATGGAAAGTGACATCACGACTAAAAAAAATTTTATTAGAAACAAGATCATATAGCCGGTATGCTTTGTGTCCTTGTGGATAGCCTAGGAAAATGCAGCGTCTGGCCCTAGATGCAAATTTGTCAGGATGATGTATAACAGAAGCATAACAAAGACAACCAAAAGTGCGCAGGTGGTGATAATTAGGAGCATGACCAAATAATAATTCGTAAGGACTTTTATTGTCTAAAATAGGGGTAGGCGTTCGATTGATAAGATAAGTGGCAGTTAAGATACAATCGCCCCAAAAACGCAAAGGGAGCCCAGCTTGAAATCGCAAGGCACGCGCCACATTAAGGAGGTGTCGGTGCTTGCGTTCTACCACCCCATTTTGTTGAGGTGTGCCAGGACAACTAAATTGTTGTAAAATACCATTTTTAAGCAATAAATTTTGAAAAGAAGTTTGGGTGAATTCAGAACCATTATCGGAACGAAAAGTCTTAACGCAAGTATTAAAATGATTTTTAACATAAGCCAAGAAATGAACAAGTAAGAGATAAGCATCAGATTTGTATTTCATCAAATAAGTCCAAGTAGTACGAGAATAATCATCGACAATGGTCAAGAAATAATGGTGACCATTGCGCGTGGGAGTAGAATACTTACCCCAAAGATCAACATGAATAAGTTCAAAACATGCATTAGTAGAAGTATGACTAATAGAAAATGGTAAACGCGTTTGTTTGGACATATGGCAAATATCACAAAGTTCATGAAAGTCAGAACAATTTAATATAGAAGATAAATGCTTAAAAACACTATGTGAAGGGTGACCAAATCTAGAGTGCCAAGTAGCAGGTGTAGTAGAGATTAATGCACTTGATGAAGGGGGATAGAAAAAATATAGGCCGTTGCGTTCATAGCCCCGACCAATCTCCTTCTTCGTTGAAAGGTCCTGAAAAACACAATGGTCAGAATAAAATAAAACGGTACAATTTGAGTCCTTGGCCAATTTTTGTACCGACAATAAATTAAATTTGAAATTGGGAACATATAATGTGTCAAGTAAAAATATGAAAGGAGATAATTGTGCATTTCCAATTCCAACAATCGGTATGGCATTTCCAGTTGGAACGGATATGGTGGATAAAATATGATTATTAGTAGGAGGGTTAATAAAAAGGGAAATATTAAAACAAACATGATCAGTGGCACCAGTGTCGATAACCCATGTATTAGAATAATCAAATGTAGATGTTAAAGCATGAAACTTACCAACAAGATTGGCCTTAGGCTCTTTTACCTCTCGAAGCAATCGAAGCAATTGTTGGATAGTTTCAGTAGTAATGGGTTCTGAAGAATTTGAAGGAGACGGTGGCACAGTCGGAGGGTTGCCAGCGGTATTACCTTTTTTGAAGTACTTGTGACCCGGAGGATATCCATGGAGCTTGTAGCAAACCTGTTGGGTGTGACCAAGAATTCCACAATGAGTACATCTCGGTTTAGAACGGTTATTCCCAAAACGAGGTTGAGTGGCAACATTTGCATGACTGTTGTTTGGCAGCATATGAAAAGGATGCTGTTGACTAGCAAACTGTGTTGTAGCTTGTTGAGGAATCACCGGTGTTTGGAAATTATTTGGCATTGGTGGAGTGAAAGATGTACCAGTAAGATTATGAAAGTCATGCTGAAAGTTGGCTGACATATTGGAGTTTTGCGTTGTAGCTTGGAGAGCAGCAACATCTGTGACGTCCCAAGGTGGTCCAATGTGCGCTGTTTCTCATCTTGAAGTAGCAAGGCATAGGCACCTTTGACGGTTGGCAATACAGAATTGAGAAGAAGTTGGCTGCGTGCTTGTGAATATGTTTCTCTTAGACCCATCAAAAATTGAAATAAGCGCCTGCGTTCTGTTTGAGTGACATAAGCAGTACGAGCAGAACATGAGCATTTGGGAGGAGGATCTAAGAGATTTAATTCATCCCAGAGGCTACATAACATGGTATGGTAGGCGGCTATGGAGGTATCATTTTGACGTAATGTTGCGATGCGCCGCTCAAGCTCAAAGATTCGGGGTCCGTTTGCCGTAAAAAAACGATCTTTTAAATCAGACCAAACAGTAGCAGCATCCGGAGCATACAAAACAGTATGGGCAAGAGATGGATGAATAGAATTGAGAATCCAAGACATAACAATATTATTTACCCTTTGCCATCTAGCATGATCAGGGTGGGAAATGTCAGGCATGGCTAGAGTTCCGTCAACAAAACAAAATTTGTTTCTGCCTCTCAAAGCCATCGTCATCGCCAAAGCCCAAGAAGTATAATTGTCGATGCCTACGAGGGGAGTGCCGACGAGGGAGGTTCCTGTGCCATCGGAAGAATGAAGATAATATGGGTTTTCTATATCAATGTGAGTGGCGGAAGTGGTGATGGTGGTTGATAGGGTGTCATCCATGGGAGAAGATTGAGAATTCTCAGCCATGGTGATGAACCAGAAAGAAGAAAAAAAATTTACAGAATATAGAAATTTGCTCTTGATACCATGTTGGAGAATGGAAAAATATTGTATATTGATTGTGTTTAACAATGAAGAAACCTAAGCATATATATACTAGCTACTCTAACGGTAACAATAAAATAAAGGTAAGGAAATCCTATGATTGACTAATCACATTACAAAGAATGAGGAAAGAATATTTACATATGGTAGTAAAATAAATCTCTACAGTCTGCATAAACTAGAACATAAGCTTATGGAAGAGTATCACGACATTTTGTTTTAGGAAGAGCTGTTGTGGTTTCAACGGTCTAGAGAGGAATGGATTTCTTCGGGCGAGAGAAACACGGCTTTCTATCACGCTGCCACTACCATTCGCAAGGCGCGCAACACAGTTCATGCTTTAATGGATGATGAAGGGTGCTGGATTATGGATCCGGTCGATTTAAAAAGTCACGTGCGGGAGTTCTACGCTAAGCTTTTTTCTAGTGATGCTCGGACCTCGCCGTGTGCGACTTTAGGTGGGGTTTTTCCCACCCTATCGCAGGATGATTGGAATTGTTTTAACACAGAGGTGACGAAAGACGAAATCCACCTGGCTCTTATGGCGATGGCACCATTAAAGGCTCCGGGCCCGGATGGCTTCCACGCCGCTTTCTATCAAAGAATGTGGGGTATTGTGGGGGACGCTTTTACGAATGGAACTTTTCCGAAGGAACTAAATGAAACACTGCTAGTCCTCATTCCGAAGGTTCAGGCTCCCGAGACTATCAAGCAGTTCAGACCGATAAGTTTATGCAACGTAAGCTATAAGCTTATTACTAAGACGATTACTAATAGATTGAAGAACATCCTTCCTAAGTTGGTAGGTCCTTTCCAGAGCTCTTTCGTACTTGGCCGACAAATTACCGACAATGTTGTTATTTACCAAGAAGTTATGCATTCCATGCGCTCCAAACGAGGACAGCAAGGCTACATGGCTATTAAGTTGGATTTCGAAAAAGCCTATGACCGGCTTTCTTGGACTTTCATTGAGTCTACTTTACTGGCAGCCGGTTTCAACCGGAGTTGGATCAACCTAATTATGTACTGTATTCGAACTCCAAGTTTGTCCATTATTTGGAATGGCGAACGACTCCACCACATCGGCCCGGAAAGAGGGGTTCGGCAAGGTGACGCTATGTCGCCGGCTATCTTTGTCCTTTGCCTCGAGAGACTGAGTCAAATGATTCCCCTACAAGTCGCTTCGGGGGCGTGGAAAGGGATTCGGTTGGCCCCTAACTGCCCCACGCTATCTCATTTGTGCTTCGCGGATGACACGGTCCTCTTCACGGAAGCCTCTATGGAATAAGTGGACATCGTAAAGGCTTGCCTGTCTCGGTTTTGCGAGGCGTCTGGGCAAAAAATAAACTTTGCTAAATCACAGGTGTTGTTCTCAAAGAACGTCCCTCATGGCTGCAAATATGGCTAATGGGTTGCAGATTGAACAGACGACTGACTTAGGGAAATACCTCGGAGTACAGTCGATACATGGCCGGGTTACCTGTCACCAGTTCTTTGACTTACTCGACCGGATAACCGGCAGGTTAGAAGGTTGGAAATCTAGAACACTTTCTATGGCGGGGCGAGTTACACTCGCCAAGGTGGTTCTGAATGCCATTCCATCGTATACTATGCAGACCACCGTACTGCCTACCGGAGTTTGTTTGGAGATGGAGAAACGCACCAGGAAGTTTATTTGGGGAAACTACGGCCCTGATTCTCACTCCAAACTCAACCTTGTTCGATGGGATGTAGTCACGAGGCCTATGCATGCCGGGGGCTTAGGTTTATACAGACTGCAGGACCTTAATAAAGCTTATATGGCAAAGCTTCGCTTTCGACTGTACACGGAGAAAGACAGCCTCTAGCGGAAGCTGAAGCGTGGGGAGTGCTTCAAGGCCTCAGAATGGCGGCACGTAAGAGGATTTCCAACGTTATTGTTGAGAGCGACTCGAAGGTGACGATTGATCAGTTAAAGGGTGTGTCTCCCATTCTTGGTCAGCATAACAATGTGATCGCCCGGTGTATTGCCGAGGCAAGGGGGTTTAGCGGCATTCGTTTTGTGCATGTTTTTAGGGAGCAGAACAGGCTGGCAGACGGTCTGGCAAAGGTGGCACTCTCGAATCACAGTGGCTTGTTTTCTTGGTCTGATGCTCCCAGTGAGTTAGAGCCCCTCGTCCTCCATGAGAGTCTGAGTACAGAGCTGTGTTAGGTGTTTTTCTGGGTAGCCCCCTCCGTCTTTGATCAAAAAAAAAATAGTCCACATTCAACATTCAACAACTTACACTATCAAATACGGAGTATATAATTAGAAAAATTGATTTTTCGTCCCTCAATTGTTCATTGTTAGTTATTTTACTTCTTAACTTTTACTGTTGCACTATACTAATCTAACTTGATGTAGTAAATACAGGCTCAATACAAATATGTATAGGATAATGGGTCAGACTGGGACTCGGTCCACTTATAGTCTACTCGTTGGTTCAGTTTAGGATGCTCGGACAGCGCGATAGTGAGTCTAAGGTTTAGCTTCTCGAAGTAGACAAAAAGTCTCCCTCTCTACAATAAATGCAATATTTATAGTCAAGAGGAAGGGGACAAATTCCGACCTTACGGCAAGAAGGGCATGTGGAACCCATGCACAGGCCTCGACCGGGCCCGGAAGGGAGCCTCTACACGTGCCCTAATATCCCTAAAGGGAGGAAACCCATAGCCGGATTGCAGTCAGCAGGTCGGTGCCGATAAGAAGGGGTCGGGTACCCGAGGTCAGTTGGGGAACCCGCATTTAAGCCAATGAGGGTAGCTCGGTGCATAGGATGGTCAGGAGTCCAAGAAGGAATAGGTCGGTTCAGGTCGGGTTGGACTTGTCCCAGAGGGTCCATTACCGACCATCATACATGCACGGTTACTGAGGTATAATCTCTATCATAACTCTTCAAAAAAGTTACAATTTTAACTCCTAGAGAAACAAAATTATTAAACTCTACTCATATTTTACTAAGTACACGAGTATTTTATAATTTTATTATCTTTATTGTTTATGACTTTTCAATTTTAGTATTTCATATGCAAAATAGATAATTGATACCTTCTTTATTAAATATGTCATCTTCGTACATTGTCCATATTTTCCCTACACAAACATGTTAAAATCAATTTTTTTATTTTATTTTACAAAGGAAATATAAATCTATCTATAACTATAATATAGCAACAACTTTAGGTAAATAAAAAAAATTTCGTTTTCCCGCCCAGTCAAAACTACGTAGTTTTGATTGATTTGTAAAATTATTGGTACAAATCAGATTAGCAGTATGAATGCATTTATTGTGTTCACATTTACTGCAACAACCAAAGCATGCTTTGCAATTTTCAAGAAAAACAATCTATTTATCACCACAACAAACTCACTTCCATAAGCTCATTCAAGAAGTGCATAATCGAATTTAAAATTCAAAAAAGTTTTACAGCACACACTTAAGCCAATCAATCACGTACCAAACAATGCATATGCACTCAATACTTCATAGGGACAACTTGAAGTAACTTCCTTCCTATTCCAATACTCAGCACATACTATTACTATTCCAAGCTATTAAAAAATTACCAAAATGAAACTAGCAGTTAACGAAAGAGTTAAAAACAAGGTAATATTCAAATTCACCTTCTTTCTCCAATGTAATCCTGGTGACCCATATGCTTATCTATTCATTTTCACTTCAATTTCATTGATCCAAAAGGTTGTTGTCTCCTTTCGACATTTAAAAAGTATACGGTATCACTATCAATGGAAATTGCTTGACAACTTGATAAAAAAATGGACAAAACCATAGGCATTCATGGTTAATAAGCAGTCAATTTTCTGCATTTCTTAGTAAAACATAGTGGCAAAGACTTGGTAGAAACTAAGCTCAGATAAGTTAAAAACATAGTGAAAAGACATAGTATAAAACACGCATCCTGGTAAAAATGGTAGAGGAACCTAATTAATTTTTTAAGAATAGGTATGAAAAGTGTCCATTAGAATGCTACTGCCAAGCATCACATTAAGCTAACCTAAGTAAGATGTTGCAATCCTAGTTGGTTTCATATCCTTCTTGCATGAAAAAGTGTGAATTGCGAAAAAGTTTCCATTAGATGTTGTGTATGATGCAACTATCCTTCTCCATTCTAAAACAGTTTTTTCTGTCTCAACCATCTCACACATTGCCACTGCTCTCTCTTTTTCATCATCTGAGAAAGTTCATCTTTTGCTTCTGAAGCAATTGTGCCTAATGGACTGAATCCCTGCAATTCAAATGGTTGACTACTTCTCTACATCATTTGAGTTTGCCTTTCCATCATTCTTTATCAACTCAAACAACTGCAATTCAAGTTCAATATAATTCGGAACTGCTAGCTAATCCTGTGAAGATAACTCAGTTCCCATTCCACACAAACATTAATGTCAACTACTTGGTAGAAACTAGGTTGCAGATAAGTGAAAAACATAGTTTTAAGCCAAAGAACAAAGCCACCAAATAAATATTGAGTAAAATAAACAAAGACATGCCAACTTATGTTTAGTTTCTCCTTTTGGCCTTTACACGAACCTGATTGATTCATTCTATTTTTTTTCCTGCTTTGCATAGCGATGATACTCATTTAGCATTGACTTATTTCTAGATAAGAAAATTGTTGTTTTCCCTCCTAAAATTACCATTTACTCCGTAATATTTACTCCTGAGATGGCAATTGCCATGCCAAGTATTCTACACCTATACTAATTAATAAGAAGTGACTTATGCTAAATAAGAAAAAATGTGTTTTCCCCTCCTAAAATTACCATTTAATAAAAATGTTGTTTTCCCTCCTAAAATTACCATTTAATATTCACGCCCTGAGATGGTAATTGCCATGTCAAGTATTATGCACCTATAATTCTACCCGTGGATTAGTTAATCGCACAACAAGTGGATAAGTATTGTCACAATAAATGTCCACATAGTGATCAAATACAAAAAGATAGTCCACATAGCAATGCAACAATACAGAGTAAACATTAGGAGTAAATTTTAGGAAGGAACTGTATAAGAAAAGCAGGACACGGAAAAAAAATTGGGTTACCAACTTTGTTGATGTACAATACCCATTTAGGATAACCAGGTCCGGTCCTATCATTCTATAGGCCCGGAGTGTAACAACAAAAATGGGCCCTATATGAAATTAATACTTTGTATATATTTTCATAACTAAATGTAACACCCCATTTTTTAATAACAAATTACACCAAATTTTTCTTAAATTTTTTTTTTCTTTCTTAAGAATTCACTAACAACATTGCGAAGCATTACAGAACTTAATGAGGGTATTACTGCCACGTTCAGGTATCTCTCTTATACCCGAGCGCTAAGGCTAATCCAAATTAAAATAGCAAATTAAACCTCAATTCCAATAATTCTTAGGGAAAATATTATCCCTTAAACCACAAAAATATATTTACTAAGTCCACTAATAATGAAGCTAACTATTACATAATCTTTTCTTCAACTATCGCTCCGAACAATCCCAACTTCATTCCATTCCTGCTTATTTATCAAAGAAAACAAATAACACAAACAATAAAGATTAGCAAAACTTTGCTAAGTAAGGTTCACTCCACCCTGTAAATAAGTTTTGGATTTTTTTTTTAAATAATATAGTAACTTTCTCAAAAGAGATTATTTTGTAACCTTACAAAATATTATACTTTTCACAAATACATATGTGGAGATACATTTTTCAAAAAATCAACTTTATACATACACATGGAGAATTAATATTTATAAATGGAGAATTAACATCTCTTCAAAATCCATTTAGAAACTGAACCAATATCTATGTGTACACCCCAGTAGATTCCAAGCCGATTCCAAGCCACTGGGTAGTATATGATCCAAGTAGCTACTCTTGCTACCTCACCCTTATAAAATTGGAAACTGGATCACAACCTATGTGATACACCCTGGCCTCATGGGATTCCAAGCCCAATGAGTAGTAATTGGCGGCCAAGTGAACAGTAATTCACTTTTACTGAACACCACACAATAAAATATCATGGTTTCTCTAAAATTAATTACTTCTCCACAGATAAATACTTTTTTTCTCCAAAAATAACATTTTCTCCGTATTATAATTTTCTCCAAAAGTCTCCAAATATTTTTCAAAACATATTTTCTCCACATAATTTATCCAAAATCATTTTTAATTTGTAATATAAAGGTAGTACAAATTCTCATCATACGGATTATACTTTACACAAAAATTATTCCAAGTCAAATAATATTATTATTATTATTATTATTATACTATGGACCATAAGGCAACCAAATATATAATTTTTCTTTTAAAAAAAAACATAAGTAC
>CP025659.1:11308443-11345038 GCA_003576665.1 Ipomoea trifida | reverse complement strand
GGCAACCAAATATATAATTTTTCTTTTAAAAAAAAACATAAGTACTGTTCGTACTCTAAAAGGGAATTATATTATATTATATATATATATATATATATATATATATATATGATTACATGTAGTTAGATGTAAATATACTACGTAAAATTTATATATATACTTTTATACACATGCATAAGTACGGCGTATGCATACTTCATACTTCTCTCTCTCTCTCTCTCTCTCTCTCTCTCTCTATATATATATATATATATATATATATATATATATATATACATACTTGATTACACTAGTCATATACAAATATATCCCAGGTACATATATATACATGGGTATACAATTTCAAATTAAATACACCATTTATATATACCAAATCATAAGAAATTTCAGGATATGTAAATTATTACGTACTACACCTGTATGATCTTATATATAACATATAAGTATATTATTAGATATTGCATACAAATAGCTATAAAGTTTACACACAAGCCAATTAGTACACATGCATACTAATTAAGTATACGAACTATCAACATATAACTACTCCGTACGCATGACACACAGGCAAATAATCTCAATCTAATATTTATATGCATTTTTAAACACTACACTAATCACATAATAAATATTCACCATTATCAAAATATATTTTTGAGGATTATGTTTACACGTATTTTTGTATTGAAAATAAAACAATATTATTTTTCTTGAACAAAAATGATATATATACATATGTACACTTTACCACATAATTTCACGTAATCCATGAATCAAAATTTTCTTATGTAAGAAAACAATTTATGCCGTACAATTTATATTTCAATGTATATAGAAAAATCATACAAATTTACAGAGTAAAATAAAGAAGTGGACATAAACACTTACTTGTTTTTCTTAGAAACCTCAAGAAACTTCAAGCCTACTCGTGATCTTCTAATGGTCCTTCTTGAAAAACTTGATACTCTATTCTTAATGATGAAATTTTTTTCTTATAAATTATAGAGGATGTTTTCGGCCAATATGAGAGGAATATGCAGGGGAAATTACGCCAATAATGAGAAAACAGATGTAGGGAAAATATATTTGTCTTAGTCAACACAAAGAAAAAAGGAAAAAGATAATGATTAGAGATAATTGAGAAATTAATCAAGAATTAATATGTGATAAGGAGTGATATGTGCTAATTAGTTGACTAAGTATTATCTACATGATAAATGTATGTGGACACAATTTAAGACCATATTCTAAGTCTTATAAATATAAGATAATGAACATAATATAAGGTATATACATACATTACTAAAAATACAAAATATTTTTTTTTTTTGTAATATTTCTTCAAATAACTTAAGTCACATGCGGTAATAAATAGATATGGACCATATAATTTATTATTTAAAATAAAATAACATTTATATCATAAAATAGTCTATCAACATAGTAAGTTACAATTGAACAAAAATAGTGACATGGATGTTTCAATAGCTTGATGGTAAAGATAATGGGATTTAATAAAAAGGTGTAGCGTTCAAATCTCTACATGATCAAAGACTGAATTTTATTTTTAATGCGCAAAAGATTAATACTATTCCCAATTATAGACCATCACATTGTTATTATAGTAAATAATAAAATAATTATTAATAAAAAATTTACAAAATAAAACTTAGGGAAAATTGCATTTTTCGTCCCTTAGTTATATGGTAATTGTAGAATTCGTCCCTAAGTTATGGTAATACTCACTTTTCGTCCCTAAGTTCTCATTGACGTTGCACTTTTCGTCCCTGAGTTATTCAAATTGCAAATTTCGTCCCTAAGTTATCGTTGCGTTGCACTTTTCGTCCCTAACTTAAGTTTGCAAACTTCGGTAAATTTTTTTAAAAAATTTTAATTGAACTTTTTCAGTAAACTTCGTTAAAAAAAATGGCATTGAACCGGAAAAGTTCGATTAAAAAATTTTTAAATGAAAATTTACCAAAGTAGTTTTCGTCCCTAACTTAAGTTTGCAAACTTCGGTAAACTTTCGTTTTAAAAAAAAATTTAATCAAACTTTTTCAGTAAATTTCGTTAAAAAAATTGGCATTGAACCGGAAAAGTTTGATTAAAAATTTTTTAAACGAAAATTTACTGAAGTAATTTTTGTCCCTAACTAGTTTGCAAACTTCGGTAAATTTTCGTTTTAAAAAATTTTTAATCGAACTTTTTCAGTAAACTTCGTTAAAAAAATTGGCATTGAACCGGAAAAGTTCGATTAAAAATTTTTTAAACGAAACTTTACCGAAGTTTGCACACTTATGTTAGGGACAAAAAGTGCAACGCAATGATAACTTAGGGACGAAATTTGCAATTTGCATAACTCGGAGACGAAAAATGCAACGCCAATGAGAACTTAGGGACGAAAAGTGAGTATTACCATAACTTAGGGACGAATTCTACAATTACCCTATAACTTAGGGACGAAAAATACAATTTTCCCTAAAACTTACAAATAAGAGCAGAACATGACATCTTAATTATTGTGAGCAATAAATAAAACACATTACAACATGATAAATGAAATTCATAACTAAATATGAAACATAATTAATTGGATAAAATAGTTCGAAAAGAAAACACATTATAAATCACAAATCTTCTCTATTGATATCATATTTATATATAAATACTTTTTTCTTTTAGTTAGATCAATTTCAAGTTTTTTTTTTAAAGATTAATTTGAATACAATGACGCACAATAAAGCTTCTAAACTACAGTATTCAAAAAAAAAAAAAAAAATACTTCTAAACTACATTGACTAAATAAGTCATAACAACTTAATCTATCTTTTAAAACAAATTTTATAACTAAATCACAAAATATGTTACATATATATAACTCATTATAAAATTCACAAAATAACACGTTCTAAATATAAATAGTAAATTACTCGTATTTAAATAGATTCAAAATTTAATATGAAGCACAAATCAATCTATATTATAAATATCACTATAATTATAGAAAGGTAAAAAAAATCACAACGTTACAACTCAAAAAATACAATTAGAAATAGAAATAAATTTAATAATGGAGCAATACATTTGGGAATTTGACCCCGTGACTTCTTGCATTATAACCATAAGCTCATCCAACTACGCTAAGTAAGGATTCGTTGACCTTAACATATATTACTTACTTATACTAAAACTATATAGTATATACAAGAACAACAGGCAGGGGTGGTGGGCCCCTTTGGAGCATGGGCCCTGGGCAAGGGCCCAGCCCGCCCTTGCCCAGGGCCGGGCCTGAGGATAACTAATTTCTCTGAACTTTATATTACTTTAGTAAGAAAAGCAGAGTGACATTATTTTTGGGGCAGCTTATAGTAAAATACTGTGTTTAGGAGATTTTGTGGTGGAATCCCTAATTTTTAGGGATCCTATGAGCTATGAATATTTTGCTGGGATAGTTTCCTAATTCTGTATAATACATTTATAATTTGTTTCTATCTTCACTGCTTGTATTAGTAGTAAACTCTCTCAACACTTACATGGAAATGGACATTTTATTTAGTAGATTTACTCTGGAAAAAAGGGACAAAAATATTACCAAGCGTGATTCATAACCAAAAGCTCGACAATAGAGTATGAAGCAATTGGCCCACTCCCCAGAGCGCCCCGTCCTTGTTTCTAGGAGCTACATATGGAGAATTAAAGACAGTCAAAATAATTGTAAAATGAAATCCTCTTCACAAACAAAAGTGCAATACCTTCAATGTGTCATTGTATCGAGGTACTGGTCACAACGTCGTTAGCCTGAGCTTGCTTGCTATTAACGACGTAGATCTTGCCTTGGTTTGCTGCGCTGCTTTCTCCCACGGGTGCTTTCCCTTTGTTGGTGGGATTTGGAGCCGAGTTAGTCGGCCTCCCCCGGTTTCCTTGTTGAAAGTTGCCTCCTCCATTTCCTGCCCCCACGGGTTTCTGGCTGGTGTTCCCACCGAATCCTCCTCTTTGATTGTTTTTCTGAGAGGGGTCCCGAAAATTGTCCATCCTGGTTTGGCACTCGTAGTACTTGTGCCCCAAGAAGCCGCACTTGAAGCACCTGATCTTCTCCCCTTGGTAATTCTCTCCGAGGTGATACCGTCCACATCTCCGGCAAGTCGAACTTCTCCTCTGATTCATTCCTCCCTTCCTTTCTCCTTGCATTGGATTAAATCTTCCCTAGTTAGGTTTCTTGTTGTCCGGCCTGAATTTCCCCTGTCTATCCTCAACCTTCCTTTTATTCTTGTCGTAGACCTCCTGTTGATCCAGGTACACTTGGTAGTGGTCGGATGCTCTGTCATATGCCTCCTTGAGAGTAGTGCACATAAACGATGCAATCGCCCCCCTCACGGCCCAATCCAGTCCACGTACGAACCTCCTCGCCTTGCTGGCTTCGTCAGGCGCGATGTTCTGAGCGAACCTCACCAGCTCCACATACTGATCATAATAGTCCTGCACAGTTGCTCCCTTTTGTTTCAATCGCAGGAATTCCTCACACTTGATTCCCTTAATCCTTTCCGTGTAGAATTGTCCTCTCAATTTTTCCTTAAATTCCTCCCAGCCAAAGTCTGGATCTTGCAGCAAGTTGGGCCCAACCGTTGACCACCAGTTGTCTACCGCTTTTGTCAGATAATACACGGCGGAAGATACTCGCTGATCTGCAGGACAGTTGACTGCGTTGAGCAGCTTGTCAAACGTCCTAATCCATTATTCCAAGATTACCGGGTCTTTTTCACCCGCATAGTATGGTGGCTGCCTACTTGCTATGGCTTTTGCAAAATCAACTCGCGGCTGTCTGTGATTTTGACTCTGGACTTGCTGAGCCATCATAAATCCAGCCATTTGTTCCATTGCGAGAGCCATACGGTCTATTGCCGATATATCGTCGCCCTGACCGACAGGCATATTTCGTCTAGGCGGCATCTTCACCAGACGACAGTTTCAAGTTAGTTCTTGAAGTATAAAAGCTCTTAAGGAGTTAGCTAGCTACGCAGTTAGTATAGCAACTACCCAAGTCCTATCCAGCAATTCCTAACATTCACTTCGTCATGCTCATCAACCAGGTATCTAAACTATGGCATAACAGTTAGAAACGCACTATACTTTCATGCTTAC
This sequence comes from Ipomoea trifida, assembly GCA_003576665.1. NCBI lineage: Eukaryota > Viridiplantae > Streptophyta > Magnoliopsida > Solanales > Convolvulaceae > Ipomoea > Ipomoea trifida. The sequence continues at coordinate 11,339,899 of CP025659.1, read as the reverse complement.
ACACAACAATTATAAGCAATGATTAACGCACATAAAGATACACAAATATTGATCAAAGCATTCTAGAATCGGGAGATTTCGCGAAATACAGATGATGGGGTGCCCCTTTTTGATGCTGCCTGGTCTCCAGCTCCGCTCTAGAAGCTCACACTTAGACTCAGTTGGAATAGCCATTTAGGTCAATCTCAGCAAACTTAGGCTGACTCGAACTTCGACTTTGAAAATCGAATTCTCCTAATTTCAATCCTAGACCTACAATCGAGACCACACAACCTAGGCTTCGACCTGATTCCCAAAGGTTCAACCTAGGCTCTGATACCACTTTGTAACACCCCGGACCTACCCTCCCGTACATCCGAGGGAGTTACCGCCACACCTAGAGAGAGAGTTCTATCATTCCGCGATAAACCTCACTCTAGGTGCACAGGCTAAAGGGAACTCTCCTAACCACAACAGCCACCCAACAGTTGTTTACGCACTTATATACATATCAGCTGAAAAAGCTTAACTAAGCAATATATACATACTTGCACTTGTACATACATGAGTTTGCCCCTTGAGTCAAAATACAGATTAAGGGTCAACTACGACCCGACTAGCCATGTTTAGCCATCACTAAGGCTACAAAAAGTATGTACACAAAAAAAGAACTCCCAAGAACTCGACGTCTAGTCAATCATCCGGTACACGGGGCCGGTGAACTCTCCCCAGACCAGGTGCCACTCCCCCTCGTACCAGGTGATATGGTCCAAAAACCGAGAGGTGGTTATGACCATCGACCATTCTTCCCAGCAGTCCCGAGAGCTAGGGTCCCAAGGGTAAGGGTAATGCAATATGAACTCAAGGGGATCGCTACCCTCTAATGGCTCTATGGGGTAAAAGTCATAAGTAGCCTGGATCTCATCCATAACAGGGCAAGAAACAAAAGGGGCCGACGGAGCTACAGGAGTATCTTGGCTGACGGGAGCTACAGGAGCATAACCAGGTGCGTATGGGTCTTCACCCTCCATCATCTGTATGTAGACGTCGTAATCCATGCCTTCACAAACATACTCCGGTGAACTATCGGAATTCACCGGGCTACAGGAACTGACACTAGATTGCATCTGTTAGGAACACAGTGAAGTGCAGTTAGCGCGACAGCTAAGTAAGGATATCCGCAGGTTATTCAAAACTAAATAAGATTTTGTAAAATTTTTACATGGAAACCCTATACCTTACTCATCGGCAGAAGTTCTACCTGCAACGGTTATAAATAGCAACTTGCACACACAATAGGCAAAATTCAATATCATCTCGAATCATTTTCCCTCTTGACGAGGTCATTTAATAATCATTTACTTACCCAAAGAAACGTATTGCTAAACATTTTAGCATACAAATAAGTAATGGAAAAGTACAAATTTCACATTCTGCCCTCAATCGTTTTACTTAAAAGAAATCTTTCCCTCACAAGGAAATTCTCATCACTTTTCACTTTTCAAAGAGAGAGATCACCCGCAACCTTTGGGTACTTAAATACTGAGTCATTTCCATTTTTGGTCCTACTGTTATTGGGGCATTGCCAATTTTAGTCCACGTCATTAATTTTTGCCACATTGCGGCCAGTCTTATTTAGTCCTTGTCACTTTTAGTCCACCGTTAAACTTTTCGTCAAATTGTCATCCAAAATAGGGGTATTTTTGGTCTTTTCATGCTTTGGTCTTTTCATGCTTTGGTCATCTCCTTGACCCCTTGTAGTGGTTTTCCTTACACATTTTCATCCATTGAATAGGTCTAACGAAAGCTATGTGAGCCACATTACAAAGCCATGGCTTTTACCAGACCTCTTCATTGGATGAAAATCTGTAAGGAAAACCACTACAAAGGGTAAAATAGATTATCAAAGCATGAAAAGATCAAAATACCCCTGTTTTAGACGGTTATTTGAAGAAAAATTTTAACGGTGGACTAAAAGTGGCAATGACTAAATAAGACTGGACGCAATGTGGCAAAAATTAATGAAGTGGACTAAAATTGGCAATGCCCCAATAACAGTAGGACAAAAAAATGGAAATGACTCTTAAATACTTGTCATATCTCTCTTTTCCGTAGCTACGGCGTAACTACATTCATATTTCAAAATTTCACTTGGTCCTAGATAGAAAGTGTAAGGCCTCTGGAATTCTTTCTCCACTTTTGACCACCTGGATTGTTGAACTCAGGTTCAGTGGTCATCGCCCGGTCTAATACTGATCCCCTGGACTTATAGGAGCGTTGGAATGATTCCTAGCTAGCCTCACTAGGTTCATAAGAACGACACCTACCCGAACATAGAGTGACTATACTTAAGTGTGCACACCCCCGTAGGAGTACCTTTTCCTTCCGGGTGATATAGTACTCGGCGAATAGACTTCGCCCACAATATGAATGATCATACACATAACCATCATGCGGCGGGAAAGGCACTTTAAGCCCATCTTTATCCCGTAGATTAACAAGGTCCTTCACCACTTTTACTAGAACTAAGGTTTGAAAAGCATTTTTCTACCTTTTCCCTTTCTTGCATTGAAAATATTTTGGACGTACTTGGGTCAATTCCAATACTTGGAAATTGATTCTCCCCTTTAACCAAATCCAGAAATTCCCTTTTTTTTTTTTGCAAAACATTTGAATAGTACACTAACAACCTTTCACAATGGCAATTCAAATGTAACTATCATACACTTTCAACACCACATTTTTCACATAGGTATCATACTTGACACATTTACATCTGAATGCATATGACATATACACTTCCCAACCTTAACATGGGCATAACACACAAAATACATTTATTCTTTACAAGCACATAATACCACCTCCTTATAATATTTATAAGTTCACACATATGTAACACTACCTACATAACACATGTGCCTAACTACTTAGCATTACACTTCTTAATAACAACATATATATTTACGGTTTATACATACCATATGCTTACACTCAAAATGTGACATTTTATACCATTTATATATATATATATACTAGTTTTTCTTATGCGCGATGCGCAAAATATAGGTGCCCAATATTAGTATTTTGCAGTGTTGCAAAAATCCCGCCTAGGTGCCGATTAATCCCCGCCTAGGCGCTAGGCACCAGTTGACCGCCTAGCGTATCACATTAAATGGTAGTCTAAGCGGCTTGCCAACTAGGTGACCGCCTAGGCCGCCTAAGCCGCTTAGGCGCTGACTAGACCTCCTAGGCACTGACTAGGCCGCCTAGTCAGCCAATTAACTATTGTTCTTTTTTTTTAATGGGTTATTTCACTGAAAATAACATCGTTGTGAGCGAAATAAACCTAAATAGTACAAACTCTAGATATTTTTTAGGTTAATATTTAATATTTTAGTATTAACTATTAAAGTATTATATTAGGAATAAAAATGAAAAAAAAAACCCACATAAGAGTCCATGTCATTAGACAACCGGCTGGATATGGAGTTTACCGGCTAGCCGGTGAAATTGAACACATTTTACTTGTTCAATGACCTGATTGCAACTTTTTTTGGTGGTTCAGTGGCCTGATTGAATTTTTAGGTTTCGTTTAGTGGTCAATTTGACCCTTATTCCAAATTTCTATTCTTCCTACTCTTCTGCCAGCCCACCTAAGTTTTCCCACTTCCCCTAATTCCCCCTACAATTTCTAACATTCCTTTAGGCTTCAGTAGCTCACAGACATTGCAATTCTCTAATCCCCAATAAATGTTACTGATTTAGTGAATTTATAAAACATAATCCTAATGATCTAAATCCACAATTTTTTTAAATTTCTCTTTTCTAGTCTTTGTTGATGGTGAGTTCTGTCTTCCTCTTCCAAAAATCAGAATTCAGAAGCTACAATCATAGCGTTGTTGTTTTGCTCAGGTAGCCCTCCGTTCAGTACTTCAGCGAGACAGCGACTCAGCGTGGTGCGATGGTGCGTCCGCTCAGCGCCTCAGCCCGTTCAGCGACTCATCCGATTGTTGCTGTGTGTTGTGTTGTCCGTTTATGGGCTGGGGAAGAAAGGCTACGCGGGCCAGTATAAACTGTGTTTGAGTGCTAAGGGCAGTTCTTCTTCGATCATTAGGAGAGTCTTTACTCAGTTCACCAGAGCAATTAGGTTTCATTGTGAGAAAATCCCGCTCGGCTTCGCCTCGATTTGGGTCGGGTTTGTAGAGAGTAAGAGGTCAAATGAAGATGAGAATATCGTCTTGGAGAATGAGGGGATGCATATTAACGAGTTTGGGAGTTGGGACCGATTCTCCAAAATAGGTGCTGATCTTGATGAGTGTTACTGGCTGGGGCATAGGGGCTCTACTGAGGCCATTAAGGCAGCTTTTCATGAAGAATATGGAGAAGTATCAAGTCAATTTAATTTGTAAAGTTTTTTTTTAACAGCTTGCAAATAATCTATTTTTTACCGCTTGGAAAATATTATGGATTTATGGGTTATAGATTGTACTCCGAATAATAAATTGTTTTGCTCATTTAGCCTATTGCCCATTTTGTTGGTACAGCTGAGTGGAATGGGATATCTTGAGACTTCGTAGCTGGTAATTATTTTTCTTGTGAATAGGTGATATACTAATATAAATGATTAAATATTGATTTTATATTTTTTTTTAATGATATTCATACATATAAATCAGTATATTAATTTTGATTACTGAATCTGTCTGATTTGGTGGTTGACTCTTTTTCTATACTGAGTAATCTTTTGTTCTTGAGGTTGACATACCAAAGATAACCATGAACTGACTCCTCTGGTAGCATTGGTTTTGCGTGGAAATGGTGGGGCAAGGGATGGTAGATTATGTCGTTCTATGATATTACTAGAAGCAATCTTTTCAATGGTGAATTGATTATTCATTTCATATCTGATATCTTACAATCTCATGTTATTATTAACCTTTGAAGTGAATGTATGAATGTGTTATTTTGTGGATTAAAGATCATGAAATGAGGAAGAACTTGTTGCTGTGGAATTCTCTCCTTATTGTTTGTCGGTAATCACCATTTTGTTGTTGCTCAAGTGGTCACATCTCATCACCATTAGCATTCTTGTATTCACCATATAGTGTGTAGGTAATTGAGAAACTGAGAATCATAAATTACTTACCAATGTAAGAGTTCAAAGTTTATTGTTATTCTAATGTGGTTTATAGTGATGTTGGCTACTGCATTGAATTGACGATGATCATTGTGTTTGATAATTCCATAACTTTATTATTTTGTTAGAGAAGCAAACCAATATCATTTTATATATGCATGACTTCATAGAGTTCATGCATTGAACACTAACTCATTGTAACACTATAATGTGATGTATTTTTTGCATTATTGTCTTGTGCCTTATACAAATATATGTATTGTAGTCCATTCATTCACATGCTTAGGTTTATGATTGTCTGCATTGCATTTCTAATATTCCTATGGCATGTAATTGTTTAAGCATACACATACCAAAAAACATGATGGTTAAATATTCATAGTTGAGAAAGACAAATAAATCCATGCAAGTTTATTTATCTTGATATTTCTTGAATATATATATGAATTTAGATAAATATTTGTACTAAATTTTAAAATTTTTGCAGGAGCAAGTTGCATTGCAACCGGAGGTATATATTAACACAAAATGGAGAGAAAGTAGATGGAGTCAATTGTACTATGATGTTGTTGGTAGGTATGTAAGAAAAGAAAAGTTTATGGACTTGGCTCATATGGTAGCTTCATTCGCGGTCGAATAAATGCTAACACATCAGACAATATAACATATTAACATCAACCTCGCAGTCACCAGACGATGCTAATTTTGCAAAGGTGCAAGATAAGATTGAGAATTTGAAAGCTTCATCATCACCCTCATCACAATCAGATTAAACTTGATATTGATTTTTTTAATGGATTATTATATTATTTTTTCGACATGAATTTGGTATTAAGTATAACATTCAATTTTTTGACCTATAAAGTAGTATTACTTTTACATTACAAATTAGAGTGCATTTTAGTTTAATAGTTCTTTTGTTTATAAATATAATCGCATATTAACATTTTAAATACAAACATTAATATTTAAAAAACTAATAATAATTACCAAAATATTAATAAAAAAGTTTAGCAGAATCGCGACGAAATATAATTTTGGCGATGGAATATTTATTGTCATTATGGCGAAAAAATTGGTGACGGAAAGATTTTGTTTCCAAAACGCAATGGAATCACGACAGTGATTAGTTCCGTTATAGTTTTTACGAAGAAATTTTGGAACGAAAAACAAATTTTGTGACAGAATATGTAGCGATGAAATCACTATAGAAATTTGTTCTGTCGTTTTCTTACGACAAAATTTTGCGACGGAATTGCGACAATAATTATTTTCGTCGTTATATTTCAAGACAGAAATATGCAACGGAATATGATTTTTGCGACGAAATATTTTTTCACACAATAGCAACAGAAATAAACATTTCCGTTGCCAAAATCGCGATGGACTCACGACGGAATGATTTCCGTTGCCTACTTTGCGAAGCAAAGTTCCGTCACTATTTTTCGTCACCACCGCTTGCGACAGATTATTTCCGTCACGAAATGAAATACGACAAGCCTGGAGGCTACGAAATAAATTCCGTCGCGAAAATGCAAAATTTCGTCGCAAAACGTGATTTGGGATGGAATTTCGCGTTTTCGCTACAGAATTTTTCCGTCGCGAATTGCGTTTTTTCTTGTAGTCAAAAGCCTTGCTAAAAAATGCTATAGGCCTGCCATCTTGTAACAATACTGCCTCATCCATTTGTAGCTGACATCTGCTTCCACCATAAAATCCTTTTGAAAATTAGGAAGTGCTTGAACTTGTGAGTTACATTTCACAAAAGCCTCCTCAGCTTCCTTAGACCATTGAAAAACATTTTTCTTGAGTAAGTCTGTCAAGGGTCTACTTATAACTCCAAATGATTTAATGAATCTCCTGTAGTAGCCTGCTAGTCCCAAGAAACCCTTCAAAGCTTTCACATTCTTGGGTTGAGGTCAAGCAACTACAACTTCTAATTTTGTTGGATCTATTTGTAACCCTTCACTAGAAATTATGTGCCCTAGGTATTCCATGTGCATGATTCCTTGCAAAAGAGCATTTGCTAAGCTTTGCCAGCAACTGATGCACCTCATTAGTACTAATATTTCTCTTAAATGCTGCCAGTGCTCTTCCCAATTAGAGCTGTACACTAGGATATCATCAAAGAAAACCAACACTGACTTCCTAAGAAATGGGTTAAAAACTTGGTTCATCAGTGCTTGAAAAGTGGCAAGGGCATTGGTTAGGCCAAAGGGCATCACCTTGAACTCATAGAGTCCTTCGTGTGTCTTAAAGGCTGTTTTGAATTCCTCCCCTTCCTTCATCCTAACCTGATGGTAGCCAGACCTCAAATTAAATCTAGTTTTGAAAAACAGTTTGCACCAGCCAGTTCTGAAAAAAGATCCTCCACCAAGAGAATGGGAATTTATTTTTTACTGTGATGTTGTTTAGGGCTTTATAATCAAAACAGAACCTACATGTGTTATCCTTCTTTGGCACCAATAACACCGGGGAGGCAAAACAAGAGGAGCTAGGTGTGATTACTCCAGTAGATAACATCTCTTCTACCATCATTTCAATGGTATTTTTCTGGTCATAGAAGTATCTATAGAGCCCAATGTTTATGGGTTTGGCCCCTGGGATTAAGGGTATGGAGTTGTCAAAAGTTCTCTATGGTGGTAGGGTAGTGGGTTCAGCAAACACATCCTGGAATTCTTGAAGGATGAGTGTAAGTTCTGGGATATTAGTTTGGGATATGGTAAGGCAAATTTGTGGTTCTGTGCTATTTGTCGGTGAGGGTAAGGTGTTACATTGGACCAGAAATCCATCCACTCCTTCCTTATGCCACATTTTAATCTGTTTAGCTAAGGCCTCCTTTAATAATACCTTCTTTGTCATTCCTTTTAACAACACTGTCTTGCCCTCTTTGTGAAAGGAGATTTCGGGAGGTCTGGTATGGAGCTGAATTGGGACACCACCCAATCCATGCCTAATACCATGTCAGAACCTCCTAGCCATAGCAACCTAAAGTCTTTAATGAACTCTTCTCCTTGGATCAGCCATGTGAACGCTAAACTGTAATACCCCGTAAAATTATTCTAAATAGGTGATATTATTTTACTATAAATACTTTAAAAAATACCATTTATTTTATAATCATAAATATTTTTTTTAGCTTAAATACTATTAAAATAAGTTATTTTGTTTTAGGCTTTAAATAAACTATTTTATGATCTAAAAATTTTCTATCCAAAATCTATCTGAGAGGAGCCTGCTAATATCATTTTTATAACTATCAAACTTTCTAAGCCTAAATAATTTTTCTTCCTAAGTCCAATGAATTTGCTTGAGCCCAAAGTATTCTTAAGCCCAATTTTTAGCCTATGACCCAATAGTGAATGTTTAGAATTCTCTAGAACCCCAACCCATTCCTTCACCCATCTATAAAAACCCACTTCCTTCTTCATTTCATCCCCTTTCCTCTCACGTGAAGACCAAAATAAAATCCTAAGCCATAAATTAGTATGTCTTCTTCTTCTTCTTTTCCATTCCTTCTTCTTCATTTCCTCATTCTTCATTTCTTCTCCATTTTAATTGTTTTTTTCTTGTGTTTGTGTAGAATATGGTATTGTAGTTGTGTGTGGTTTTTGCTTGGGCTTAAGGTGAAGGAGAAACTTGTGGTCAAACCTAAGGATTAGGAGTTTTGCTACATGATAGTAGCAATGGAGGTAAGTATTCATTGATGTCCAAACTATTTTGCCATAAGTTTTATTGTTGAAATTATTTGAAAGTATGAGTTATTTTTGCTACTTTAAATCTTTAGAAATTGTGTTAATATTGTGTTATTTTGCTTCTAAAGTAGCGCATGTTTATGTTTCAAAGTTTGGAGGTGTTAATGTATTTTTGGAGATGTGTTTTGAGGTGTTTGGTGTTATTTTGGAGCTGAAAGTGGTTTCAGTCTCGGGTCTAGCATCGGGTCTTATAGACCATTGCCTAACCTCTATCACCATGGGTAGTAATGGTAGAGTGGTTAATGCATTGAATTGTAAAGAGGAGTTTTGGGTTTCGATCAATTTTCACTATTAGCATTCCCTTGGTTTTAAAAAATTATATATATATATATATATATATATATATATATATATATATATATATATATATATATATATATATACTGCCTATAAAATGGGTTAATCGTTTAAAGTGAGAATTAAACATTGGGCCAATATTTGAAGGAAATGGAATTCAAATTCCATGGAAAACAAATTACTAAGGAAAATAGATTTCATTGTTTGGTTGGTAGAAAAGAAATTACTGGGAATAGGAATGTTTGGTTGGATTTGGAATGGTGGTTGGTGGAAAAGAAATTATTGGGAATATGAATGTTTGGTTGGATTTAGAATGATAAGGAATTATGAATATAAAGACCAATATGCCCTTTACAATTAATAGTGATAATATATTATGGTTGTCCCGATAGGGTGGTGAAAAGTCTAGGGGGGTGAATAGACTTTTCTAACAATTAAAAACTTTATAACACTTCAACAAAAGAGATTTCAAGTGAATAAATTCAACTTGAAATGTGCAGCGAAATATCGTACGATAAAGTGCTATAAAAAGAAACTGCGTAAAACTGAACAGATACTTGACAGGCAATACGTTGGAAAGACTTAGAATAGCTCAAAAAATATGTATGCAAAGTTTGAAGCACATGCGGACGTGGGAACACACAAACCCATATGATATGATCAACACAGTACATAAAGGGTTAGTGAGTTAAAAACATGCAAATAATATAAAGTGCAGTAAAGTAAAGAGAGGCAGAGATTTATAGTGGTTTGGAGATGGTGTAATTCTCCTACTCTACTTCTCCCTTTTCTCCAAGGAAGATTTCCACTATCTTCAATCACCCAGATACAATAGTGAAACTCCAAGTGCTACACAAGCACTTCCCGAGTGTTAAGCACAAAGCTACACTCAACCACGAGCTCTCTGCACAAAGCTAAATAAGCTCTCGAGCGCTACGCACACAGCTACGCTCCCCGAACACTACGCACAAAGCTACGTTCCCGAACGCTACGCACAAAGCTACGTTCTAACCAAGTGTTTCGCACAAAGCTACACTTAGTTCACCCGAGTGTTACGCACCCAGCTACACTCCTTTCTACTCTCAGTAGAGATACAACTGTTGTTCAAAGAAATAAATATTTCTTTTCCAAGACTTGAATTCCTCTTGTGTATAGCTCAATATCTCAACACTTTGTATTTTGATCGCATTCACCGCTCAGTAGCACCACTTGTAATTTTTCTCGTTTCAGTTCGTAGTGCTGTGTATTCTTTGTCTGAGATCTCAACCGCCACCTCTCTGTTAGTGCCTCTTGTACATGTCTTCAAGTCTTCTTGGGCCTTTTATAATTCAAATAATTATTTGCCCATTATGAACATTCAAATTTTGAACATTCACTGGAACTGATTGGTCATTCCAATCTGATCTTGATGGCCATACCTCCTCATTTAATGACCATACCGTTGATCTGATAACTTGCCAATTTGATCTGATAAGATCTCCATTTTGATCTGCTCATTTAATGTCGCTGATAATTTTTGACAAATTACTTCTGCAAATTGCTCACAAAGTCTTCTTTTACGGCTTGATTGATCCTTGAAACTTGTAGCCTCCAAATTTTGACTTTGTTGCCTTCTCAGCTTGATATTGCAGACTTTGTATCCTTCAGAGCTTGATATTTTTGACTTTGTTGCATTCTAGATTTGATCTTGGACAAGTTGATCTTTCAAAAATATTTTCCGGGTGGCTCTTGCTTGAGTATAAACAATGATCTTCAGAAGAATCACTGTTGGAGATATTTCGGGTAAGAGGAGAAAACAGGAGAGGAAATGAGATCTTCAGGCATGATATCACTTTCCTATAAGCTTTTAATCTTTCCTCTATAAAAGCAATGAGGTATCAAGATTAAATCTTATGGGATACAAGAAGATGAAAACAAAGTTCTTAGGTTGCTTTGATAAGAACTTACTGGAGAGTTATTGTACTGTGATATATCAAGATATCATGCAAAATGATTGCGTATTTGATCAGATGACACTCCTAGAATTTATCTCGATAAATTCTAACTATTAGGAGCAGTTACTAGAAGTTTATACCAGTTTTAAAACCAACTTCCAAAGATATATATGAAATATATATCTGATTTTTTGATTAGTGTACGTATGATTATCTTAGTATGCATGAAAATATAATTCAATCAATTATGTAAACACTTTAATATTTCAAAGCATGAGTACATGCCATTATGAAATAGTCAAAGTGAAATCACATGCAGAGTAATAATCTCACTGCCTCATTCGAGAGGTAAAAGACTCTTATGTAAAAATAATCTTACGTAAAAATAACAAGCAATATATATTAATGACTTTTAATGTATTTTATCCATGCAAAAATGCCGTGTAATATATTATTCAAAATGGGCAGTAAAGGACGCATAACCTTATGCAAGACATAACCCAAAGAACCATGCAAGTATTTTTGCTTAGCCAAATATCAAGTCGAGAGATACATGCCTTCGAGAGATACATCACCATTATATTCGAGATGTGAAATGCAGTACGCAGATTGCCTCGCGAGACATCATTTTTCCGCGAACCAATCTCTCATGCGAACTGACCTATCGAGGCATCTCTCGCGACCTCTCGAACATCTATCGAGATCTCTCGAACATCTCAAAACTATCTCTACAAAACTAAATAATATTTATTACTCCACAACTCCAAAATATTATTTAAGCTTTCATGGTAGACATCTGAACCATTAATCACCATTACTATATAAATATCCAACAATCCTCCTCTATTTATATAGTAACAATTAATATTGTACCAAGATAAATCCAAAACTCATGCATAAATGAAAGTTCCTTAAAGATTGAACTTTCACTTAGTATAATACGTGATACATCAATTCGGATTGTAGTGGTGGACGTGCCTTGAACCACGCAGTCTCTTTGAAAAAATGTAGGTAAAATACACACAAGCTTTACAGTCACAATAACTCAATAAACTTGACACTATTTAAGGCCATGTGTCCGTATCCTTTCATGAACATATCCAAGCCAAAACCCAAAGCTCTTTGAAGCGGCCACACCTCATGTTCACATAGGCTAATCTTTTCATTCATGCCCTGCACCAAGCTTTTTCTCAAAAGATTAGTTAAGAGTAAGACTCATCCCTACAACAATGCAGACCAAGTACTGACTTTAGGGATACCTTTTATTTAGTACTTGCAGCCGATTAATGAAGTACTCATCAATCATTGAACTCAAGACCTAACGTTATAACTTAGGTGTGAGTTGTGCTTTCCTTCACCTCTCGACTAGACGCGGGTTTTAAACCTATCCCTTCCGATGTTTTTAACACCATGTCCCTTGCCAATGCTTTAGTAAACGGATCCGCTAAATTGAACCGGGACCGTACAAAGTCAAGTGCTACAACACCATTAATTAGGAGCTCCCGCACATAGCTATGTCGCATGCCTATGTGCCTTGACTTGCCATTATAAACATTGTTATATGCTTTGGCCAGTGTAGCAGCGCTGTCACAATGCACTAAAATTGGTGACATCGGTTTCGGCCAAACTGGAATTTCCATAATTAAATTCCTTAGCCACTCAGCTTCTTTGCATGCAGAAGCTAATGCAATAAATTCAGATGCCATAGTTGAATCTGAAATGCAACTTTGCTTTTTGGATGCCCAGGAAATTGCACCTCCTCCAAGCAGAAAAACCCATCCACTAGTTGATGAATAATCTTCCTGATTTGATATCCAACTAGCATCAGAATATCCTTCCAGGATGGAAATATCCTTTGAATATGTTAAACCATAATTAATGGTTTTATTCAAATATTTCAATATTCTTCTTAATGCCATCCAATGCATTGCACTAGGATTACTAGTGTATCTACTCATCTTTCCTACTGCAAATGCAATATCGGGACGAGTACTTGTCATTGCATATATTAAGCATCCTATCACTTTAGAATACTCCAACTGAGAAACCGGATCACCTTCATTTGGAATTAATTTCAATGAAGGATCCATAGGAGTAGAAACTGGAGAACCAGTCAAGTAATTAAATCTTTTTAACACTTTCTCAATATAATGAGATTGTGTTAATCTAACACCATCCTGTACTTTAGTTATTTTTATTCCAAGAATAACTTCTGCTTCTCTCAAATCTTTCATGGAGCAACTGGAACTTAGAAACTCTTTAGTTTCCTTAACTTTTTCCAGACTAGTTCCAAAAATCAACATGTCATCTACATACAAACAAATAATAACCCCTTGTCTTTGGTTATTAAATTTACTGTAGATGGATTTATCAGACTGATTTATTTTGTACCCATTAGCCAGCACCACTTGATCAAACCGATCATGCCATTGCTTAGGGGCCTGTTTTAAGCCATAAAGTGACTTAATTAATTTGCAAACTTTATGTTCTTGCCCTGCAACCACGAAACCTTCTGGTTGCTTCATGTAAACCTCCTCCTCTAATTCACCATTCTAGAATGCAGTCTTCACATCCATTTGATGAGTTACTAGATTGTATATAGCCGAAATGGCAATTAACAATCTAATAGTAGCAATTCTTGCTACTGGCGAATAAGTGTCAAAGAAGTCAACTCATTCTTTTTGTTTAAAGCCTTGCGCGACAAGCCTGGCAAATTATGCTGTAGACCCAGGTCCACCTTGCAAGGTGGACCTGGGTCCAAAACTACGTCGTTTTTGTCTCTTTTTTTTTTAATTAGTAAACATATTGCTGAATATAGAGTTGTCCAAAAATGTGTGAATGTAGAGGTTTCAAAGTGTGAATGTAGAGTATAGAAATCGTGAATGTAGATTTATGATTGTGTGAATGTAGAGTTTCCCAGAAATGTGTGAATGTGGAGGTTTCTAATTGTGAATATGGAGTATAGAAACCGTGAATGTAGAGTTATGCATGTGTGAATCTGTAATAGAGTTAAGAAGTTCTAGCAACTTGTAGCCCTGTAATGTGTGAATGTGGAGTTCTCAAGTTGTGAATATGGAGTATAGGACCTGTGAATACAGAGTTTTGAATGTGTGAATGCATAACAGTGGTAATATAGTTACTAAACATATAATCTTGTAATGTGTGAATGTGGAGTTTACAAAGTGTGAATGTAGAGTATAGCGTATGTGAATGTAGAGTATAGTGTATGTGAATGTAGACCCAGGTCCACCTTGCAAGGTGGACCTGGGTCCACGGCATAACAACCCGACAAGCCTAGCCTTAAATTTGTCGATTGAACCATCAACTTTAAATTTCTTTTTGAAAATCCACTTACAGCCTATGGGTTTACAACCATTTGGTGGATCAGATAAAATCCATGTATTATTTCCCATTATGGAATCCATCTCATCATTAATTGCTTCTTTCCAGAAAGCAACATCATGAGAAGTTACAGCTTCCTCAAAAGTCTTAGGATCATCTTCTATATTAAAATATAGATTTTTAGTCTCTGTAGACTCCCTTGATCCTTCAATTAAATACATTTGGAAATCTGGACCAAATGATTTTATCTTTCGTGCTCTTTTACTTTTTCTAAGTTCAGGTTCCTTTGACACTGCATGATCATGAATTTGATCATCAACTTTGAACCCACTAGAACTAGGAATTAAATCCTGAGTTCTATTTATTGATGAGAATCTATTTTCATAAAAAATAGCATCCCAGGACTCTATTACGGTATGAACCGAAACAAAGTCATTTGGTTCTATAACATAGAACCGGTATGCTTTACTGTGTACTGCATATCCTATAAAAATAGAATCAATGCCTTTTTCTCCCAGAGCCTTTCGTTTAGGATCGGGCAACCGTACCAAGGCCCTACATCCCCATATTTTCAAATAATTCAAATGGGGTTTTCTGTTGTGCCAAAGTTCATAGGGTGTTACCCTATTTCTTTTATTTGGAACTCTGTTGAGTACATAACATGCAGTCAACATGGCTTCTCCCCATAAGCCTTCACTCAGATCGGAAACTGATAACATGCAGTTTACCATTTTCTTGAGCACTCTATTTTTCCTTTCCGCTACACCATTTTGTTGTGGTGTGCAGGGTGCTGTGGTCTCATGAATGATACCCACAGATTGGAAAAATGTCGGGTCATGATACTCACCACCCCTGTCAGTATGTAAAATTTTTACTAACTGACTAGTTTGCAATTCCACCTCCAATTTAAATATTTTAAAATTTTCTAAGGCATCATCCTTAGAGTGTAGGAGGTACACATAGCAGTACCTTGAATAGTCATCAATAAAGGTGACAACATATTTTTTATTTTCCAGTGAAGGGGTGCTATGAAAATCACACAAGTCATTGTGCACCAATTCAAGTAAATTTGAATTTCTTTTTATACTAGGAAAAGAGTTCCTAGTTATTTTATTCAAGATGCATGCACTGCATGGTTCTTTGTTTAATTCCAATGACGGAATCAATCCATCTTTAGCCATGTCAAATAAACGCACATAGTTTACGTGACATAATCGTGAATGCCATAAAGATGATGAACACACTGTGTAAACACAACCATAAACTTTACTAATGTTTAATTTAAACATATTACAACAAATAAATCCTTGGCCTACAAACGTACCGGCCTTGGACAAAATAAAACGATCTGCTTCAAATACAAGTTTAAAACCACACTTGTTTAATACAATGCCAGGAACTAAATTTTTTCTAACATCTGGGGTATGATACACATCTGTGAGTGTTAATTTCTTTCCAGAAGTAAGCAACAACTCAACTTGTCCAATCCCTTTCACCTTCACCATGGAATCATTTCCCATGTACAGGCTTGGACCATTTTCCAGACTCCTATAAACCTTATAAAGATTTATATCTTTGCAGACATGTCTGGTTGCCCCAGTGTCAACCCACCACGAGTCATCAGTCTGCATGACACAAATTTCAGATATCATAGCAATGAAATTTTCAATACTATCAAAAACAAGATTAATAAGTTTACCTTGTTTCCATTGGCCACTTACTTGGCCATGATCACCAGAATATTTACCTTCCATTTGTGCCTTTTTTTTCTTCCAAACTTCACAGTCCTTTTTAAAGTGTGGACCGTTGCACACCCAGCATTTCACATATGCCTTCCCTTTTCCTTTTCCATTCTTCTTAAACTTAGAAGATTTGGTGACCTTTCCCGGTTTCCCTTTCCCTTTGCGGTTCCCATTTGGTTTGCCTTCATCAACAAGGTTGATGGTAGAGCCCGCGGCCCCGGTGACCCTTGCACCGCCTTTATTCTTACTTTCTTTCTGTCTAAGCCATTCCTCAACTTACAGGTGGGCACCAGGTTGCTCCATGGTAAGTTCTTCCTTCCTTTGCATCAAGGCACGATGTACCTTTTTTCCATGAAGGTGGCAACTTGTCTATGATACTGGCAATGGCAATGGAGTCATCCATATTCATGCCATGTTGCCTTATCTGTCGAAGGATTCTGACAATCTCATGGAATTGTTCAATGACAGAACGATTGTCCACCATTTTGAATTCATTGAATTAACTTACCAGGAATTTCTTGCTAGAGGCATCCTCAGATATATATATTTTGCCTCAAACACATCCCACAAGTCCTTAGAAGATTCATCATATTGATAAATATCAAAGGGGGTGTCAGACATACCGTTCAGAATATGGCCACGGCAGGCGAGATCATCATTTTCCCACTTGAGCCGGCGACGGGTTGCTTCAAGCGTCTCATCCTCTTGCTCCACTGGCTTCGGGGTGCTCAGCACATATGTCACATTCAGGGCCGCAAGGAGGAACTTCATCTTCTTTTGCAATCTACGAAAGCCCACGCCTTCAAAGTGTTCCAACTTTGGGATGTTGACAGCAAAGTCAAGGAACCCAGAATTCATCATTCCTCAGAAATGGAAATTAAAAGCTTATAGATTGTTGGAGATATTTCGGGTAAGAGGAGAAAACTGGAGAGGAAATGAGATCTTCATGTGTGATATCACTTTCCTATAAGCTTTTAATCTTTCCTCTATAAAAGCAACGAGGTATCAAGATTAAATCTTATGGGATACAAGAAGATGAAAACAAAGTTCTTAGGTTGCTTTGATAAGAACTTACTGTAGAGTTATTGTACTGTGATATATCAAGATATCATGCAAAATGATTGCGTATTTGATCAGATGACACTCCTAGAATTTATCTCGATAAATTCTAACTGTTAGGAGCAATTACTGGAAGTTTATACCAGTTTTAAAACCAACTTCCAAAGATATATATGAAATATATATCTGATTTTTGGATTAGTGTACGTAGGATTATCTTAGTATGCATGAAAATATAATTCAATCAATTATATAAACACTTTAATATTTCAAAGCATGAGTACATGCCATTATGAAATAGTCAAAGTGAAATCACATGTAGAGTAATAATCTCACTGCCTCATTCGAGAGGTAAAAGGCTCTTACGTAACAATAATCTTACGTAAAAATAACAAGCAATATATATTAATGACTTTTAATGCATTTTATCCATGCAAAAATGCCATGTAATATATTATTCAAAATGGGCAGTAAAGGACGCATAACCTTATGCAAGACATAACCCAAAGAACCATACAAGTATTTTTGCTTAGCCAGATATCAAGTCGAGAGATACATGCCTTCGAGAGATACATCACCATTATATTCGAGAGGTGAAATGCAGTACGCATATTGCCTTGCGAGACATCGTTTTTCCACGAACCAATCTCTCGTGCGAACTGACCTATCGAGGCATCTCTCGCGACCGCTCGAACATCTCTCGCGACCGCTCGAACATCTCTCGAACATCTCAAAACTATCTCTACCAAACTAAATAATATTTATTACTCCACAACTCCAAAATATTATTTAAGCTTTCATGGTAGACATCTGAACCATTAATCCCCATTACTATATAAATATCCAACAATCACCACCTTCAAATTTCTTCTGGTTCATGGCATCACGTACTGGATTTTGTAAAATATGAATCATGCAAAAAAGGTTAAGTATAAGTTGCACTAGATGTTCCTCCATTAGTTGCTCTATAGTGCCTTTCACGCGTGTAAAAATGGTGTAGTGTGACTTCCATTGACCAAAACTAGCTCCAAAAGTCTTGGCCTGTGACTAGCTCCAAGCTTCCTCCATTTGGCTTTAAAATGTAACAAGTAGAATTTGAACAATGGACCAATTGGTATATTTCTAAGCCTTTAGCCATTTCTCTGATTCAACTCATTCAATTATATCCATCAAATAAATATATTTGATCCTTCTTTGCATTGTGTAGCGTATGGTGTAGAGACAGTGGGTCTTGATCGCCTTTGACTTCTTGACTTTGACTAGCACTTATGGAGCTTGACTAGCTCCACAACTTCCTCCAAAGACCAAAATATTGACTTTCTTCGTGGAGTTGGATCGTGATACTCCTAGCTCTTCAAGGCTTAAAAAGTTTTCAATAGGATTCAAACTTGTGCCTTCTAGCAATGATGATTCGATCTTGTCCATTGGATCATATACACTTATGTGTATAGTGGAAGCAAATGACTTACAAGACTCATGACAAAATGTATTTTATAACACAATAATTCGAACCAATCTAATGTCATGACTTGTCTTCCGGGTCTAATCTCTACACTCTAAAAAATAAAATAGGGGATTTCTAAAATTACAATTTGGCTCATCAAAACTATTACAATTTTATTCCTAACATATTATATTATTATTGATGAGGGTAAAATAGTCTACTTGCTCAGACTTTCTTCCCAAACTCAAGTTCCAATGCAAAACATTTTCCATCCAACCAAACAACGGAAAAACACATTTTCCTCCACTTCATGGAAAATCTTTTCCATGGAAAAGATTTTCCATCCAACCAAATACCCCCTTAATGTCTTGAATTCCTTCCAATTAAGCTACTTCAACACATTTGAAATTATTTTAGTTTAATGAACTATTATATGATTTTTAAAAGAGTTATGTACTAAAGAAATTATTATTATTTTTTTGAATGGTTGAGTATTGGAAGTCATATATGTTGGTGTTATGTGTGTGTATATATATATATATACATATATATATATATATATATATATATATATATATATATATATATATATATATATATATATATATATATATAGATACAAACATTCAAATTAATTAGGGCCTTTGGATTACAGTAGATGGACGGATGGGAATATATGGCAGAAAATAATCAGCAGATTAGATTAATAGATACCAAGGGTAAATAAGGCAATTGAATATTAAACAAATATTCTTATATTAGGAATACAATTTGAGCAAGAAATACGGTAATTATTTTTTGGTAGGATTAGTCTATGATCTCTAAGCGGCACCCAAGACGACGACGCAAAAAACACCGAAATCCCCCATGGCGTGATCAGACATGGAAGGAGATGGAGCCATCATGGAGACGAACGACTCAGGATAGTAGTGTAGTTTTCAGTATTATTGGCAAAAAAACCTTCATGATCAGCGAGTTGAATGGGTCTTACGTATTCGTGAATGTAATAAAATGTAATATGACTGGCATAAGAACCTTCATGAATGGTAAATTAATTGTTTGCTAGACGTGTGCATTATTAGATTAGAAGTGGATAGTAAACGATGAACGCAATAGTTTTATAGTCTGAAGTTGACGGAGATCGCGTTAGTAATGAGTGAAACACGCAATGCACTTGAGAACCTGAGCCGCCGCACACATTAGATACTAACCAGCTTTCCTATATGTGGGGTTTGCTGCGGGAATCACACTTGCACAGATCTCCACACCCTTATGCACACACTGAAACACAGGCTCTATGAACCGCATGCTCATTGACAGAAAGAAACAGTTTTAAAATAACCATTATTTAAAATCGCAGGTAGTGAAGAAAGCGGACTACAGGAGACCGAGTGCGAGATGGAAATATCACCCGATGGAACCAAACTATGGATACCAAATGCAAATCCCGAAGAAACACCATATACAGGGCAGAAATTCCAGACGGTAGAAGAAGGCGTTGAATTCTATAAAGCATATGCAAAGGTCGTAGGATTTGATGTACGTCATAGCACAATGCGAAAGACAAGGACGGGTGAAGTGGCAATTAAATACATGGTGTGTTCACGCGAAGGTTTTAAACCCAAAGTGAAGGAAAAGAACAGTGAAAAGGGAGTGTGCACAGAAACTAAGAAGAGAAGGCGGGTTTCAAAGAGAGTTAGTTGTAAAGCCCGAATAGTATTAACTAGAAATCCGAAGGGTGAGTACAAACTACATGGAGTTGAGCTACGTCACACACACTGCCTATGTTCAACTGTAGCACGACAATTCCTAAAAGGTAACAGGAAGCTAGACAACGCACACAAAACATTCCTAGCAAACTGTGCAAAGGCGAATATAGGGCCTATGAAAGGTTTTAGGCTATACAAAGAGATGGTTGGGAGTTTTAGTGCTATAGGAGCAACATGCATTGACTTTTGCAATTTTAGGCCAGACATGTTGGCATATATTGCAGGTGTAGACGCCCAAATGGTAGTTGAGGACTTGTTTAAAAAGAATGAAATGAATCCAGATTTTCACTTCGATTTTGACTTGGACGACGGGGGAGCACTATGCAGGCTATTTTGGGCGAATGGTACTTCACGTAGGAATTTTGCATGCTTTGGAGATGTGATGTCTTTTGACGCTACATACAGGACAAACAAGTAAGTAATGCTGAAATTTATGTTGTTTATGTTGTAATTTATAACTGTCGGGAACACGTGTGCACACATGTACTGTAAGGATTGCTAATAATGATCCTACAAATTTCCAGAAAATTAAAAGCAATATATAGTAATGTGTCACACACCTGAAATTAGTACCTGTGTGAATGGATATGCGTCAATGTGTGCACTGAAAAGATTATTGATCTGTTAAACACAGGTACAAGCTAGTGGTCGTGCCCTTCACCGGGGTCGACCACCACAAAAGATGCATCACATTTGGAGCAGGATTGTTAGCTAAAGAGGACGCTGAATCATACGAGTGGCTGCTAAACAGTTTCAAAAATGCAATAGGGGCCACGCCGAGATGTGCAATAACCGACCAAGATCCAGCATTGAGGGTGGCGGTGCCGAATATAATGCCTATGACTCGGCACAGGTTTTGTATGTGGCACATTATGACAAAAGTGGGTGGCAAGGCTGGGAGTGTGTTGGCAAAAGACAAGGAATTCAGAAAAGCTCTGAATAGTGTAGTTTGTGATGAAACATTGATTGCCGAGGAATTTGAAAAAAAATGGCTGAAGGTAATGGAAGATTATGACCTTGTTGAAGACGTGTGGTTTGCACAGTTGTATGAGGAACGTGCTTCGTGGATTCCCACATACTTTCACGACATATTCATGGGAGGTCTACTCAAAACAACCTCTCGGTCAGAAGCAGAAAACAGTTATTTCGGAAACTTTACAAACCACCACTGCAACCTGGTTGAATTTTTCATGCAATACAACAGCGCAATAGAGGAACAAAGATATAAACAGTCAAAACTAAATGCAGAGTGCGAAGGAGCCTTCCCAGAGACAAAAACACCTTTACACATGGAGCGCCAAGCAGCAACATTGTACACCATAAACATGTTCTACGAATTCCAAACAGAGATCTGGGAAGGTAGTTTCACATGTCATATCACAGATCAAAGGAACAATAATGATGAATGGACATACAAAGTTCAAGAAAAAGGGGGTAAAGTGTTCGAGGTCACAAGGCAAACAAATGGTGGGAAAATAGAATGCACCTGTAAGAAATTCATCAGGGTGGGCATCCTATGCAGGCATGCGCTACTAGTTTTGAAGACTGAAGGGATGGAGGAAATACCAGGAGAATATATTGTACCTCGGTGGACAAGAGATGCGAGTGCATGACCAATGCATAACATTTGGTTGGCAAAAGGAATCAACACCCAAGCAGATAAAGTTGCACAATCCCTAGCCAATCAACTCTGGAATGAATTCTACAACTACATGGGACTAGTAAATGGGTGGCAAGAAAAGATGAATGCGATGCTAACAACCCTACAACAACTTAAAAAGGAGTTCCAACAGTCCAACCACCAAACAGACCAATCACCCGCTAACGAATTAGCCATAGAATCCATAGTGGGCTTAAAAACAACTGGAGAGATAAACATAAAACCACCCAGGGTTGCAAGGAACAAAGGCCGTGGAAAACGACTCAAAAGCAACAAGGAAAAGGCAATTGAAAAGAGCAAAAAGAAACAAAGGGCGTGTGCAACATGCGGGGGTCGAGGACATAACAGCAAAACCTGCGTAGAAAACAACACAGATGAAGAAGATTAAATTTTTTTAGGTTTGATTTCCCATGTTCAAAACTTAAAATAATATTTTAATAAGGAGACAGAATAATCCAGTTTTTATTAACAAACTTGTTGCTTTGAATATGTACAATCAGAATGTCAAAGTAGTACTTATTGATCACTGCACACAGGAGAGTGACATGTGCACACTTTCCTATGCACACACAACTCATGAGTTGCACACACCAACTCAGTATGTCCGAACGAATAACTATGTAAAGATTAAGACTGCGGGATAAGGAATTGTCGCTCTTCAGTGCACACAATAGAAAGAACACGTGCACACATCCAAACACGAACACAATAGATACAGTGCACACGCCATCTCAGTTTGTGTGCACTACTGTGTATGTAAATGGCAAAACACGGGAATAGGAGTAATCGATGTTCACTGCACACGGGAGAGCAAGCAGTTGCACACACCAATCAACGCACACTCCATCGCACACACACAACTCGCGAAGTGCACACTCGTGCACATAACCAAGCACACACCCTTATTAGCGAGTCCACACAAGTGAGAAATAGACACTACCCATATGGCAGCAAACGAGTAATATTGTAAACAACAAGAGTGAACAAATGAATTTCATAATAGTAATACGTGGTAATGGCAGCATAAAAATACACCGAATATCCAAGTGCACACCCATAAACGTCTATGTGCACTAACAAAAACTGCCACAAACAAACAAAAAATAGGCCACCACATCCAATGGCAGATATTCACCACAATCATCAAAATAGTTTCAACCACAAGTCTAGAACATAAATAAAAACTGCGTAGCACCCTCGTTTGATTGACTAAACTATTGGATCATTGATTGACTCATACGCCCTTGCCAAGTTCTTGTCCCTATACAAATTGTACTCCGACAGCACAAGGTCCTTCATGTACTGCAGTCTCAATTTGTGCAACATAGTAAAATCACCCTTGACAAGACCACAATCCCAGTGTTTGAACGATTGACCAGTAAACGTCTCCATGTGACGCATGAGATATATCCCACAATCAATCTTATTCCTCACACCCCGCCACGGCATCTGCATCCGCTTCGGTTCTAGTCCGGCAGCCAAGACCGACTTCCCAGGATGCGTTTTGGCAAAGAATTCCTGTAGCATGTCCTGCTGCCAAAGGGACAAGGGGCAAAACGAAAGACAAACAAAACCGTGAGAATAGGAAGAAACAACTACAGGAAAACAAACAAGGGGGTAGCTAAATACCATATCCTCCAGAGAGTCACCGTAAATGTCCTTCTTCCCTTTTGGTGACGCAGAATTGTCGATGATTTCCAACCGAAAACGGCGGAAATCAAAGCAAATAAGAAAATAGTGCTCTTCGCGAATGATAGGAAAGAACAGTTGCAAAATAATACGCAGTAATATTACGATGATAGTGCACACGGTTTAAAGCGTATATGCACAAACCTAACCGCACAGAAATATCGGAAATAAAATGCTATAGGGATAGAGGATATATATTTCCACTCGATGCTATAAAATAAAACACCCGAGAAGATGTAAAACAAAAGCTGCACACCCATATAGAATACAAATGCACACGGGTTGATATAAACATGCACACATACGATATCACGAAACCAATTGAATTATGAAAATATAAAGTGTATAACCCGTGCACAAAGTAACGCTCCACATAGCACACGAACAAAACCCCTAGTGCACATACCATATCAACTTCGGAATAGTCTTTGTAAGGGGATGATTCAAAGTCCACCGCCATCCGCTCCCGGAACCAACCAACTCGCAAATCACGATCGTAAGATGCATCAACAACCGTATGAATCTAGTAAAAAACCAAGGAAGAAGAGAAACAATTAAACAACATCCACAACCCACACCGAAGACACCCCTTTAAAAAAAAAAGCAAAAATACAACTCATTACAGTCGTGAACGTAGATGCAAAAAATCTAGAGGGCGCATTCGGGGCGTTTGTGCGTTCACGCATATTTAATAGAGCTGACCACGCATCAATCACCGCAACCCACACTAGAGACCCCGGAACTAACGTGAGCATATCATCCCACCTAGCAACTCTTGACCCAATACAAAACACAATGTCCATCCTACAAAATAACAAAAAAAAATGATTATTAGTACACCAAAACAAGATAGTTAAGATGAGGGAAAAAATTGGAAAAGGAAACGAACATGTCAGCACCACCTCCAGCAAGCAGCCAATTAACAACAACCGCTTCCTCCGGAAGATCATGCACTGCATCTAGACCATACTGACTTGCCACACCTGAACTACCATCAAGCGAATCCAAACGACGACAGGAAACAGGAGGAGGCCTCACAGCACGAACCATCTTTACCGGGGCACCACACACCAAACTACCCGACCGACTAGTTTCACCCCCATCCTGCTGATCTACCAACTTCTACAGAGAATGGTTAACACACGTCACACATAAAAATGGCTAAAATGCGTAGAATATACACAGTAAAAAAATAAAATAAACACGCGTAATGAAGGAAACAAACCTCAAGCGGAGTAGACACCAGTGGTATAGAATTCCTGGCAGCCAAGTCGACTTCTGGACCAGCTGCTTGAAATAGTGTCTCAGCGCCACCCACTACCGGAGGTACAGGTGAAGTGGTCAAACCAGATCCGCCACCAGCCCCCACATTCTCATCACAGAAACCCTATTTAGGTGATTTTTCAAAAGGGAAAGAACACAAACTTTCAGAAGTCAAGCGGGGACAAAATCGACAAAACACCAACTAAAACAGTGCACCACTTAAATTCTACGCGTGCACACACCACAAACCAGTAGTTCACTCGCAACATTACACCCATGCATACACGTATTAAGGAAAAAAAACAAAATAACTAAGTAACCAAACCTCAACTGGAGAATCACAATCAGCATCCACCCCCCTAGATGCATTCATATTACCAGGAGCATGAGCGTCACCAACCTCCCCGATCGCGTGAGACATATCCTATCAGGTAAAGCACACACACGAATAAGGTAACGCACTCTCTGAATGCTTCCAACGCACACACCATAAAATAAAAACAAACAAAAAAAACCCCAACAGAAAGATGGCAGACTTACCACGCCCATATCATGAGACATACCATCCCCCACTGGCCCATAATCACGAGCAATATCATCAACAACAGCACAAACACCATCATTAAACTCCTGGGTAAAACCTAAGCTAAACGAGGGCATATCCATAAACTCATTACGCTCCGAAATAGCTCGCTGAATGTCTTCAACAGCATGGATATTTTGGGCATCACTCCAAAACAAATCCTCACGCTGCGAGAACGTCGGCTGACTAGACTTGCACGCGTCTGACCCAGAGCTCGGTAGCGGCTGTTTAACACCTACTAGAAGTAGAATCGCTTCTCGCATCTGACGAGAGACCTGACCATCAAACACCCCCTGACTCGCATTCTTGAACACCCTAGAGAGTTCAAGAAAATCTCTAGCCATAGCAGCAGACTTCTCCATGACAAAATCATCAAAGGTTTACAGAAGCATATACAACAAAGAGCGAATATGATCACAAAATTCAGAGCACACACCACACCTTCCCTATGCACACACACCCTACCCCACTCGAAATTGTACAGAATGAAATAATAGTAAGTACACAACCTAACAACAAAAATAAAACCCCACAAACATAGAAATAAAACAAAAAAAAAAGAGACAAAAAAAAAACAACCTGGGGACCAAATTCACGAGAGCGCATCTGGCACGAGCAACCACCCACAACGACATCAGAACCCTGAGGATGGCCACCACCACTATCCACATTCCCACCATTAAGCAACGGAAGCTCGATGACACCGCACCCAAAACCACCAAGCCGAATTTTAGATAGCTCCCGCTCTTGAAGAAGCTCCTTAGACCAACCATGACAAGTAGGAACAACCCTCAGGACAGGGTGGGGAGAATGCAATACACGGTCAACATAAAACAGCCGCAAACAAATGAAAAAAGCGAACAATAAACAAATAATAATAACAAAAAAAAACATAGAGTGGAAACAAACAAATGAAAACAGCATAGTACCGCAACAAACTCAACAGGCCCAACAAAACACTTATGGCTACCAGATTTCCATGCAGCCTGCATCTCAACCAACGAATCCACCAGGAGCTTACACCAATTCAAATCCCGAATACGTTTGACATCGTCAAAATGATGAAAATACATTTGGTTTGCATACCCATTCCGCATGCAAGCAACTAACGTAGACAACACCAACATAGAGAAATGCCTCCTAAACCAAAAACCCCCATCAACAAGACTAACCATAGTAGATGAAATCGCAGCGGGTGTCTCCTGATGCCTACTCTTCTCAAATTTACCCCTCCAATGCTTCAACAAGTTACTAATCACCAACCTATCACGCTTCACCATCTGAATTGGACCACGGGGGAACCCATGCACCAAATCAACATCCCGCTCCTCCAATGCCAACGACCTACCTCCACCCAAATCGAATACCCTCGTCTCTGCATCAAAATTATATAACAACCAATACACCAGCCGAGGAGGACACTCACTGACATTGAAATCCAACAATGACGCAAACCCCATCTCTCTAATATCATCCTTCTGCTGACACGACAAATCTTTCAACGAGTTAACCAACACACCAACAGGAGACCTCGTGCTCACACGAGGAAAGGCTAAATCCTCATCAACAGTCAAATCCCCGGCCAGTGATTTCGAGACCGGAACCTCCTGAACCCTAGCGACAAATGGTAGAGGCGGAGCCACAAAATCATCATCGCTATCACAACTATTCGAACCACCGAATGAGTCCGGGCCACCTTCACCTTCTTCCCTGCAACAGCACACACCATCAACCATAAATGCACAGACCCAACCCTCACACCTTAATACAGCATGCTGCAAATTGCCGTACCATATACGCACACACCCACCACGCATTCTGCACACTCCTCCGACACTTTACCATCCTAATACATTTCAGCTAAACCCATACCGATAACCATCGTGCACCATAACAATCCACAACCAAAACACAACCAGAAAACAAAAACATAGAACACAAGCAATCACCTAAGTGCACACATACACCACACCCACACACTGCTACGGCATGACTCTAAAACACCACCAGAAAAGAATAAACACAGAACAATCTACCCAACCCCCCCTCCGAAAAACACACAAGCAGAATGCACACCCAACACATGAAATCCGAAAACCATAAAATTGAGACACCCACACACAAACTACACGCAAATAATTAATCAAAAACAAAAATATTGACAAAAAAAATAACCCTAACCTACAGTGCGAGTTTGTAAATTGAAAATAATCAAGCAAAACCAAATTCCTTCAACCCCATACACCCACAACGGAATTGAGAGCACAACAAAGCAAGCAATACAAAAATAATTAGCCGACGTCAAGCATATTAAGGGAAAAAACAAACGAAACAAAGAAATGGGGAAAAACTAACCACGGCCGACAACTTGCATCTGTGGTCCCCGCCGTTTACTCCTGGTTTGGACCCCACCAACTACCATTACTGTCAAGATGATCCCAACGTGCGGACGAACGCAAACGGTGACGAAGAAAACGACGACCCACAACCCAGGAACATGCGAACGAGCGAGTGGAGACAAATGCGGATCAACCCTAGTAAAACATGGTAATTGAGAGAGAGAAATACTAATTATATCGCCACTCACGACCCAAAATACAAAAATACCCCCATAATAAATACAAAAGCCACGATCCGCACAGTAAAATTAAAAAAAGGCCATTATTATCAAAACGCAATCCATCCGTCCAAAACACTCATCCAATGGCACACAATGATCCACATGTTTGTATTATAACACCTGTTTGTACATGAATGTAGTTCTATATATATATATATATATATATATATATATATATATATATATATATATATATATATATATATATATTCTTGAATATTGTTATAGAGTTCGGTGAGAACTCCTACCTTGAGAAATTATGTTTGAAAATCAAAGTTTATTGAAAATAGTTAAACTATAATTTTTTTGGAGGATATGAGTTATATTTATTTTTGAAGGATTATTGATTTTGGAGGAAATGTGTAATATAGAGAAATACTACTTTGCATACTACTATATTTTAAATTGGAGAACGCATACTATTTTAAAAAGTATGGATATTGATGGGTGATATATACACCTTACTTGACTTTGAAAAATTTTATTTTGTAATAGCCTATGGGCAATGAAAATATTTATGCAAACCTATCTTGATAGAATATTACTATCTTGGAGGAATGATATAAAAATGTACTTATTTTGGGGGTTATGTTCTTGAAATGAATATTTGATGCAAAAATATTTTATTGAGAAATATTATTTTATGGATCCTCCACACCTATGCATATTTTGAAAATGATTTGAGAGAGTATTCTGCCTTGAAAGTCTATTGATACTTTTACTATATTTTGAGTATAATGAACCATGGTTATGATACCTTGATATATATAACGCTATTATTTTAAAATCTATTACCTTATATGAATATAAAAGTATTGTTCGGTAAAGTATAGTGTGGTTGTTGAGTAAAATATTTTGGAGAAAAGCAATAAACCTCATTGTGGGAAAATCTCATTTTTTGGTGTGAGTTAAGCATTTAGAATCTCCTCCCGTATTTTGAAAATCCTCTCATTTAGTTTAGTATTGACTTAACGTATTTGAAAACCTTTACATTGGAAGTTTTCTTACTTGATGAGTTGTGGTCCCAAGATACTTTATAAACTATTTTGAAAATTCTCATAAAAGGCCTTTGGCTATATATTTTCTAAAAGGTGGTTTCTTTAAGTATCAAAACCTAGTTACAAAGTATACTTATTTTCTAACTAAAAGTGAACATATTTTACAGGGCAACGTGAACCTTACTTAGCATTTTTATGCTAACTTTGTGTTTTCTATGTTATTTTCTAAACTTGTTTTCAGGATCTGAGTAAGCAATTGATCAAGGGTGCGCTAGTATCCATTATGATCTTGTGGTAGAGCAAATGCTGAGAAATTAGAATGGTAGTTTAATTTTATTTATTGTGTTAAGATTTTGGAGTTGAGAATACCTTGTAGTTGAAATTTGGTTAGTGATGAAGCTTTATTGGAATATTGAAGTTTGTACTAAAGGTTTAGCCTGAGCATCTAATCTAGGATGATTAGGTGTGGCGGTAACACCTCTTTGAAGGATAAATGTAGGTTCATTATGGTTAATTTGGATTATTAAAATTGGGGGTGTTACAAGTTGGTATCAGACCTAAGTTATAGAGTCATAGGGTATTAAGAGTTGACTATAGGATTTTAAGTTATGATTGATTTGGTTTTGAGAATCTAAGTGTAGGAACCTAAGTTTGGAGTCTTAGGAATTTGGAATTCTTTAAGAATTCGTGGTGAGATTGTGAGTTTATAATTGTTGTTATTGATTTGTGAATGTGACCTTTGATGGTAAAGTGTGCATCAAGGTAGTGTGAATTATTGTGTTAATGATTGAATTCTTTATGATTATTATAGTGTGTTTTGGAATAACGCTGAGATTTTGTAGCTTTTGCACCTTGAGGGTGTGCATCTCTCTAAGAAAGTAAGTGATGCTTCTTTGGTAATTGAGTGATTTACTTAAGGACTCGAGTTTGATTAGAAGAGGACTTGGATGACTTTAAGTGTTATGAAGTTTGAACGTTGAATTGATTTGTGTAACTGTTTGTGAAATTCAGACTCCTTTGAGTCAATTGAACGAGCTTAGGTAAGTTTCCAATTAGAGAAGATAATTGCTAAGTTCATTGAAAACTACCTAACCTGTTTAAGTGATAGTGCAGCAGGTAGTTCAGACACGCAATGCACAATTAAAAGAATAAACATAAAGCAGTAAGGACACATGCAATTGATAACCCAGTTTAGAAACTCAGTTCCTACATCTGAGGGGCTTCACTCTAGACGCCTAACTCTTCATTGAATCAACAAGATAAAATGTACCAACAATTACAATTGCGTTCACGCGGCTGACTCTAGAAAATCATCATAGCACTATTCTAGAGTTCTGCCTTGAAGAGTTGACAAGAATTTGATCTCCCGATCTTTTTGAATTGATGTTCCCCCTCAATAGCAGCACACCTTGCTTTCCAGAGTGAATACTTGCTCGTTCATTCGCATAGAGAAATCATTCTATCTTGAATCAGAGATAATCTTTGTCAAGATCTCACTTAAGCTCTGTCAGAGTATACTCTGTGGATTTTTCCTTGTAATTCGCTCAACCCCTTCTGAATAAGAGTTAGCTCTTACTTAAACTCCTTGGGATCTTGAAGCGGTTGTAACTAAGTAACCGTCTCTGAACATCTTGCTTGAACTAGTTCAGATACTTGTTCGGAGTGCCGTCTTCATCGTCTTCAATGTCTTCAGAACTCCTGAACTACTTACTGCCCTAGTACAGACTTTATCTAAGACTGATACATAGTAACACTGTTGTAATTGAACTATCCTCAGAACTATAAGAATTATTGACATGAAACTTAGTATAACTTGGGAACTCTTTTCAAAACAATTGTTTTTTACATTTTTATTTAACAGTTTGGATAAGAGTATGAAAGGGAATTGGGACTTGGAAAGGTAAGTGCATTGAATGTTCAAGTTTTGAGGGAAGCGTATGGAACTTGCGGTCTTGAGACTAGAATTGGTAAGCAATAGCTAAAGGGAAGTACCATATTCTGTTGGGTATTATCTTTTGGTTTGAATTCGAGTTCATTGTTCCCTTTTGAGGCTAAGTGTGACACCCCAACCTCACACAGGCTGAGATAGCTAAACACTTAATATAAAGCTGCCAATCTCAACCAACAAACCAAACATAGCGGAAGCAATTTAAACTTAAGGGCGTCATGCCACACCTAGGTA
>CP025659.1:11284974-11299891 GCA_003576665.1 Ipomoea trifida | reverse complement strand
TTATATATATTTAATAGGAAGAATTAGCCCAATTGAAATTAATTAATTTGCCCGAAGAATTAATTAAATTGTCCAAGGAATTAATCAACGAACGAAAGGCTCGAAAGGAATTTACGGGGCGTTACACTAAGTTCCTTGTTTCCCATGAATCGGATATCCTCTTGTTGAGAATCTCGTATGTTTTTCAAACATCGTTTTTGTTTTCCTCTCAAAATAATCATGTGTAAAGTAACAACTTAATTTCCAAGTTTGTAGCCTTGATAATCTTGATACTACCCCTGACTAGTATTATTTTTGACATTAAAATTAAATATGTCCTTCTATTTCCTCATGAGGTCAAACTCTTTAAAGTCAAGCATGATCACTTTAATGTTTTCCTCTACTTATTCTCATTTCTGTTTGACTTTCTATTCTCAAAATGGATTTAGCTTTGGGGATGAAGCTTCTTTTAAGGGGGTAGAGTGTATACCCCGTAAAATTATTCTAAATAAGCGATATTATTTTACTATAAATACTTTCAAAAATACAATTTATTTTATAATCATAAATAATTTTTTAGCTTAAATGCTATTAAAATAAGTTATTTTGTTTTAGGCTTTAAATAAACTATTTTATGATCAAAAAATTTTCTATCCAAAATCTATCTGAGAGGAGACTGCTAATATCATTTTTATAACTACCAAACTTTCTAAGCCCAAATAATTTTTCTTCATAAGTCCAATGAATTTACTTCAGCCTAAAGTATTCCTAAGCCCAATTTTTAGCCCATGGCCCAAAAATGAATATTTAGAATTCTCAAGAACCCCAACTCATTCGTTCACCCATCTATAAAAACCCACTTCCTTCTTCATTTCTTCCCCTCTCCTCTCACGTGAAGACCAATATAAAATCCTATGCCCTAAAGTGGTATGTCTTCTTCTTTTTCTCCATTCCTTCTTCTTCATTTCCTCATTCTTCATTTCTTCTCCATTTTAATTGTTTTGTTCTTGTGTTTGTGTATGTATTGAATATGGTATTGTGGTTGTGTGTGGTTTTTGCTTGGGCTTAAGGTGAAGGAGAAACTTGTGGTCAAACCTAAAGATTAGGAATTTTGCTACAGGATAGTAGCAATGGAGGTAAGGATTCATGGATGTCCAAACTATTTTGCCATAAGTTTTATTGTTGAAATTATTTGAAAGTATGAGTTATTTTTGCTACTTTAAATCTTTAGAAATTTTGTTAATATGGTGTTATTTTGCTTCTAAAATAGTGCATGTTTATGTTTCAAAGTTTGGAGGTGTTAATGTATTTTTGGAGATGTGTTTTGAGGTGTTTGGTGTTATTTTGGAGCTGAAATTGGTTTGAATATCGGGTCTAGCATTGAGACGCATTGAATTGTAGGGAGGAGTTTTGGGGTTTGATTTTCATTGTTAGCATCCCCTTGATTTTTTTTTAAAATATATATACTGCTTATAAAATGGGTTAATTGTTTGAAGTGGGAATTGAACATTGAACATTAGGCCTAATACTTAATATCTTGAATTCCTTCTAATTAAACTACTTCAACACATTTGAAATTAGTTTAGTTTAATAAACTATTATATGATTTTTAAAAGAGCTATGTACTAAAGAAATTATTGTATTATTTTTTTGAATGGTTGGGTATTGGAAATCATATATGTTGGTGTTATGTCTTGATAAGCCTCCGAGATACCCTTAAATCGAGTGCATATTAGGGTGTTTTGTTACGCTTATAGAATGTTGCATGATGAATTGTGCTCATAAATGCTTGAAAAACACTAACCAACACAAGAAAGCTACTTTTAGCCTAAAAGAGGTGAAACAGGATCCCCGTGAGCAAATAGGAGCAAAAGTTGAGCTTAAAGAGCGAACCAGGCAAGATCGGAACCCCGGAAGACCCAACAGGATGGCCACACGCGTGTGAGCGTGCGTGGAAATAATCTAGTAGCCTCCCACGCACACTCACACGCGTGTGAGCAGGCATGGAGACTGCGTTGCGCGAATTTTGATTAGGGTTGCTTTTTCGGAGACTATTTAAACCCCTTTTCAGAGGAGGAGAAAAAAAGTTCCCAGAAATTTAGTTTTCCTTTCCTTAGTTTTTCCTTTGGAGAACTTTCTCCATTTTCTTAGTTTTTCATTTCTTAGTTTAGATAAATCTCCATTGTAGAAGACAACAAGCTTGGATTGAAGGATTACTTCACTCTAGGTGATCTCTATTTTATTTCTATTATATTTTCTTATCTTGTTCTTGGATTGAATTAGCTTTTGTCTTGGATTTCATATCATGAGTGGCTGGTTTGATCTAGAGATTTGGATTGTGTGATTGTATATTGCTAGTGTGATGCTCTTATATCTATATTTTGAATCTAGATGCTTAGATTGTTGGATTATGTATTCTTGTCTATTGATTGTTGTTTTGATGAGATCTTGTTTGGATTTGACCAATCTAGATGAGAGATTGAGCTCTTGACTCTTTCATGTCTTTGATTAGAGTTAGGATTTGAAGCTTGACACAATCATAGTTCCTATGGACTTCTTAATAATAGTAGGATAGTGTGTAGCTTAAGTGTTTGATAAAATTCCTCTTAGAGCTTTGGATGCTTGAAGGCACTCCTTAGTCAAAGAAATCTTAATACACAAAGGTGGAAAAGGCCTAAGACAAACACACTCTTCAATAGCCAACATCCTTGCATTATCTATCCTTTACCTTAGTCACACCACAATGCATCATATATGAACACTATCCAATCCCTACCCGTTTTTACATACTTACAAACTCTTTTACTTTATTACTTTCTTGCACTCAAACCAAACTTTATGAACTCCTTTCACTCACACACCACCATTCACCACACTTGAATCCTATGCACGACTCAATCAAGCAAACTCCCGAACACTTGATGCACCTCCACGTCCCTCCTGCGAGACCGACACTCAGGGAGTCACTGACTTTCCGTTTTAACACAAATATCTTTTGACGAATCAACCCCTACACAATACTGCTTCTTAAAAATGGCGCCGTTGCCGGGGATGGCAATAGGTTGTCATATGTTTTTGTTACTTTGATTGTATGAATGCTAGATTTGAGCATTGTTAATCCATACCACTTTCTTTTGTTTTATTTTTATTTTTTATCTGTTTTTGCTACTTACCCAATTGACTACTTCTAGTCAATTGTGGAATTTCTGTTTCATTGATAATCTTACTAGGTGAATGCACACGCGAGCAAAAGGAAATCAAGGTTTACTACCCTACATTCCAGAAATCAATAGAGCAACTAGAAGGAAAAATACACAAAGATCACAAATGGCTTCATCAAGCGCAACAAGAAATCCACCACGAAGAGGAACAAATGTACCAAATCCACCCCCAGTTCCAATTGTTCCACAAGCACCAATTAACCATGAAGAACCAATCCTTGAAGAACCACAAGCTAACAGAGCAAATCATCAAGACAATATTCGTGAAGAAGAATACTATGGAATCCCTCAGGAATCGCAAAGGTCAATTGCAGATTACATGACCCCTGATTTTAACATGCATAATTCGATCTATGTACCGCCGATGGAAAACGTCAACTTTCATGTGGATCCAACTATTCTCACACTGGTTCAGAACAGTCAATACTCGGGATTACCATCTGAAAATCCCAATGCACACATCACAAGGTTTATACGAGCATGCGGGATGTACAAGCAAGAAGGCGTCACTGAGGAGATAGTTCGACTTAAATTATTCCCATTTTCAGTTATAGGAGAGGCAGCACGATGGTTGGAAAGCCAAGACGACAATCATTTCAGATCATGGCAGTAGTTGCATCGCGAATTCATGAACGAGTTCTTTCCCATCACAAAGACTATGAGGATTCGAAGGCTAATACAGGAATTCAAGCAAGGAAGACTTGAGAGTCTGGGAGAGGCTTGGCGACGATTCAAGGTTCTTAAGAGACAATGCCCACAAGATCTGATGCACTCATGGGACATGATTAGCTCATTCTACGGAGGGCTAACAGATGAAGGAAAGATGTTGCTTGACTCATCTTCCAGCGGTGCCTTTGTCTCCCTAGCCTTGCCAGAAGCTAAAGAACTAATTGAGAGAATATCTAAGAATACATCCTATTGGTACGACCGACGAGGAGATCACGGGGGCATTTATGAATTTGATAATCATGTGGCGAGCGAGGCAAAAATAGAGGTAATGAATCACGAAATCAAGAAGCTACAGGCTATGGTAGAAAAAATGGAAGGAAAACCTAAGTCTTGTATGGCTTTGGCTCTTTACTGTAACATTTGTGGAGGACCTCATGATACTAATATTTGCACTTCTCCATCTGCATCTGAGCAAGTTGAGGTGGTAGATTACCAAAGGAACTCCAACTTCAATGCTTATGGACAGAATCAAAGATCGAACAATAATTGGAAACAGGGAGAGGGTTGGAACAATAGCAACAATGATGGATATCAAGCGAGAGGACAATACAACTATGGAAACAAGCCTGCATATGGACAAAATAATAAGAACAGATTGATGTACAATCAAAATCAAGGAATTGGAAATCAAATGACCCAATTCAGGCCACAATACAACTCTCAACTTGACTTTACTCAACAGAGAAGGGATGACATCCGTGAGGTAGATGAAAGACTTACAAGGACTATCATGGAACTCAAGAATGATCGGGCAAATCTAAAACAAGAGATTACTCAAGAGATTAGACAAGAGATTTCTAGTCTTAGACAAGGGTCCAAGGCTACACTAAAGACGATTCAGAATCAAATCTCTCAAATGTTTAAGATGATGTCGGATAGACACTACGGACAACTCCCAAGTAACACTGAGAACAATCCAAAAGAGAGAGTCAAAGCTATTGATGCCAAGGAAGAAGAACATGAAAAATGTGACCCGTTGGACGCTATTTGCGGAATATGCCAATGTAAGGTAGAAGACAAGGGAAACGAGACTACCTCTTGTAGTCCCGATCTCGAATTAAAGAATGCGAGCGGTTTGTGCACAATCTCAATGAAGGAAAGAAAGCAGAAAACCACTTCGGAAGTGTGCCCAAAAGAAAAGGAGCTACCACGAGACGAAATCAAAAGTTCAAAAGAGAAAGAAGCGGCTCGAGAAGGTACAATTAATGCTTTTATCCGAAAATTTTTCAATAACAAGGAATGCCGTGAGTTATTTGAGAATGACAATTGTGATAATTTTACTTGGTTAAGCCAAGAATCATCGGCTTGTTTGACTGAGGGTTACCCCATAAAGAAGGGCGACCCTGGAGCTTTGTTCATTCCTTGTTCTATACAGAACATGGAACCTCAAAATGTTCTTGCCCATCTTGGAGCTTCTATTAATGTCATGTCTTCAAATCTTTTTGAAAAATTGAACTTACCAAGCTTGAAACCGACGAGGCTGACTCTACGTTTAGCTGACGGAATCACACGGTATCCGGAAGGCTTAGTGGAAGATGTTTTAGTAAGAGTAGGAAAATTTGTTGTGCTTGTCGACTTTGTTGTTTGGAAAATGGGTGATAATGAGCCCCATGGATCCTTAATTCTTGGAAGACCATTTTTGGCTACGTGTCGTGCACGCATAGATGTGAGTTCAGGTGAAATAACCCTGAGATTTGATGGGCAAGCCACAAATGATGAGAAGGAGAAAATGAAGGAAGAAGATGATAATGTAAGGGCGACGGTCAAAACGAAATCCAAACCGAAATCGAAGTGGAAAAATGATAAGCTTACATGGAAGAATACGTGGGTATCAAAATGCTTCCTACCCACTACCAATGTAATACCCCGAAAATTTGGTCCATAGCAGCAGAAATTTATTTTGATTGTAGCATCGCTATAGTTCGCGGTGTACCGAACCTAACCCAATTTTGAGTTTTAGTCTGAGATAAATTTTTGGTTTCAAAATTATTCCTATTTAACTTATTTTCCACCGAAACTTTATCTGTTTGGACCACAACTGATAAGTTAAAAGATTTTTATTTTGGAACCACAAGGTAGTGACAAGTGTCACTAATTTTTACCTTGTAATTAAAATATTAATATTTTAGTACCAAGCTTATGAGATAAGATTCATCTATATTTTATTAATATTACAAGATAAGATTTCCATATATTATTATTATATAGATTTGGATGGATAAGTATCCATATATATTATTATTATATTTACAATTGTGGATAATCATCCATATTTTATTACTATTATTATTATTATTATTATTATTATTATTATGTATATAATATTACGTATATATATATATGTGTGGTGAAAGAAGAAATTTCATTTCTTCATTCCACAATTCCCATTTCCAGTTCGTGAAGGGAGAGAGGGAGAGAGAGAGAGAGAGAGAGAGAGAGAGATTCCGAGCTTTGATCGCGATTTGTTCGGTAAAATTTATATTTAATCGGTTAAAAGTTATATTTTTACTCCTAGTTCATAGTTTTGTGTAGAATTTTGTTGAATCATATTTGTATTATTGTGTTCTATGTTAGGATTTTAAGAGCAAAGGTTGAACCCCGAGCTTCAATCTTCGAATTTCTTGTGTTCATAGTGAAATTGAGGTAAGTTACCCCTCAAGTTGGAATTATAGCTACTCAAAGTAGGTAATTGGTGAATTAATTTCCAATCCATGAAGTTGTGTGTAATTCGTGAATATTATGTGTATTGGACATGTTGTACCCATAAATTAGTAGTATATATAAATATATTATGTGTGTGTGTGACGTGATATATATATATATATATATATATATATATATATATATATATATATATATATATGGTGTATGAGTGTATGATATTTATATGTTATGTAAGTGGGTGTGTGTTATATATATATATGTATCACGTGTGTGTGTGTAGTATATATATATATTATATGAGTATGTGTAGTATATATATATGTATCACGTGTGTGTGTAGTATATTTATATATTATATGAGTATGTGTAGTATATATATATATTATGTGAGTGTGTGTAGTATATGTATGTGAGTGTGGGTAATATATATATTATTGGTGTGTGTATTATGTATATACTACTTGTGTGTGTGTATTAAATATATTAAGTGTGTGTGTGTAATATATATATATATATCTATATAATATATATATTATGTACGTGTGTGTGTTTTATATATATGTCATATGTGTGTGTTATATACATATATATATTACAAGTGTGTATAGAATACATATTATATATATATGATATATATATACCGTAACCTATATATATCTATATATATATTATGTTGTAAAATATATGTACCATCCATATGCATTATATCATGTACCATATACCTATTATATATCTATATTATATATTTCATTACCAATTACATGCTATGGATATATAATATATCATATACCGTATATATTTGATATATATATATATATATATATATATATATATATATATATGAGTGTAGGTATGTTAATGTTATATATGTATAAGTAGTGTATGTGAACTTATGTACTACATGGTGAAGAGTGTATGAGTAGGAAAGGTGATCGTATTGTCGGAACAAGAGTAGTTCATGTCTAAAATGAATAAAACCTTAGTTTCCGAAGTTACGAGGACCTTGTTGTCTTTTTACCTCGGGCTATAATTACCGAAGGTCGTCATTGATATATGTACGGTTGTATTCGTACTTTGGCGAAGTCTATTCGCCGAGTCTCTACGTCACTCATGTATGGCTAGACTGTGGGGGTGTGCACACTTAAGCGTATTGACTCCGTCGTCTCCGGGTTGGTGTCATTTTAATGGACCTAGGCGGGGCCACACTAGGGGCCATTCTAATGAACCATCGTCCAAGGAACCGAGAAGAGAACTTGGGTAAGGACCGCAAGCCCCTGTTCCAGGTTCAATCGGTCATTGACAAGGAATATTCAACATTTCCTATAAGGCCTCATACTTTGAAATGAAACTAAGTCGAGTTTTCATAAGTAATGGTTGAACCAATGTCTATGATGAGATGTGTAATGCTATGATGAGATGTGTGATACTAGTTCCAAGAAACTAGACGTTTGATGTCTGAGAATTGAGAAATGGTATAGTTGTCAGGTTTGGTTGTGGGAATTCACGTGTGTAATGTAAATATGATGAACTTTATGCTTATTTGTTTATATTATGGTAATTTTACAAGCATGAAAGCATGTCAATCAATAGGAATTCTATGCTATGGTCATTTGGTAAGTTAAGTCATCTTTACCTATGATG
This sequence comes from Ipomoea trifida, assembly GCA_003576665.1. Taxonomy (NCBI): domain Eukaryota; kingdom Viridiplantae; phylum Streptophyta; class Magnoliopsida; order Solanales; family Convolvulaceae; genus Ipomoea; species Ipomoea trifida. The sequence goes on along the minus strand of CP025659.1, from coordinate 11,291,657 downwards.
AGAAGCTTATGGGTTCTTACTTAGCCGTCGTGCTAACGGGTGCTTCATTGTTGCCCTTTAACAGATGTCATCCAGCAATGAGTCGTATAGTTCGGTAACTTCACCGAACTATAATGGCTCACATTTTGGGTATGAAGACTATATACAGCATGTGATAAGGGAAGACCCCTATGTACCCGGCTACACTCTGCTAGCTCCTGACGATTCCTCTTCATCATCCAACTCTTTTGTGTGTCTAAAACTCTAGTTTTGTGTACATATTCTGCAGCAGACTTAGTAGATCAATGGCCAAACTTGGCATTGTGATTATGTATATATATCTAACTTATGTTTTGGGGTTCTAGGGACATCGTTATCACACCTATGAACCTATATATATATATATATGTGTTTGGAATGTTCAACCTATACCTCTGTTGTCGAGTCAGATAGTTATGTGTTGTTACAGGTGTATGGGAAGCATGTGTAGTTCAGGAAAAATTAGCCTGTGCACCTAGGGAGGAACCGCTAAAAGTTAGCTGGGTTCGACCTAGGTGTGGCGGTGATGCTCCCGGTTGTAGGGTTGACCAACCCGGGGTGTCACAACCAAGGAGTATGGTTGATTTTTGACCAAGGTATCATACATTTAGCCAATGACGTAAACCGTGGCGCTACTTGGTAGGCAACCCAAGGTTCAATAAATTGTTTCTTTTAAGTTCTTTTTAAGTTTTTGTTCTAATAATTTGTTACAACTCCAATGGTACCATGTTTTTGAGGACTAAATTGTAGGATTCGAGATTAAAAATTGCTTTGGAAAGGCCTAAATCGGGCATAGGTATGAAGGGAAAGACCAAAACCGGAAGAAAATAGTGCACGGAACTGACACACGGGATCACACGCGTGCAGCCGTGCGTGGGAGCAAAACAGTAAGCCCCCACGCATGCTCACACGCATGTAGCCGTGCGTGGGAACGAGGCAGTGAGCTCCCACGCACGCTCACACGAGTGTGACCGGCGTGAAAGCTCCCCCACGGGATTTAAAACCCCCATTCGGCCTTCCACGCCATTTTTGCTTCTCTACCCTATTTTTCTTCTCTTCTCCACGCAAGGTGCAATCCATACTCAAGGTTTGAACATATATCTTATTTTTACTTCAAGAAGGGTTAAAACATCACCATGAAGGTAATTTCTTAACTTTAACCATTTATTTTTGGATATCCATGAGTTTGGAAGAGCTTGAATGTGAAAATTTATTCTACATTACCTTGCATGATTTTGAATGATTTGAATGTTTAAATTGGTTTATAATGTTTCATAGAACTATCCTTTGATGTTTTTTTTCATTATTAATGATTGCATTGATGGATTGATATTCATATTTGAGCTTCAAGTGTGAACACCATTGTTGAGCATATGGGTTTGTTAAATTTCTTGTTCAAATAATGAAATTGATACTTGAATTGATGAGTATACTTGTTGTAGAACTATTATATGCCATCAATTTGACTTTTCACATACTACATTGCTCAAATTGAATTTTCAATTTCAAACCCTAATTTTAGAATTTGGGGAAGAAGATGAAGTTGACTTTTTGAAATTCTTAACTTTTATAGTTGACTTCTTATTTGACTATCAAATTGAGTTATCTTATGATGAAATTATGCATGTGTGTGATAATGGAATGATATTGTTGATATTCTTATGATAGAATTGTTCAAAATATAGGGGAAACTATGGAAAATTTTTCGAAAATCTTTAACCCTATGTGTTTGAAATCCATTATCTTGACAAGGAATTTTACATGAATCCAATGGTGACTTATTTGAAAGATAATTATTCAAAACCAATTACCATGAATGATAATTTCTAAATTTTGTAGGATGGGACGAGCTAAAGAGATTGCAAAGAAAACTAAATATGATCACGGTGAATCAAGCAGATCACGAACACGACAGCAAGCTGCAGTTCAACAACCTCCCCAGGTGCGAGGTGCGAGGTCGCTGAGGCACTTGACACCCCTTCAACTGACCTCGATGGATAATTACAAGAGCAAACAGCTATCAGTCGGCCGTCACTTTGATGACAATATTTTAATAGAGTTTGGTTGCTTGGATGATGTGAATAGACTGATAAGGCACCGACAGCTCCGCGGACTATTCGAGTGGATATGACCTACATTTGCGCCAGTCACGTATGAATTCTTGGCGACATTAGAAATCCGAAATGAAATTAACAATGCAAGAGAGTCCATTTCCTTCAGACTGTTCGGCAACCACTATAGCTTGTCAGTTAACACTTTAGGTGTTACGCTTGGATTCAACACCGACGAGAGCATCTCTATGCCGTATTTCAGGGAATTTAAAGAAGATTTTGATTCAGAAGCTGTTGCTATTCAGTATTGGAAAAGCATCACCAACAATGCCCCTTACAACTCATCAAACCTCAAGGCAAATCTCATCACAAGGAATGCTTTAAAGGCTATCAGATTAGCCTTTGCAGTGAATCTCTCCGGCAGAACCACCAAACGCAACAAGGTCTATAAGCAAGATCTCTTTTATATGTGGTGCATGGAGAATGATGTGGGAATCAACATGGGCGTGCAAGTGCGAAAATGGCTCCAAACCCAGCTTAAGCCAAAGGTTCAGACTGTTTTCATTGGACCTTTTGTTACTAGACTATGCCAAGGGTTGGGCCTTACAAACCTTCTTACACTAGTACAAAAAAAGCCATACGCTACACCTGTAAAAGTGTTTTTGCTACACCTCTACAGGTGTAGTCTATGGCACAGTCGCTAAAAGGGTAGGCTTTCCGCGGCACCCGTAACAGGTGCCGCGAAAAGCATATAATTTTCTTTTTTTTTTTAATTAATTACTTTCCGCGGCACCTGTAGTGGAGCAGGTGCCGCGAAAAGTATTAATATAATATTATATTATTGACTTTCCGCGGCACCTGCTCCGCTACAGGTGCCGTGGAAAGTATTTTTATAAAAAAATTAATATACCTTTCCGCTACACCCGCTCGAGCAGGTGTAGCGGAAAGTCATACTTTTTTTAAAAAAAATTTTATATATATATATATATATATATATTCTACTAATAGCAGTATCCTTGAAAATAACTCAATATTAATATTTAAGAATTCTAGTGAAAATTTTAATTCTCAACACCTTCAACAAATTCTCACATTGGGAAAGTGTCCAGTTATGCTACGTGAAGACATCAAGTTCCTTATCACTCATCAAAATGTATAGAAGATATTTAAAATGCTTGTAAGAGTACATTAACAACATATTAAGATGTTTTTTTCCCAGGTCAGGAATACACTCAACAATAATTACTCAATTCAGGATCACCTTTCAAAAAATTCCCTTTCATGATAAGCCAAAGAATCCTTCAGATCTTGAATGGCTTTGTCCCTTTCAGCAGATACCAAAAGCACTTCTTTCTCAGCTTCCTATAGGGCAAAAAAAAAGAAGGCAACTAGCATTTACATCCATGCCTAAACTTTATTCATAATTATAGTGATGAACCAATACATGAATTTAGAAGCAAATACCTTCAACGACTCCTCCAGCACTTTATCCTGTTCATTGTCTCTAGCAGCAGTCAGTTCAGCACCTTTTTCTCTGAAGAAGAGCATGAGCCTGTACCTTGTAAGAACTGAATTCAGTTTCAAGGTGATTAATCTGCAAGTAATAATGATTTTATTGCTGCAACAATCACAAGGAACCCAAGGTAGTCTACATGCCAAGCTTATCAGAACTTATCATAAGGATTAAGAAGAATGTACAGTACGTTTGATGCATATGCAAACTAGTAGCCTACCAAGATAGTGTAGTAGCTTGTAGACAATGGAGCACACTGTACACAATCACAAGGAACCCAAAGAAAATCACTTCAACCAACTAATGCAACAAGAAATGAAACATTTGGTGTCCCAATATCAATCCATGCATAATGCAACCTGCTCAAAGGAAAAACCAAGTAAGCAAAGTTGAAATTGTAAAGATGGTAGTCTTTGGCAAAGACATACCAATATTTCCGTGCACCCTTCATGGTAGTCTTGGCTCATGCCTTTCAATAAACAAATGCAAAAATAAATATTCTGTAATTTGAAAAAAAAAAAAAACCATTAGAAAGTTTTTGTTTTAAATACAACAATTATACTGCATAGTCACATTCATATCTGTGTGTTTAAGGTGGGCATGTATATGGCTGAATATGTAGGTTAGGAAAATGTGACCTTAGTTTTTAACTTCATAAATATTAAAAAACCGAGAATGTATAAAGATTCATTATCATTATAAATTCTTTACTCTTTATATATAATATGCAATTTATTAACAAAACAGGGATCTCCCAAATTAATCTCATTTTCATTATCCATGCTCATTTTCATCATCTCCTCCCTTATCACCTCATCAAATCTGCAACATTCATCAAATTAATATAAATCTTAACAAATCCTACCACTTAAAGCACTCCCACCTCTGTGTGTATGCTATGCAAGATTCATGTACTTTCAAATTAAACATACTACTGGATATCTACCAAGCACACAACAAATTTGACTAGCTAGAGAAGCACACATAGATAATGAGCCAAGGCCCATCATCATGCATATCCCCCCACTACAGCACTACCAGATATCTACCAAGCACACAACAGCACTACCAGGATCCCAAATCAACCAACTCATTCTCCCCTTCCTCTTTTTATCTTTAAACACCCTCACCAGAACCACATGCCCAACAATGCACCAGCAACCCCTCCCACCGGCACACCACCAAACATTCAATATCTTTAAATAATGGAATAAAGGAGCAAGCAATTCAAGCATACTGCTCTGTAAATTGAACAAGTATAACTTTAGCACTGAACATTAAAAAGAGACAAATAAATAACATAAAATAAAATAAAATAAGGTTAATCCAAACATTAAATATAAACATAGACACACGCATTAGAGGTCAAGCACTCAAATTCAATAGTCCAATCATGGGTATATATTCATAACCAAGCATGTTTTTCCTACAGTATAGAATTTACCTTTAATACAACTTCACATGAAACAATTAAGTAGTGAAATAAAGCCAAACATTGAATCATTGATTACAATGTGATTGAAGTTTAAGCAATGCAAACATTGATGCAATTGAAGTTTTAAAACACAACCAAACATAACAAATTAGCAATCTGGGAGATTGCTAAAACGCCAAGCTTTATCATATATATATATATATATATATATATATATATACACACACAGAAATTAGTAGTCTAACTTTAAATTTAATTATTTCAAGGGAAAAATATTACTCAGTATTATATAATACTATGAAATCCACTCTCTTGTGCTCCTATAGTTGGTCACCAGCAAGATATCATTAATAACATTTGCAAAGAAATACTATACCACAAGTCCAGCGGTCGAGTAACGCAGCTCCGGCGGAAGGGCGGCTGAGGTTTCGGCGGTGGCGTCAGATGGGGTGGTTGAACGTTGGCAGCGGCGACTGTGGCTTCAGATCTCTTAGCGGCAGAAATGGAGTGGAAATCGAGAGGAGCGATGACGTCAGATCTGAAGAAATGGAGAAGTATGTTCGCGATGAAGAAGCTCGCAAAATGCAGATCTGGTTTTCTCCTCAAATGGCATGGGGGGCGTCGGCAGCGGCGGCTGAATGACCTCAGGTCGAGTGGCGTCAGCAGCAGTGGAGAGCGAGCTGTGAGCGCCGTTGTCAGTGTGAGGCGTCGGCATGGGCAGCGGCAAGTAGCACCATTGGCGGCGGCTCTCCTCGATCGGCGGCAGCAACGGCTGAATGCGGTGGCTCTCTGGAGTGAAAGAGGATGGGGAAGCTCCGCAGATCTGTTTGTGACGGAAATGGCTTCTCCTAGAGCAGATCAGATGTGTTTTTGTTTGGGAAGGAATAAGTTTTTTGTTTGTGAAGAAATGGCTCGTCTTATTATCTGATTTGTAGCGCAAAGATGGGAAAGTGGTTGACTTTTCGCGGCACCCACAGAAAGCGGGTGCCGCGGAAAGTAAAGTATTATTTAAATATTTTACTTTTCGCGGCACTTATTCCTACCGGTGCTGCGAATTGTATATTATTAAAATAATAATTTACTTTTCCCGGCACCAGCTCCTTATGGGTGCTGCGGAAAGTAGTATATTTTATTTATTTTTGAGAATACACTACACCTCCTTTAACAGGTGTAGTCTAAAGCTATTCTTATATGATCAAATTTGTAGTAGTGTTATGGGAGAAAAGGATGAAGGTACCACGATTGCTTTCACTATTGGTGAGTTCTTTGCTATGAATATGAGGTTGGGAGGTGATAATGCACCAGACTTAGAAGCTTCTGATACACCGACGAGGAAGAGAATGAGGAGGACGACGCAGAACAGGGGCAAGACCCTAATTCTATGGATTGGGAAACGACCCAGACTTTCCACAGGCAGCTCCATACTGAGCAGATGACTTATTGGCATGAGCAGCGTACTTGGCAGGAAGGCCAATTCACTTCCATTTCTGCGAGGCAAGATGTCCACACTGAAGAGCTTAATCGCATGCGAAGAGCAGTGGAGGAGAATGATAGAAGAATTGCAGAGCTTGAGGCTAGATTTGATAGCCAGTTCCACCCTCCCTCCTTCGGCGATCAGTGATGCCTCCCTCACCCGTTCTCGATCCTGACATTTGACACTTGATTG
>CP025659.1:11246913-11275033 GCA_003576665.1 Ipomoea trifida | reverse complement strand
GTTGTTGAGGATTATTCTTTTGGTTTTATGATATGACAGTTGGATCGTTTCTTGTTTAGCCTGTGCATCTAGGCTTTGTTAATACCTAGGTGTGGCATGACGCCCTTAAGTTTAAATTCGCTTCCGCTGTGTTTGGTTTGTTGGTTGAGATTGGCAGCTTTTATGTTGAGTTTCTAGCTATCTCAGCCTATGTGAGGTTGGGGTGTCACAGGCAGTGGGTGTGGGTGATCGGTGGCAGTAGCTCCAAGCACGAGCAGCAAGGATGGAGTCTAGTTCAGCATGCGGCTAGGACGTGGACAAGCTTCGGCCATGGCGGAAGTTGGGCGGCGTTTAGTGAAGCTCCGAGACAACAGCGATGATGGCCTCCGGTGTCACCATTCTCCTCCGGCGAGGGCAGCACAGCAGCGGCGAACCTCTTGTGGCGTCCCTCTCCTTTGTTGCGACTCGAAGAAGCAGAGCAAGCAGAACTGGCCGGCGGTCCTTCCCCGTCCGCCTCCCTCTCCGGCGCGAGCAGTCCGTAGCGGTGGCTGTTTCGATGGTCCGTGGCTTCTTTCCCGGCGACGAACTGAACAGCGACGACGATGGTCTTCTCTTCCGGTGGTGCAAAGCAGCGGGCAAGAGCGGCGGTACTCCCTTTCCCCGACTGGCGTGAGCAGGGCAGCGGCGGTTAGCGGCGACAGCATCAACCTTGGTCTCTCTCTCTCCGTGCGACGTTCCCGGACAATGGCGCAAGAACGGACGGCCAACAAACCAGCATCGGCTACGACATGTCTCCTCGCTCTCTCGTTCCCGCCGATGGTGGCCGAAGTCCAGGCGAAAGATAGTAGTTTGGTGGTTGCAAACACAATTGAATGAGCTGAAGTGGTGCAGTGGTAAGGTAGTCATGCGTGAAGCTTGTGGGCGTGGGTTCGAATCCCTAATGGCGCATGGACTAGCATATTGGTCCTTTTAAGGTAATATTATGGTTTATTATTAAGCTTATAGTTTTAGTATTAGTTATAATATTATAGCTTAAGTTTAGATTAGTATTATTGGTCATATCCTTGTTTTTGGTATTAGTTAGTAATTAGATTAGTATGGTTCATATGATCATGTTACAATAGCCTTTAAGCATGGATTATAGGTGATGATTATAATGGACCAACTAGGAATGTTAATATCGTTGTTATTAGTAGTTAGTGACGGTGTTAGGTTATATTAATCTTCAGGTTCACGAGTATGGACCTAGCTTATGAGTTGAGCTTAGGATTGGTGTTGCTTTGGATTAAATACGCTTCAAAGGTAACCACTATGTCCATCAAATCTATTTTTACACTCTCAATCTATATGATATTATTTGGTGATTGGAATCCTGAAATTCTTGGATATTAGCCCTATTATTGTTTGTGTTTGACGGATTCATGAACTTGTGTTCTTGATCCTTTGTCTATTGATGTTTATGAGCATTGTTGGTTTGGATTCCATGTTTATTGGCCTCTGTTGGATGTAATCTGTGTAATCTGATCATGTTGTTGTATTCTGGAATGAACTTTGTATTCTGAGTTGAGTCTGGGAGTGGTGTGTTGGATTTGCTCTTGCGGGGCACCCTAGTGGCATAATGTAACCCGCTAGAGTCTTCCGCAAGAGTAAGGCGGTAGTGATTGGTGGAGGTGAGTGGCGGAGGGCAGTGTTCCGTCTGTGTGTTCCGTAGGTTCTCCTGGAATTCCTATTCCAGTGAGTGTTATGTGGTCTGTTGTTTGTTTGTTCCCTTCTTTTGTTCTGGAGTTTGTTGGAGTATTCTATTGGATATTTTGCCATGATTATGGAGTATTTATTCATACCTCTTAGTCTATTATTTGGTTGGTTGAATCCTTGATTATATTATCTGGGAGTTGGTTTGTGTTCATATCTAAGATGAGCACTCTGAGTGGTGGTTCTTGGGCTGAGTTGAGTATGAGTATGGGGTGGTGGATCTTTGAGTATCTTTTGGAGGTTGATGGGTGAACTAACTATGCTATTACTGACTATGACTGGACTTCGGTCCCTGTGATTGGGTTTTTACCCCTGTGATTGGACTTCGGTCCCTGTGATTGGACTTCGGTCCCTGTGATTGGGTTTTTACCCCTGTGCATCTGACTTCTGACTTGTGGGTTTGGTGTTTGATATGATGGTTGGTATGGTGGTTTGGAGGTTGGAGTTGTGAGTTCTTTCTTGGTATTGTGTACCTGTGAGTTCCTTGTGATTATTCGGTTGATTCGTCTTTCAGTTGATATCTCGTTATTCTTGGTTATGGTTTGGTTGGTTCCTTTATGGTTGTTATTTCAGTTGGTATCTTGTTTATGGACTTGTTGTCTTATACTTTCGCTATTGACTATTGGTTTCATTTGGAGGAGTCTTGGTTTATGATTCATTCAGTTTATCATTGTTGAGTATCCGTTTTAATTAAAGAACAGTTCGTTGGTGTGTATATTCTATATGGGTGTGTAAACCTATTTACAAGCTTATGTATATCTATACTTCCTTGCGGGTGTGAATGGTGGTTACTTAGCAGTCTTTTGCTAATGGTTCTTTGTGTGTTTTCCAGGTTTGCATTAAAGTCTATGTGCGAGCGCGATAGTGTGCACCTGTATGGGGACGCGTAGACTAGATGTTATGTTTCTAGACTTGTGTTTTGGGCCTGTGTGCCTTTATGAGATTTGATATACTCTGGTTTAGTTGTTGGATACTTGGAGACATGTTTTGAGGATCTTTATTTATGCAGTTCAGTTCTTTTGGTTAGCCTGTGCATCTAGGCCGTGTTTTCTTACCTAGATGTGGCATGATGCCCCTTAGGTTTTAATTCGCTTCCGCTATGTTATGTTTTATGGTTGAGATAAGCAGCTTTTGTGTTAAGTTTTAACTATCTCAGCTTGTGAAAAAGTTGGGGTGTCACACCCATCATTTCAACTAGCCAAAAGCTTTGTTTTACATGAGAAGATATCTCGGAGACTTATGTGCTTAGATAGTAAATTGTCTTGCTTGAGGGCAAGCAAGAATCAAAGTGTGGAAAATTTGATAAGCCTCCGAGATACCCTTAAATCGAGTGCATATTAGGGTGTTTTGTCACGCTTATAGTATCCTTGCATGATGAATTGTGCTCATAAATGCTTGAAAATGACTAACCAACACACGAAAGCTACTTTTAGCCTAAAAGAGGTGAAACAGGAGCCTCGGGAGCAAATAGGAGCAAAAGTTGAGCTTAAAGAGCGAACCAGGCAAGATCGGAGCCCCGGAGTACCCAACAGGATGGCCACACGCGTGTGAGCGTGCGTGGAAATAATCCAATAGCCTCCCACGCACACTCACACGCGTGTGAGCAGGCGTGGAGACTGCATTGCGTGAATTTTGATTAGGGTTGCTTTTTCGGAGATTATTTAAACCCCTTTTTTCAGAGGAGGAGAAAAAAAGTTCCTAGAAATTTAGTTTTCCTTTCCTTAGTTTTTCCTTTGGAGAACTTCCTCCATTTTCTTAGTTTTTCATTTCTTAATTTAGATAAATCTCATTGGTAAATTAAAAAAAAAAAATAAAATGAATTCAAATTATGAAGGGAATTTGAAAAAAAATTATGAAATGACCAATATGTTCTTTAATAATTTAGAAATTCAAAATAAATTGTTAATATTAACAAAATCTATAAATAATGAATTGAAATTGTCACTTCCAACATAATTAAAGGGAAACATTATATAATATATTTGTATAAAATAATAATTAATGGAAAGAGTCTACAATTTAAGTTTGACTAATGCACTAAAATCGTAATTTTTCCTTTTTTCGTTATTACAGTTTTTTTCAATTTCGATTATTAACTTGAAAATTGATTAAATTTGATATCTAACTTTTGAAAAAGGTCACTTTCACTCCTTCGATAAAAGTATTTAATTGATATTTAAATTGATGACTAAAAATGAAAAAATACAATAAATGAGAAACTAAAACTAAAATTAAATCTATATATAAATATAACGGTATACATGTGCCTGCCAACGCAAAGATATTCTCATTCTCCTTCTACTTAATGGGTTACTAAAGCAACATGAATTGCATTTTATTATCCTTTCATACCATAATATAATAGTGTGGAATAAGAGTTTTGTTTTTTGTGGAAAAAGATATCCCATTCCATCTAACACGGATCCCTGCTAAGAATTATGACAAACATAGCAATACGTTTTCAACTATGAAAAAGATTCCTCAAATATTGTAAATGTAAAAATTGGAAATATTAAAATAGTTATTGTCCACATCAAACTCTTTTCGATGTGAATTATATAATGCTGATTCGTTATCGTTGTTGTTATCTTCGATCATCACCCACTTTATCAATTAGCAGGATTAGGTTAACTACGTTTGCATTATGATAGCCTGATAGGTATATGTTTGCAGTATATATTTCTCAATGCCGGCAAACATTATAAAATTTACTTTGTAAGATATAATAATTTAATAATGACTTTTTTATGTTTTACATACATCTCCCATTATATATATATATAGGGTCAGGTGTTGCCGCCACTTCCCATGCGGTCGGTGCAGTTTACACCACTCAATGTTAAGAAATGCACCATACAAATATGCATTATTAAGTACACATCACCAAAAACACACCACTAGGTATGGAAAAATACACCTCACAGTGTCCAAAAATGCACAATTAGAAACAATGGAGCTATGAAGTGTTTTTATGCATTTTCATTGTGGTGCATTTCGTAACATTGAGTGGTGCATTTTTTAACATTGAGTGGTGTAAATCGCACGGCTGCACGGAAAGGCACGGCCACATTTTTTGGACGAACATTTGCTATATCATAAACTGATAATTGCTTTCTTATCATGCCAGGCTCTTGATTGCCACAGAAGAAAGGCCCACCTATTCAATAATGTGTGAGTAACACAATGTTATAACTGCCTTTGTATTTTATTGGATTACTTTGCTTGTTTTTCTCACAATTTGAATGGTTCTACATCTACTTTCAATTGATTAGCAGCAACTGGCTAATGCTTTTAAAAATTGAGCTTTCCTACCTAGCTAAATGCTTTTATCAAACTGAAACTCACCACAAGCTATGAATCATAATACGCACCAACCCAAAATCCCCACTCGTGAATACGAAACTCACCACACCAAGACCGAACCCACCACCTGTTAATCCGACTAACATGAACCTTACGAAAACCATAATCCCTAACTTCACTTCAACCTAAATCACACGCAAGCACACACCTAAATTCAACTACGCACTCACCATATCCAACCCCAGATCATGACTAAAATAAATGGAAAACTCATAAATTCACAGCAAAAAAAAAAAAAAAAAAGAAGCAGGACATCAAGAATACAATAATACAACCCCCCAATGAGAAATTCTTAACAAACCCGACAAACCCGACACACAACAACAATAAATACAAAACACGCAGTCGACAAACCGTGAAAAGGCAAACAAAAACAAAGAAACAAACAAACTATTGCTCAAAAAACGACAAAAAAAATACCTAAACTGACACCTTTGGCCGGTGGTCCCCGCCGTTTGCTTCGTGTAATTACCCCACCGACGACCATCGTTCTCCCCCAGAACCGAAGAAATGCGTGGATGAACAGATTCAACACCGACAAACGCGATGGACGACGTGCGTAGTAGCTATTGGAGAGAAAATCGCAAAAACCCTAGCTTTAGACGGGCGAGTGACGCGAAATCCGGATCAAGCAAGCGCGTATCCCACCCAAATGTCTAAGATACCCCAAATAAAAATAAAAACAACTTGGTCTGAAGAAAAACGCGAGAAAATAAAACAAAAAACAATTAAAACCGAAAAAACCCATCCAGCCGCCCATCTTCAAGATCCAACAGCAATAATTAATCCATATGTTTGTATTTTAAGTGGTGTTTGTACATGAATGTAATTCTATATATATATATATATATATATATATATATATATATATATATATATATATATATATATATATATGCAAAATAATGCAAAATAATATTGTCTAGTTAAGAACTTCAGATAAACCTGTCACTTTGAACACTTAAAAAAAAAAAAAGGCATCTACTTTATAATTAATGAGAAGTTATATAATTCATTATAGCATCTTATACTTAGTAAAATTCTATTCTTTTGCAAAGTCTTCTAAAGCGCTATCCCCTAAGACTCCATTTCATACCCCAACCTAACAAGATAGTGGAAGGTTAAAATATGGTGACTCAATGGCCCATTATATGGGAGAACCAATGTCACAAATTAAAAGACTCAAGCAGATAAAAAGAATTAACTTTGCTTTTATTTATGATAATAAGCATTACATTGAACTTGAAAAGTCCATCAGTGATATACCCTTTACCAACAAACATTCCTTGTTTAGGAAAAATTACTTTAATGACTCGAACACCATATGGAATCCATGCTTGTTCAACAATGAGCCAGACACCAGATTCTTCCTCAGCTCCAGAACATACAACACGTTGTTCAACATCAATTCCTTCCCGGAAGTCATCTTCAGAACCACCTTGCCCACGCCCTTCACAACGGATTGAGCAAAGTTTCCCATATACACCTTCTCGCCCTTAATGGTCTCAAATGTGCTAAATAGCTCATGGTTTAAACATAGATGCATTGTTGCATCGGTGTCGATGAACCATTCGGGCTGGTTGGAGCCCACGAGGTTCACCTCAGTCACTATGGCTGAAAGGCTAATCTCGGCCTCCTTCTGACTACTTTCTCTAACAACATTGGCTTCAGAAATCTTGTTCTTCTTCCTTGGAGCCTCGCATTCAAATGACTTGCGGCTAGTCTTGGCAACGTCTCCTTCGAACCTAGCTTCTGCTTGTCCTTCTTGGCATTCTTTAAGCTTTTATCGTGTTCCACAACGTTGGCCTTAGCGCCACCAATGATAGGACCTTTCACATCATTTTTCCTGTTCCCCTCCTCAATTCGGAGTTGTTGGATCAAGTCCTCCAGGTTCATTTCCTTTTGCTTGTGCTTTAGGTAATTCTTGAAGTCCTTCCAACCTGGAAGCAATAAGTGGATTATAGATACCACTTAGAAGGCCTCACTCACCACCATGCCTTCATCACGGATCTCGTCAAAGATTAACTGTAAATCTTCAACTTCACTAAGCACGGTCTTTGAATCAACCATTCTAAAGTCAAGGAAATGACTGACAACAAATTTCTTGGTGTCGGCATCCTCGCTTTTATACTTGTGATCCGAAGCTTCCCACAACGCTTTCGCAGTGCCAATCTTGTGATATACATCGTATAGCGCATCACTTAATCCGTTAAGGATGTAGTTTCGGCAAAGGAAATCTGAATCCTTCCAAATGCCAACCACCATCACGGACTAAGCATCCTGTTCCTTTAACTCATGAACCCTCTCGGTCAAAAACTGTGTCAAGCTAAGAGGTTCTAGGTAGAACAACATCTTTTGCTGCCACCTTTTGATGTTTGATCTGGTGAACTTCTCCGGCTTTTCAGCTGAACCACTCGGTGCTGAAACTAGTACCCGCATCATGGGGATGTACCCCTCGGTGCTCCCACCTGACTGTGAACCAGTGTTCACCAGTGCCTGGGAATGTGCAACATTGTTGCCGTTCCCACCATTGTTGTTTCCAACAAACTCGTCCCCATTGTTGTTGCTAGGCAATATGGCATTTTCCATCTTCTTCAAGGAAAATCAGATAAACAATAATAAGCTTTTAAGCTTGTTACGAAATATTAATACAAAAATAATATTTATGGAAAAAATAACAAGCATGAAATGAAAGGGTAAAAAGGCTAGGTTGTTATCTTGAGTCATGTGATACTCACACTATCCTTAAAACATTATTTGCTACCTCCCAAAGGTGCTAGGAGTATTGTAGCTAGGTTTCCCAAGATAAAACAAGCTACGGTTCTATGTTTGAGCACTCAAAGAAAAGAACCCAACGAACAAGAATAAGAGATGAACAGAGAAAGGTTTTGGAGGAGTTTGAGAGCTAAAAACGTTGGAATGTTGTGTGTAAATTTTGCTGCTCAACCATGCTTATATAGGATAATAGGAGGATAAATAGCATTTATCATGGCATTTATATGGATAATAAAATCAATCTGTCAGTCTGTGTAACCTTCAAAACAGACGACCATTAATCTAGAGATTAATTCTAATATTTAAAATTGGATTAATATGAAATTAATTCTGTAACATCAGAACTAATGCTCCAAAACGGTAACTCGAACAGTACCTTCGAGCAATGCTCAAATGGTAGTTCGAAAGGTTACAACTGAGGAGTTAACCATTCAGTCAAACCTATTTGATCGAATGGTAAGTCCTCCAACCGAGTAGTACAAGTCAAGATTTGTTTACTACTAGGACAGTGACTAAAAATATTAGAAAATATAACATAACTTAACCAACAAGGGCAACCAGGACGATATTCGTGCCCGCAGGTGCCGGCGTATATGAGTTATTAAGCCATTTTAGACTAGTTTTGAAATTTGATTTGCACCCCCTCCCTATCTTGGGCGAGAGAGACCATCTATGCTATACAATTCAATGTCTTTAAAAGACTCTTGTATATGTAGTGGTGCAAACAAACTTTCAAACTAATGTGGAACAAAGTTTACTTTAAAGCCTTTCCACATTCATTTTCCAACTCAAATGGGTCTACTTTGATAATCAATTTCTCATTCTCCCATTATCCGTTTTAAGCGTACAATATATCAATCTCTTCGTCTAACTACGAAGAACCCGAATCCACTTTGACCTGACATAAATTGCAATTGAACTCACATATATTTGTACTACAAAATAGCCCCTTACAATGCTATTTTTGCTATTTTTTCCAACTGTATGTCATTACAAAAATTTTACATTTCTAATGTCCTAGCATTATGTACTATAAATAACACATTCTAAGACCAAAAAGGGTAAGTACATACTAACTAACAAATCCTCTCTCTCTAACCAAAACTCTCCTCCTTCTCTCTAACCATCCCTCACCTCCGGCTTCCCCATTTTTTTTTCCGGCGGTCGCCGCCTCTGCTAGTTTAGTGGAGACGGCGCCTGCACTCCTCTTCCTTGTCACCGGTGTCCCTCAACTCTCCCCTCCACCCTCACCGTAACTCCGTCGTCATCAGCAGCTCTCGTCATTCTCCACCAGCCACCGCCGCAACAACTAGTCCGATCTCCACCACCGCATCTTATTCCTCGTCGCAGCTGCTTATCTTTTCCCTCCATCGCCATCGCAGATCTCGGACCTGCCTTCGGCCTCCACCACTCACCGCCGTCTTCCGCCTCTCCCTCCCCGTTTATCCTGTTTTCTTTTCTTTTTTGAAATAAAATTATATATAAATAGGGATAGGTTTTGACTTTATGTTTGGAGGCATTGAGACCCGTGTGTATCGAGCTCCTAAACCTTTTGTCTTCTCCTACTTTTATATTTTCATGTTTGTTGTATTTTATTTCCCTCTGCATTTATGTTGCAGTTTATTGTGTTTTCCCTCTCGTTTCTATACGAGTTTCTCCCTCTCGTTCTTGTGACGAGGTTTGTGCTTTTGGAGTGCACTATTATAAATTTGGTATTGACTCATGTGAAACTCATCCTGAGCAAAGAAGATGACAAAGTGTCAATGGACTTCAGTATGAAGATAAAGACTCAGGTGGTATGCAAGACCTTCAAGAATCAAAACTTGTTTTATGTAAAACAGTCTGTGAATTCAAATTTTATTAGCTTAGCTAGAAAATTGGATTCTATATATGTCAGATTGTATGGAATGGTTTTTCATTACTTTGAATCTTGTTGTAATCGTCCATTAATGCAATTTATCCTTAAAAAAGAAGACCAAAAAGGGTAGATATTCTACTAAAATTAATACAGTTGCCTCGAGTTGCCAAGAACCATCACGTACACTTAATACTCTATTCCGTATCATTCATTATTCTTTTTTAGTACTACTAACATATCATTCATTATTTGTTGCATTCAATTCAATGCTTCGCCTATAATCAATATTAGGGTTATAGACCTGAATTTACAACAACGTATATGTATTTTTTTTTATTTATCTTGCATGATTATTATTATTTAAGTTTATTATCGAAATATATAGTTCTCGACTATTGTGAAATTACCAATTTGATCCTAGATAACTTTTTATGACCAATTAAGTCCCTCGACTTTGAAAATTTTAATCAATTTGGTCCTTCGTTTATTTTGTCGTTAAACATCCAAATTGATAATTTAGTTATAGTCAAGGGACCAAATTGGTAATTAATTTTCACTGAAATGGTCCCTTGACTATAGTAAAATTACCAATTTGGTCCATTGACTATAGTAAAATTACCATACTGGTCTCAATTTTTATGGATGTTTAACGTCAAAATAAACGGAGGACCAAATTGGTTAAAATTTTCAAAGTCAAGGGACTTAATTGGTCATAAAAAATTGTCGAGAACCAAATTGGTAATTTCACAATAGTCGAGAGACTATTTCGGTAATAAACTCTTATTATTTTATTATCCTACACATAACATAATATGACTATTATATATATTGTTTGAAAATTTAAAGAGCTAGCGTAATATCATATTTGAAGTTATCCAAAGCATACTTAATTTTAGATAACTGGTTGCATGTGAAAGCCGTGTATATGTTCCGGATCTTTTAGAAAATTGCAGCTAACTCTTTCAACAATCAAATTCGTCTAATAAACTATTAATGAATTTCATAGAGTTATTCTAAACTTTTGTCAACTTTGTAAAAATTTATAAAAATCTATATAAGAAATATGTATAGACTTTTATGAACTTTTTAATTAAAAAAGTCTACAAAAATTTTATATTATAAATCTAAATTGAATATATACATTCTTACAAATTTTCAATGATTTCGATTCTTATTATTTATAATTTCTTAGAAAAATATAATATTAATAATACATAAAAAACAAATCACGATATAGTACTGCGACATCAAGCAAAAGAGCTATTATTTGTAACAGCAATTTGGGGTGAACAACAACAAGATACTATTTGCATCCCCAAATTTTTTGGTGCTATGAATAACGTCTTATTGTTGTTTGCAGCACAACTTCTTATTGTTGTTATCAACCAAAATTGCTGGTGCTAACAATTGTCTGCTATTAAAAAAAGAAAAATTCCAAATATAAACATAAAATTAATAAAAAAAAATCAAAATATACAAGTATTTATATAGATATTATTAAAAATTTGATGGTGACAACCGAAAAATTTGCTTTGTTAAGGTATTTAGGGAAAAAAATTCATTTAGAAGTCCGGGATAAAAAGTTTCTAGAAAGAACACAAATCAAAATATACAAATATTTATACAAACATTATGAAGCATATAGTAAAATGTGACAGAAGTTTGCTTTATTAAGGTATTTAGGGAAAAAAAAGATCATATATAAAGTTTAGAAGTTAGGGCTAAAAAAAGTTGGTACAAAAAATTCTAAGAGTCAACTATTTAGATGGAGAAAAAGTTGTAAAATTAGAGATCGAAAAGAAATTTGTAAAGTTTAGGCATGAATAAAATGTGATAATGAAGAAAAAATAACATGTTGAATTTAGGTATAAGCTTTGTAGAGTTTAAATAGGAAGAAAATAAATAAACAAAGTTTAGATAAGAGAGAAACATTCATAGTTGGTATGTAGAAAGAAAGTTTAGAAATCTAGGAGCTGATGGGTGGATTTCAATTATAATATTAGAGTAGAAAATATTTACAAAAGTCCTAATATAAAAAGTGTATAAAACTTTATAACTTTTTGAACTACTTAAATTTTAAAGACTCTTTAGAAATCTTAATCATATAGTACTCGACTTTCAAACTCTTCTTTAAAAGTTAGAATTGAATACCTTCAAACTTTTAAAGTTTATAAAAATTTATAAAATCATGATTTAATACACCCCTTAAATTTTTCTAATTAGACAAAAAAAAAAATTACTCCGTAATACTCCAGGTAAAGAGTTGACAAGATGTTTGAAATTTAAAATTTTTATTTTTATTTTAATAATTTTAAATTAAAAATAAATATAAAAAATGAAAGACAATCATGTTAGATGCCTTCCACAACCTCTTTGTCTCCTACTTGGAGACGAAGACCTTGACTGAGACAAAGGAGGGGTGGGGAAAGGCCTTCTGTTGTTATATTTATATTTTCCTTTTTTTTTTAAATTTAAAATTGTTAGTGTCAAAATAAATTTTTAAAAAGAATTAATTTTAAAAACTATAACCCCAGATATATGCATCAGATGTGTAAGAGTACTAGTAATTTTGGGTTTGATTGAACGAATTTAGATTATTTAGGGAGTACAGTTAATTATATTTTTATTATAAAATAATGTATAATTTTTAAGGATAATGATCAAATAGATCCTCCAACTATATAACATTATACCAAAATACAATTATACCCTTGAACTAAAAAAACATTCAATTGAATCTTTACACTTGTTAAAAATGTGTAATTAACTAATTTGACCTATAATACCATGTTACCTTGAAATCGATCACATGCCTTACGGATGCCACATTGATTAATATTTTTTAAAAATTATTAAAATAATAAATCAAAATAATTATATTTATAAAAAAAATAGATTGCCATTACATCTTCATCCATGTTGAACTAAATGTCGCCGTCCAGTTCGACATGGACGAAGTAGCTTGCGGGTTTCGCCATCCAGAACGGACAAAGAAGGACGGCGAAACTCGTCGGCTTCTCTGTTACGGATGGAGATACCAGCCGCGGGCTTCTTCGTCCGATTTGAACGGAGCAATAATGGCTTCTCCATCCGATTTGAAGAGAGCAACAATGGCTTCTCCGTTCTAAAGTTGCGAACTTATGGCCGGTGCTGGCTTCTTCGTCCATTCTATTTTTTTTAATTAGTTTTATTTTTTACTTTTAGCTTATTTTTATTTTTGAATGGGATGCCACATACGATGCCATGCAATCAAAATTAACTTATTACATGTTAACCTGTTAAATATATTAATTGCATAATTTAATCAACTTAAGAGTTTAATTTAAGCCTTTTGTTAATTTGAAAATCTAATTGCACTTTGAGATATAGTTGGATGGCTTATTTGACATGGATGAAGTAGCTTGTGGGTTTCGCCGTCCAGAATGGACGAATAAGGACGGCAAAACTCGTCAACTTCTCCGTTACGGATGAAGAAACCAACCGTGGGCTTCTCCGTCCGATTTGAACGGAGCAGCAATGGCTTCTTCGTTCTAAAATTACGGACTTACGGTGCCGACTTCTTCGTTTGGGGGACGAAGAAGCCGGCAACATTCTATTTTTTTAATTAGTTTATTTTTATTTTTGATGGGATGCCACTTATAGGATTCCATGCAATCAAAATTAACTTGATTACATGTTGGTAACCTGCAGTTAAATATGTTAATTGCATAATTTTAATTAATTTAAGAGTTTAATTAAAACTGTTTTTAATTTGAGAATTTAATTACATTTTAACATATAGTTGGAGGGTTTATTTGAATCTTATTCCTAATTTTTATTTTTAATTTTGGGCAAGTGACAAACAGACAAAGTTGGGGTCGCGTTTTATTTAAATGGAATTCAGTAATAGAGGAGAGTGCGCCTAAAGAAAAATATGGAGTTGGAGTTTGCAGGGAGGTTTCTTGTTTGGACTATCAGCATTCTAGTACCAGCTGTGGTCCTCCACCTCTGCCGCCGCAAAACGATCTCCAGGCAGCGGCTGCCACCCGGGCCACGGGGATGGCCGGTGTTCGGCAACATGTTCGACCTGGGTGAGATGCCACACAAGACTCTGATGGGCCTAAAACGTCAGTATGGCTCCGTGGTTTGGCTGAGGCTGGGCTCGATTAACACCGTGGTGGTGCTCACGGCCAAGGCGGCGGCGGAGCTGTTCAAGAACCACGACGTCGCCTTCGCGGACCGGACCATCACGGAGGTGATGACGGCTCAGAGTTACGAGAAGGGGTCGCTAGCGCTGGCTCCCTACGGCACATACTGGCGGGTGATGAAGCGAATCATGACCGTCGAGATGCTGGTCACCAAACGGATCAACGAGACGGTCCCCGTCCGCCGAAAATGCGCCGACGTCCTGCTGACCTGGATCGAGAACGAGACGACAGCTGGCGGATCCTCCGTCGCCGTCACCAGATTCGTGTTCCTGTCGCTGTTCAACATGCTGGGGAATCTAATTCTGTCCCGCGACCTGGTGGATCCGGAATCTCGAATCGGGTCGGAGTTTTTCACGGCGATGATGGGGCTGATGGAGTGGGGCGGCCACCCCAACATCGTCGACGTGTTTCCATGTTTGCGCTGGTTTGATCCTCAAGGTCTCAAAAGGAAAATGAACCGCGACCTGGGAAACACGTACGAGATTGTGTCGGGGTTTCTCAAAGAGAGAATGAAGGAAAGGGAAGCAGAGGGAGCAGAAAGCAGCAGGAAGAAAGATTTTCTTGAAGTTCTGTTGAACTTTGAAGGCAACGGTAAAGATGAACCCCAAAGACTTTCTGAGCATGAGCTCATCATCATTATCATGGTACGTTTCGATTTGAAACTTTGTTTTTATTTATGTTTGTGTGTTTAATAATATTTTTAATATAGTTTATAAATATATAAATCTTGTATATTACTATTATATTTATTTTATGAATTAAGTCAATTTTGTAAACTGAATTATTATTTATTAGACTAATAAAATTGGATGGAATGAGTAATAAAACAAATTTATTTATAATAGAAAAAATAGTTTTTGGTTATTGAACGATGACCCAATATTAGGGATAGCAGTCAGAGTACTGCCCTCTATATAGGGGGAAGTACTGCCCTCTATATAGGGGAAGAGCTTTATCCAAAATTAATGTTCTGGAATGGCTCTCACATGATTGAGAGCCTTCCCAATTCCCACATAATTAAGTATAATTTTTTTTAAGGGGAGGGTAAAATTGAATTTGTAATGCTGCTCTAACTCTCTAGTCTCTAAGCAAGGATGATCAAATTTAATAAGGCCAAGATTTAAATATGACAAAAAATTAAAATAAAAAATATGATACAATGTCTTTAACTTAAAAGAGTAGGACTAACCATATCATGTCATATTCTATTTGAAATAATGTTAGAACAACTTTATCCAATCTTATCATTTAACTTGGGAAAAAAAAAATTCCCAACCAGCAATTTCAATTAAAAATGACTAGAATATATAGACAATTAATAAGTTCAAATCATGTCATGTTTTTACTTTTTAGAGTTAGGTAGTGATTGAATTAGTTAAACTTGTACGACTGCATGTTTAATTTCAAAAGTATATAAATTTTTAAAGGTAAAACATACACAATAACATTTTCTAGTAATCCAATTATTGTTTCAAGTCATCTTACTAGCTTTTGACACCTTATGCACAGGAGATATTCTTGGCTGGTTCGGAAACCACAAGTAGCAGTATCGAGTGGGCAATGACCGAACTACTGTTGAAACCCGAAACAATGGCTAAGGCTAAAGCTGAGTTAGCTCAAGTGGTCGGACCGAATCGAAAATTTGAGGAAAGCGACATAGATAACTGCAAATATTTACAAGCTGTCATAAAAGAAACACTGCGGCTACATCCTCCAGTACCATTCTTGGTTCCTAGGAAAGCAATTCACGACACAGAGTTCATGGGATACCACATCCCCCAAAACACCCAACTTTTCATTAATGTTTATGCAATCGGGAGAGACCCAGAGTGCTGGGAAAATCCATCAAGTTTTCGACCAGAGAGATTTCTTAGCTTGAAAACTGAGTATAAGGGCCATCATTTCGAGTTGATACCATTTGGAGCAGGAAGAAGAATATGTGCTGGAATCCCTCTAGCACACAGGATGTTGCACCTAGTGTTAGGGTCATTGTTGCATTCGTTTGACTGGGGAATTGACCGTGATTTTGATGATGATATTAGGGACACTAGGGAGAGGATGGGAGTCACCGTGAGAAAACTCAAACCATTGAGAGCAATTGCAAGGAAAAGTGAACTGAATTGAAATTTTATGTTAATTGTTGTGAATTTTGATCCGTCTTCTCGTAATCGATGCACGGTAATGATCTCGTTGTATACAAACCCATTTGTTACGATATAGATAATAGAACATCGATAAAAGTAAAATCTATATCTATACTCTATACTATATATAAAAACAATATCCTCCTCCAAAATTTTTCCCGCCAAATGTAGGGGCATTTTAATAATATGGTAATTATTATGATAGAATAATATTAATTATAATTGATTATAATTATTAGGGAAAAGGGTCAAATAGGCCCTCGAACATTTCATAAAGAGTCAATTAGGCCCACGAACTTTTAAAAGGTGCAATTAAACCCTCAAACATTACAAATCGAAGCAATGAAGCCCAAAAACCGGTAATTGACCTGTTATCACCGGTCATTGGCATTTTCCGGCGATCGGCGTCAATTTCCGGCGACCGGCGACGACCGAATCCTCGCCGGTCGCCATTTCCGGCGAAAAGGTCGCCTTCTCTGGCAAAGACGACCTCACTGGTCGCATTCTCCGGCAACGATTATAATAACCATGATTATAATAACCATATGGCAAATTCCATTCACCTATTATTCCTGCAGATTTTTTAAGGAATATTTTGCCTTAAAGATGGAAAAAAAATAAAGCAAGAATTCTATTGTTTGCTAAACGTTGTAGAGTCCTATTTACACACTTCATTTTTAGGGTTTCTGAGAGCCTTAAGAAGGTACGGACGCAGAGGACGGTGAAACATAATGATGCCGGGGAGAAGGTGCTAAAATTGATCCAAAGAAGTGTTCAGATTTCACATTTAGATGCCATGAAGGAATGCCTGGAGAAGGATGTTGTGGACGGAGCAGTTGCTAAATTTTGATTATGGAGTTGAAGAGAAGGAGCATGGTATGTACATTCTATTTGGACAACTTCTATTCCAATGAGCAAAACACTCTATAATAAGTTGTCACTTCAGCCACTTGCAATTTGTTGTGTTGCTTTTTCAATGTAATGCTACGTTGCCCATAAGGATCATTATATTAACAAATAGAATCCATGCATGTATAGGTATTCTGTTTGAGCAAGTGTCATACTGATTGTTAAACTAAGTTTGACAATGTTAGTTGAAAAAGTAATTCCTTTGAAGTTTTAAATTGATGAGGAAGTATATATCAATGAGATTTGAGTCATTTGACTATTGTATGTACACCATTGACATGTTATTAGCATCTGCTTACTTCACATCCTAATAGTCTTCAATAAGAAACCTGGTAGAGTATTGGCTTGAGTGACATTCTGAATTGTGATGAAAATATAAAAAATTTTCACTAAATATTAATATTAGTTTGTTTCAAATTAAACTACAATGGTACGTTCTCGCAATTACATATCTTTATTTCTTAAGGATTGATGAAATGAAGTTGCTGGAAGTGGTTATTGTATTGTAGTTTGTTTTATTATAAATTCATTTATTAAACAAATACTAGAAAAAATAGGGTCAATAGTACTCAAAAAAAAAAAAAAAACAAATACTAGAAGTAAATTCAGCCTTTAATTGTTATCTATTTGTATATTATGTAAATATATTATAATGTTTTATGAAAATTGACATAACAATATAACATTAATGATATGACATATTATATTATTATACATATTATACGATTGAATTAATAATGAAATAATGATAATGTAGCAACTACGCATAATATATATATATATATATATATATATATATAATGTATAAAAATAATTTTTTTTATATATTATTACATTTTTTTATTTTCGTATATATGGTAGAAAACATGAATGAAAATCAAAAGTATTTGGATACTTATTCTATTTTCAGCCATTATTCAATTCTATATGCTAGCGGATCACGAACTAATATAAGCAATTAATAATACAACCAATTGATATATTCGGGCTCACGACCATTAGCCAAATTCAAATTGATGTAATATTTAATAATCTTATAATTGATGAATTATATTCATAAATATTAATATTTAATATATAATAATAAGGGAAATTGTAATATATGTCCTCCATAATATGTCAATTATTAATGTCACCCTTAAATTATTAGTAGGGTAAATATTGCTTCTCAATTTTTAAAACAGTACATAACTTTTAGTATATATGAATTGATATTTCTGTTAAAGAAAAATAATTAATTTGAACAATGCATTTTACAAAAAAACAATGGGATAGAGCAGGTAATAATAAGTACATTAAATGACATAACTTTATTTTTTCGTAATGAAATGGAACAATAAATATAGAATATATTCATTCTTAAATGGTGTCTATTAAAAATAGCAATAAATAAAATAGGATAAGGAATGAAAATCAATTTTGAGGAAATATATTTAATATTTAATAATTTTATAAATTTTAATATTTAATAAATTTAGTATACAATAATAAAATAATTATTCTATTAATTCTATTCTCTTATTATTAATTATTAGTCTATCTATTTCTTTTCTATTAATAAAAATAAAAGCATACTCTTCAATGTTAATAGTATAGATAATTGGTAAGAAAATGTTATATAAAAATTAACTAATATCTATTAATTGGTAATATTGTTTCCAATTTCACAATTATACCTAATTCTCATGGTGGACATAAATTATACTGTAATTCTCATGGTAATAACGTAAATCATAGTAATATATACTTTCCAAATTCACGTTATTATGTAAATATAATATAAATATTACACACGCCTATCCAGTTGTACTAATTAATAATATTTTACCTAATTTAAAATACTACTATTTAATATATAATAATTTACATATACACTAATTGATATTCATGACAAGAATTTTTTTTGAAAAAATATAATATTAACATATACGGTAATTGATATTCATTGTAAGTTGATCCTTTTTTTTTTTTTTTTTTTTTACAATTTACTGTATACGGTAAGAATATATTTACTAATATATTATAATAAATATTTATATATTACGTAATAATCATCCTCTATTTTGACAAACTTCCATATAGAGGGTACATATTTTGTTTACATTTTTTTTTATGTCCGTATATATAGTAGAAAATTGAAATGGAAATCAAGAGTATTTGGATGCTTATTAAATTTTTAGCCATTATTCAATTTTATACGCTAGGGAATTACGAACTAATATAAGCAATTGATAATATAAGCAATTGATATATATGTTAGGGGTTCACGATCGTTACCCTAAGTTGATATATAAAAGTAAAATCCTCCTATTTTATTTTCCCGCTCAAACTTTTGTAGTCAATTAATTAAATATTTTATTGGTCAAATAATTAATAAAGCTTATTTAGTAAGAAAATGTAAAATAAAAATTTACTAATATCTATTAATTGGTAATATTGTTTCTATTTCACGTATCAATGTCAATACTATTAATAATAGTAACATCATCATCTTCAACTTCCCTGCACAAACTAATATTATTAATTAGTTGGTAAAAAAATTAATAAAGTTTAATTGGTAACAAAATTTTATTTGCCAAATTCTCAGAATAATTAAACCATTATAATTGTGAGAATAATGAAAATAAATTTTGCGTAATAAATAAAAAAATTCCTTGAAAATTCTACGTAATTTTATAAGAAAAAATAATTTATTAATTATTATTTACAGCAATAATAATAATAATAATTCAAATACTTATCTATACTTCTATATTTGTATTACTATTAATAAAAATAAAACGAGTTAATTACCGATTTGGTCCCTCGACTATTGGGATTTCACCACTTTGATCCTCGATAATTTTTCTTGCTCAATTAAG
Organism: Ipomoea trifida; assembly: GCA_003576665.1. Taxonomy (NCBI): domain Eukaryota; kingdom Viridiplantae; phylum Streptophyta; class Magnoliopsida; order Solanales; family Convolvulaceae; genus Ipomoea; species Ipomoea trifida. The sequence goes on along the minus strand of CP025659.1, from coordinate 11,255,205 downwards.
TCCTCGACTTTGAAAAAATTAACCAATTTGGTCCTCCGTTTATTTTAACGTTTGATATCCGTTAAATCGGAACCAAATTGGTAATTTTATAGCTAAATATATAATAAAAAAAATTATCCGTGCATCGCACGGACAATTGGACAATTATTTGTTCTAATTCAAGCAAGAAAAACATCAAAAAACATAATCAATCCAACCAATTTCAACAATTGCGCTATATAATATTCAATTTTATAATTTATATAATTGTATATCAATCTAAATATTTTTAAAATATTATAACAAATCTATACCGTGCAACGCACGGGCAAAAATACTAGTTGGAATAAAGAATACAGAGAGGAAATCTCAACAGGAAATTCTCATTGATCCCACAACAGAATAGTTTAATACAATTATATATATCCCTAAACAATAGGAATAATAACTAACTACTAGGTAAGTTGTTGACCCTACATCACAGAAAATAATTATAACACTCCCTGGACATTATCTTTCTATAATCATGTCTCGTTAAAAATCTCGCTAAGAAAAATTTCGTGGGAAAAAACTTAGTCAAGAAAAAGAGTACATAATGTATTTCAAAACATGTGTTATGTGGGGTTGTCTCATTAAAAACCTCATGCTAAGAAAAACCTGATGGGAAAAAACTTAGTTAAGAAAATGAGTACGACCATAAATCAATCATAAACTTTTAGGGCATAATCTTCAAGATTTTTGGAGTTTGTCTATTTAAATATTTATTTGCACATTTCCCCCTTTTTAACATTACTATACCATACTCATGCCTCTTTAAAAACATCACTAGAAAACCCAATGAAAAAAACCTAGTTGAGGAAAAGAGTACATGATGTATGTGTATTATTGTTTTAGACTAGTTGCCTCATTAAAAACCTTAGATTAAGGAAAAATGTAACACCCCCTAATTTTAATTCTAGAAATAAAGGAATAGAGCAGAAAATATAGATATAATATAGATTTCTAAAAGATTTCAATTGCAGAGGCGAACTCAAAAACCAAACTAAGGGGTGTTATGCCACGCTTGGATCACAACTAAGCCCAAACGCACAGTCTTCAAAGGTTTATATTTACAACTTCCATTACAATATTCCTTTATTCAAATCACAACTAACTACAAGACAATTCAAGTCCAATCTACACAAACTATGACATGAACATTTCTCGGGGCTTACAAGTTCTACTTCACGCTCTCAACTAGCCACAAGTCCAGATCCTGAAAACATTCAACGTTTGGAAAACAAGAGATAAAAAGGATTAGCACAGAAATGCTAAGTAAGCTCTACCCCGTCCCGTAAAATAAATACATATATACTTTTGAAACTAGATATACTTTTTAAATAGGTTTTGGAACCATTCAGTAAAAGAATTTGACTCACACCAAAGGTACGTAAGTATATATATTTTCCCAAAATAGTTTCCCCACACACACTACTCAACGATAATACTAGATTTAATACAAGTTAGTATAGTCATCAAAACAATAAGGTTTACTCTTACAAAGTGGTATAACTAGTTTGTAGATTATTCACTCATTTTCAAAATAAATATAAGTTCAGAGGATTCATAATATAGCATTTCTCAATACTTCTCAATATCATTTAAAAGCATAGCTCTCCAAATAATCACTTTCCAACCAGGTTAAAATATATAACTATAAGGAGGAATTCGCAATCATATAGTCATTTCAAAACATAGCTTTTCTCCATATCCTTCTCAACATGTATTTATAGTCATAGATAACTCAAGTCTCATTCTCAAATATCAAAATAGCATAATATTGCTCAAGTGGAGGTATCCAACAATTCTTAGCTTATAGTTAAATTAACAAGTAAATCATAAGTATGGAGGTACTCAAATCACCAATAGGAGGATAGGAACGGAGCTTACCTCCACTACCGAACCTTCACACCCATACAATATAAATGGAAACAGGAACTAGAAACCTAAGTGCGCACACCCCGGAGATTCCAAGCCCCAAAGGTAGTTACTAGCCCTAGTAACCCAGGATTTTTGCTACCAGGTTACCCACCCAATCAATAACCAATAGGACCGCAACCCTAGGTTCTCATATCAATAGCAAATAGAACGGCAGCCCTAAGTGCTCACAATAATCTGGACCGCAGCCCAAGATTCTCGTAACCTCCCATAATAAAAATATAGATAACCTCCATATAGATTATAACATAAGTATATTCTCCAAAATAGGTACATTATTATATAATTCCTCCAAGATAGTAATATTCTTTCGAAATAGTGTTCATAGATATTTTCATTTCCCGCTGGCTATTCAAATACAATTTCCAAAACAATATAGAGCATATATAGTATATATACATTTTCTAAAATAGGGTTTACATCAAACATAGGTTTTATCCTCCAATCATAATATAGCTTCTACCTCTCGCAATAAATATAGTTTATACCTTCCAAAAATCATTTAGTTTCATACTCAACTAATTTCTCATAGAATTCTCAATGTATAAATGCACTCATACTCATAGATTAGTAAATCACAATTTAACACCAAAACATACTCATTTGGCTATTTATCGCATTTTATAAACCCAAACACATTTTCAAATAGTTTAAAGACCCAAATCAGATAAATATCACATTTTAGATAGGGAAGGTAGTTTTGACGGACATATAAACTTACCTCAAAGCTAAAGCTCTCAAAAGCGACCACCCGATCCTAGGCTCATATCCTAAGCAAGCCGCTTTAACGGGGAACCTATGGACCAATCAAATCTCCATTCAATTACTAATGCTATTATTATCATTTCCACTCAATACTCATACTTGTTCTAATATCAACTCCTTTTTAACAACAAACCCATCAACACCATCCAATTATTAGACCTTCACCCATCCACCCTTACTTCATTATTACTCCAATTAATTATCTCTTCGTTAATACCCAATCATTCCCATCTTTATTCTTTATCTACATTATCAGTAGCAACTTAGTCATCACATACCCATCCTTCTTATCAACTACACCATTCCTTAATCATCATCATTAACTACTAAATTTCATAAATCACCTTTAATCACTATTAAGCTTTGTCATTAGTCCATAACTATTGACAAGTAACCATCATCCAATTAATCACCCTCACTAATCAATAAATAATCAATAGTTCTAGTCACCACCATTAACTAGCTAAAATTCACTATTATCATATAATTAACAAATAATTTAACCCATCATCATCATGATATAATCATCTTCATAATCCTTCGTTATCATTAATATCATTAGTCCTTTGTTGTCTTAATCTGTATTATAATACATCATCAAGCTCCACAATCCACCATTAATTTACCACCTCATCACCAATACGCATAATCATCATCATTACTTGCTAATCTTCCATTATAGACCATGGTTATTTTAATAATCATCTAGTCATCACTGACTCATTAATCCATTAACTAGACATCATCATCATCATCCTAATCACCATTATCACGTTACACCAATATTAACATAATACACCATTATTAACCATCATGGCTAATCATCATAACACTAATCCATATCATAATATCAAAATCACCATTATTAAACTTAATCAAAGTCATTAGCCTTAATTACCTTGATTATTCACCTTAATCCATCTTTTCGTTCTGCTTCGTCCATTCCCAGCCGAACCACCATCTTCAATAACATCCATAACACTCAATCATCATCAATATTTAACTTTCATTAATAAATCATCTCATCAACATCACTAAGAAGCTTCGCAAAACAACTTCCTCACCTAATCACTACTGCTGCCGCACCGGAAAAAGGAAAAAGAGGAGGGGTCTCTCATCGTCGCCGCTGGACTATCGCTGCTTCGCCGGAAAAACAGAGGAGATGGACGGGGGACTGAGGATGGCGGCCTGTTGCTCCGATTTGCTGTTGTCGACTCTGTTAAACCGAACGAGAGAGAGACGAGAAGGAGCGATGAAAGAGGGCTGATGAATATTGCAATGAACAAATCCTTGGAAGACAATGTACATAAGCTTATATATATACTAGGGTTGAAATTTATTTTGGGCTTAAAACAATTGAACTCAAAAAGTACTATTTAGGCTTAAGAAATTAAACTATTTGGGCTTAGGTTTAGTTTGAATTCAAACTTAGGCTCAAAACAATGATATAAGAGTCATAGGTTCGTCTCAGATAGACTTTTGGGTTAAAATTTTGATAAATAAATTTATCCCTTAAATAAGACTTTTAAAACCATAAATAAATATATAAATATTTTGTATCAAATAACTTGAGATAAGGAGTTTAAAATATTTTATTTATAAGCTAATTGGTCAAATATAATTAGATTTAGTAACATTTTACTATAACTTTTAATAATAAGAAAATAAGTTCTTTTTGAAATACTATAATTAAATTAATAATATTGAGAAAATACGGGGTGTTACACTCTTCACCCCTTAAAAGGAGCTTCATCCTCGAAGCTCAAAATCATTTTGAGGATAGGGTGTCAAAAATGATTCGATAGAAGATAGAGGGAAATTTTTTATAGAATATACGCTTAGTTTTAAAAGTTTTGCCCCATGGGGAGAAAGGAGACTGAAGAGTTTAGAGTTAACCCCAAAGACAACACATGTCAAGGATATAATCAAGGTCATCAAGACCACAATTTAGGAAATAAGGTTGTCACCTTGCACAAAATCATTTTGAGGAGAAACAAGAACGAGGTTTGAAAAGGTAGCAACGATTTTCTCAACAATAGGGTATTTGGGTCTTCAAGGAAAAGAGAGAAATTTGGCTTCAAGAGGAATAAGGAATCTCAACTTCGAGCAGTCTCTTCGACTTGACGATTCGGCCACAACACTTTGACCAATTGACGGTTCTCTTCCTTCTCGGTCTTTCTTCGTAACTTAAAGTCTCATTCGTCTTCATTATTTCAGAAAGAACCGCACGTGACGGATCACAAATATCCTTCTTCAATACACTCTAAAATTTTGTCCAATTTAGTTAGCAAAGGCAACCTAGAAGCCACTTTTCCATCATTCATCATTCAATCATTAACACCGTTATTAGTAATCACCACCATTATTTTTAATTAACACCATTCATGATCACCATATTACTAAACCATAATATCATCAGAATCCAATTAACTCACAACTACCGTCATCCTTTTGAACATTGATCGTCATTACTTTACTCACGCCCTCGACATCTATATTCTTCAGTTTCCAATAACCATAACATCATAACATCGTCATCGTATGAATCGCCACATCATCTTACACCCACAAGACCCTTTTTGAACCAAGAACCTCGGGTATAACTTATCCTTCTTACCTTTCCTTGTCATTCCTTTAATATGAGAAACTTTTAGCAATATCTCCTTTGAAATTCAGTCTGTTACCTATTCTTGTCATCATATGACTTTAGTGACCTTGTGAAGCAAATTTACTTCCTTAGTGTACTTTAAAACATCGAGGTGTTTATACCAATACATCACTTATGCCTCCTTTAACACCGAAAATTTCTGCTCTTCTGGTCATACCATACCTTATTAGGAATGCTTTGAATACTCAAATGGTAAACATCCTTGTAAGAATACCCGATCAACTCTTAGTGTTCATCCTATGATCTATGCAAGTCTATAGCACAAATTCTGAGTTCGTTGTCTCAAATTTTTAATGATTCTTCTTGTCGATCATCCGTAGTTAGTGAAACGCAGTACTCAACTTCAATCTTTTGTCTAGTGCGGTCAATTCACTACTACAGAAAACACCTTTAACGTCGGTTTTTTAGCACTTTTAACGTCGGTTAAAAATCGACGTTGATTTGGCCGACGTTGTATATAAATAATACGGCGTCGGTTGTAAAAACCGACGACGTATGTATTTTTTATTTTTTAAAATAAATAAACGACGTAATAAAAAACAATAAGATATATGTACTTACCGAACATGTAATCCATTTTATTTGACGACTTGCTTTCTTTCCACCTATTATGCTTGTTGCCTTCAAAGACCTATTAATATAAGACATATAAAAAATACATAAATGTTTGACATCACTATATTAATAATAAGTATTAATTATATTTATAAATTTACATACGTTTCAACTATATCTTTAATACCATCACGTGGCGGATTATCAGTGGAATCAAACCAATAGGTTTCATATAATTTAGGACAAATAGCCATCAACATCCAATGCCCCCTACAAATAAGAATTTTATTAGTTTATAGTATATTATATATAAGGTATTGTATTTTTTTAAAACATAATCAAATGCTTACTCGAAATTATATGGGCCTAAATAGCAATCTTTCATCTCACCATATCCCATGGTTTCACTTATATAGTTTATCCTCTCATTTCTAGTCAACAGTTTCGGTTGAATCCAACTTGGATCTAAAAATCCATACTTGGTTTGTGATTGAAAATCATATTGTTTATAAATACCCCTGCTCACAATCAAAAGCAATCATATAAAATACTAATAATTATGTTAAATAAAATTAAAACTATTTTGATCAAATAATACTAAAAACATATTACCTTATAAAGAACTGAATAATAGAAATATCTAAGGTATCCATATTCAATAAGCACATGATTTCCAAACTCTCAAGTTGTAATTCATAATCAATTTTACCCACAACACCACGAGGCATTTGCGTCACCACATTGTGTTCAAGACTACAAGCAATCTTGTATGCCTTTCTGCATGCTCTACTCAGAGAATTCGGATAAGCTAAAGTCAATGCATGATGATGAGATTTCACAACTGATTCAAAAGTCAATTTGGTCTTTCCTTTTAACCGTCCATTTTAATATAAATAACAATTATTATTTTTAAAAAAGTCAATTGTATACTATTTTAAATACAAATACATTTATAGCGTACATACCTTATCAGCTTGAGTACATAACTCTGTCAGCTTCTTTGGCCAAATAATAAACTGTTGAAATGCAGAACCTACAAGCTGAATGTGACACCCCAACCTCACACGGGCTGAGATAGATAAAACTTAGCATAACAGCTGCCTATCTCAACCAACAAACATAACATAGCGGAAGCGAATTTAAAACCTAAGGGCGTCATGCCACATCTAGGTATAATAAATACAGCCTAGATGCACAGGCTAACCATAAGAATCAAACTAAACTGTCATATAAAAGATATAATAAATCCTCAAGTCATAATTCTCCAAAACCCAAGTACAAGTCAAAAGTATATAATGTCATAAAATCTGGCACACATGCCCAACAACCAGGACTAAACATCATAAGACTAAGACTAAACATCCTCAAATAGAAAAGCTCTAGCGCGCTCTCGCATAACTACTCCATACCTGGAAAACACATAAAGAACCATTAGCAAAAGAATGCTAAGCAACCACCATTCACACCCGCAAGGAAATATAGATATACATAAGCTTGTAAATAGGTTTACACACCCATATAGAATATAAACACCAACAAATTGTTCAACACTTCAAAACCGATACTCAACAACAATAAGCTGAACGAATCAATAACCAAGACTCAATCAAGCAAAGCCAATATCCAACCAAGAAAGCATAACACAAGAACGAACCAATAACCGAGATACCAACTGAATCCCCATCCAAAAGGACCAACCAAACTCAACGAGAATAACAAGGTACAACCGAACAACATAAAGGACTCACAAACCAACCAAGGAGAATCCCAACTCCAAACCTCCAAATCCCCAAAACCAGCCACCAAACCAAGTCAACCTCATAATCACAAATCAAGAGTCAAATCCGAAAAACCGGTACGCAAGGGTAAAAACCCAATCACAGGGACCGTAGTCCAATCACAGGGGTAATGAACCCAATCACAGGGGCAAAAGCCCAATCACAGAGACCTAAGTCCAATCACAGGGGTAATCAACCCAATCACAGGGACTGGAGTCCAATCACAGGGGTAATGAACCCGAATATAATCAATAGTAGCACAGTTAGTTCATCCAACAAATCTCAACGATACCAACAAACCAACACCACATACTCATACTCCAATCACCATACCAAACAACCAACCAAGGTGTTCATCTCAACTATGAACACAAACCAACTCCCAGTTAATGAATTCCAAGAATTAATAGACCAAGAGTACAAGAATGGGAAACCAAAGACAGGAATCAATCTCCAAAATATGATAGTAATTACCCAACAAAAGCATGGATAAATACTCCAAAACCATGGCAAAATACCCAACAAAACAATCCAACAATAATCAGAACAAAGGGCCAACAACAGACAACA
>CP025659.1:11216166-11240544 GCA_003576665.1 Ipomoea trifida | reverse complement strand
TGTCTTCCTGACGCAACGAATGATCCTTGAGAAGCTTCCATATCAAGAGAATCCTAGCATTTATAAACAATATTTAATAATTATATGTGTAAATAAAATTACCTATTAACATAGAAAAGAAAATTATAACTTACCATTTTTTCTACGACCACTCTAGTCGCTTCACTGTGAATATTTCCAGACTTGTCCATTCTTGCTCTCTTCCACTTTTCATGTCTACGTGGAGGAGATGGGGGACTAATTGTATGTGATGGATCTGAATCTGTCATGTCCTGTTGTTCTTTCATCTTCTCATCCATCATAATTTTTTCCAATCTTTTATAACCTCCTCGGGATAAATTATGTGGATGAATATTCTTAGCTTGTATTTCTTGATGCTTTTTTCTTTTTGCCTACATATAACATGTCCTTTGACACTATATCCAGATAGGTTTTCATAAGCTGGAAAGTCATTGATTGTGCAGAAAAGCATTGCATGTAACTTAAAACTCTCTTTTCGGTATGCGTCAAACACTAACGCACCTTCATCCCACAAACTTTTCAAGTCTTCAATCAAAGGCGCCAAAAAGATATCTATATCATTTCTTGGTTGTTTTGGCCTAGAAATCATTAAGCACAATAATATGTATTTGCGTTTCATACACAACCAAGGAGGTAAATTATAAATTACCAACATAACTGGCCACGAGCTATGTTTGCTATTTAGGTTCCCGTGAGGGTTCATACCATCAGTACAAAGTCCAAGACTAAGATTTCTCGGCTCGTGACCAAATTCAGGAAATGCATTATCAAATGTTGTCCATTGACGAGAATCAGCCGGGTGTCGAAGCTTGCCATCAGAAATTTTTTGATCTGTATGCCATGTTAAGTTTTTCGTGTCGCTTGGATTAGCAAACATATGCTTAAATCTTGAGAGAATTGGAAGATACCACATAACTTTAGCTGGTGGACTTTTCAAACTTACTTTCCCAGCAACATTCTCTCTTGTTTTGAAACGAGATGCCCCACATATTGGACATGCATGCAAATCTTTGTAATCATTCCTAAACAATATGCAATCGTTAGGGCAAACATGTATCTTTTTATATCCCATACCCATGGGACACAAAATCTTCTTGGCATCATATGTACTCTTCGGCAGTTCATTATCATCTGGAAGCATTCCCTTTAATATCTCAAGTAACGCAGTAAAGCTCTTGTCACTCCACCCATTCCCAGCTTTCAAGTTGAATAATTTTAATACAGCAGATAATCGGGTATATTTACTACAACCCGGCCATAAAGGTAATTTTGAATCCTTCAATAATTCATCCAACTCGTTTGACCGATCGATGAACTCCATTCCAACATCGCGAAACATTTCATCTAATTGATCTTCAGACTCATCATCTTCATTTTCTTCGTTGTCAACATACATGTTAGATGTTGTAGCCACATTGCTTTCACCATGCCATATCCATTTTGTATAAGATGGATTAATCCCATGACAGATTAGATCATCATATACGTCTTTCACACATAACCTTTTCTGATTACAACACTTCTTACAAGGACAAAGGAGCCTTTCATTACTACCCGGAAGGTTATTCTTTGCAAAGTTAATAAAATTTTTAACTCCATTATCGTATTCTTGACTAATTCGAGAAGCATTCATCCAACTTTTATCCATCACAAGCCAATCTAAAATAATATTAATCCTAATTAAACTTAAGTTAACACAAATTTAACAAATTCTATAATAATAACAAACAAAGCATAAATAAACATAGACCACGGTGTGGCTAATCACCGGATGCAGAATATATAGCCAAAGCATAAATAAACATAGACCACGGTGTGGCTAACCACCGGATGCAGAATATAAAGCCAAAGCATAAATAAACATAGACCACGGTGTGGCTAATCACCGGATGCAATATATAAAGCCAAAGCATAAATAAACATAGACAACGGTGTTGGTAATCCCCGGATGCAATATATAAAGCCAAAGCATAAATAAACATAGACCACGGTGTGGCTAATCACCTGATGCAGAATATAAAGCCAAAGCACAAATAAAAATAGGAAAAAAACTTACCTCACCACAAAGTTATCCACGTCCGTAAATAAATCCCGAATCTAACTAATACCTACAAGTATTATTTGTAAATTAATATAATTCAAAATTATAAATAATTCCTAAAAATATATAATAATTGTTTAAAATTTGAAATTATAAATTTATAGGGCCAAAAATAAATAATAATTCTTAAAATTCGAAATATATTATAAATAATTTCTAAAATACATTAAGATTTCTTAAAATTCGAAATTATGAATTTATAGGGCCTAAAATACATTATAATTCATAAAATTCGAAATATATTATAAATAAATCCTAAAATACATAATAATTTCTTAAAATTCGAAATTATGAATTTATAGGGCCTAAAATACATAATAATTCCATAAATTCGAAATATATTCTAAATAATTCCTAAATTACATAATAATTTCTTAAAATTCAAAATTATGAATTTATAGTGCCATAATAGTTCCTAAAATTCGAAATATATTATAAATAATTCATAAAAATACAAAATACTTTATTAAAATTCGAAATTATGAATTTAGAGGCCAAAAATGCATAATGGTTCCTAAAATTTGTCATATATTAACAAATAATTTGAAAATTAAAATATAATAAAAAATATAAAAACTTACCGGCGGTGTGCGGTGGAGAAGGAGGCGTGCGGCGGCCGGCTGTGGCGTGCGGTGGGCGACTGCGGCGGTGGGCGACGGTGGCGGTCCTGCTGCAGCGACTGCAGCTTTGCGTCTACTATAGGCGACGGTCGCGGCGGGCGGTTGTTGTGGCGGGCGGTGGCTGCCGACCAGAGCGGCGGGTGTGACGGGCGGTGGACGGCTGTGGCGGGCGGTGGCTGTCGCGGACACGGTGGGGAGGGCGGTGGCTGTGTGTCCGTTCGGTTTTGGGGGAAATTTTGGCTAGATCTGATTTGTTTGTGTGTTCGGTGATGTGGGATCTTTAATAAAAGGTTACGGCGTCGGTTGGGGATAAAACCGACGCCGTAGGGTTTTATTTTCTTTTTTTTTTAAAAAAAAAAAATCGGAAATTAGGAATTAAAAAATCACAATTATATATATACGACGTCGGTTTTAAGCGAACCGATGTCGTATATATTTTATTTTTTTAATTATAATATACGGCGTCGGTTCTTAGCTGAACCGACGCCGTAACTTCTATTTAAAAAAAAAAATTATACGACGTCGGTTCGTCTAAGGAACCGACGTCGTATATTAATTAAATATTTTTTAATTAGATACGACGTCGGTTAATTGGGAAAACCGACGTCGTATCCCTTTTTAAAAAAATTCTAAATTTAAATAATTTTTTGACGTCGGTTATTTTAAAAACCGACGTCATTTATGCGACGTTAAATGTATTTCTTGTAGTAGTGATTGTACTTTCCAAAAGTGTGATATAAGCCAAAACTTCTCCTAAAATCAACCGATTGAAGTCTTCCATGGCATTTTGCTCTATGTTTCACTTAGGTCCTTGTTAATTTCTTAGTAGATCAATTCTCGTTCACGATTAACCATCATGCGATCCTCATAAACCAATCAACTATAATCCAACTTTGTTTTCACTTGTCTTAGTTAATGGCAAGTCTTCTACGAAGATCCATTGATACACCATCCCACTCTACTTGGGAAAATCCAATGGTCGAGCTAGTCCTTAGGTCCACTCCTGTCAGTCTTATCTCTTGACAATCCAATCTTCCAATTGTAACCTCAACTACTTCTTGTTCCATTCTCACCATCGATCCTGAAACGTCCACTAGGCGGGATTTGACTCATTCTTAGTGAGTCGGCATCTACACTTGTCTTCCTTTCACGATCGAAAATTTTCAAATCTTAATTTTTGAGGCTCTAATCGACTTCTTCGTCTCGTCCAAACTTTAGTTGCGTGAAAATGCACAACTCTTGTGGTTAGCATGAATCTTGCAACAGTACCTCACAAGTGATAACATCAAATCTTTAAAGTGAAGGCCACTACAGCTAACTCCAAATCGCGAGTAGGGTAGTTCTCTTCATAAGTTCATTCAATTGACTAGATGTATACACCACCACCTTACCGTTTCGACTCAATAGGCATTCAAACCACTTTTTACTTAAATTCTAGACGTTAAGTAAATCACTCAATAACGAAAGAGACACCACTTACCTTCTTAGAGAGATGCACACCCTCAAGATGCATTAGCCTGTGCATTAGCCACAGTTCAAATATTATCCAAGACAATCACGATAATTTACAATTAATTAGATTAGCACAGACAAGCAATCTTAAGAAACTCACATCTCACCGCGATTCCTTAAGAAGTCCTCAAATCTTAGAGTTCCAAACCTATATTTCCATTTTCAAGTGTTCAAACCTAACTTCTTATAGTCAAACTCCTACATCTTAGGGTCAACTTAGGTTTTCAAAGTCCTACTCTTAACATCCTGAGGCTCTAACATAGGCTCTGATACCAACTGTAACACCCCCTAATTTTAATTCTAGAAATAAAGGAATAGCGCAGAAAATATAGATATAATATAGATTTCTAAAAGATTTCAATTGCAGAGGCGAACTCAAAAACCAAACTAAGGGGTGTTATGCCACGCTTGGGTCACAACTAAGCCCAAACGCACAGGCTTCAAAGGTTTCTATTTACGACTTCCATTACAATATTCCTTTATTCAAATCACAACTAATTACAAGACAATTCAAGTCCAATCTACACAAACTATGACATGAACATTTCTCGGGGCTTACAAGTTCTACTTCACGCTCTCAACTAGCCACAAGTCCAGATCCTGAAAACATTCAACGTTTGGAAAACAAGAGATAAAAAGGATTACCACAGAAATGCTAAGTAAGCTCTACCCCGCCCCGTAAAATAAATACATATATACTTTTGAAACTAGATATACTTTTTAAATAGGTTTTGGAACCATTCAGTAAAAGAATTTGACTCACACCAAAGGTACGTAAGTATAGATATTTTCCAAAAATAGTTTCCCCACACACACTACTCAACGATAATACTAGATTTAATACAAGGTAGTATAGTCCTCAAAACAATAAGGTTTACTCATACAAAATGGTATAACTAGTTTGTAGATTATTCACTCAATTTCAAAATAAATATAAGTTCGGATGATTCATAATATAGCATTTCTCAATACTTCTCAATATCATTTAAATGCATAGCTCTCCAAATAATCACTTTCCAACCAGGTTAAAATATATAAATATAAGGAGGAATTCGCAATCATATAGTCATTTCAAAATATAGCTTTTCTCCATATCCTTCTCAACATGTATTTATAGTCATAGATAACTCAAGTCTCATTCTCAAATATCAAAATAGCATAATATTGCTCAAGTGGAGGTATCCAACAATTCTTAGCTTATAGTTAAATCAACAAGTAAAACATAAAAAAAATACTAAAATCAAAATAACATAAATCAAATATATACTCTCCCTAGGGTTTGCTAGGGTTTTTTCTCTCTCCTAGTCTTTTCTAGGGTTTCCCGACGTCTTCTTCGTTTTTCCGGCGTTGTGACCGGTGTTTCTGTCTGCTGTTCCTGGCGAAGGAGTGTGCATGGCGTCTGCGTCAGATGAAGCCGTTGGTAGGTTAACAACACGGTCGGCGGACATGGCTTTGGAGGAGGAGGAAGCCGTTTTTGAGCCGGTTCTTGATGGTGCGGGTGGGGCGAGTGACGCGGAGCAACCGACTTGCCAATGGTTGGCCATTTCCTGTCGACTAAGCTGATAAAACTCAAGTATATGCGCCAAGTTCTCGCTTCTGTTTGGCAACCGGTGAAAGGCGTACAAGTGACTGAACTCCAACCAAATTTATTTATGTTCGTATTTTTCCACGAGTCAGACCTTCAGTACGTATTGGATGAGGGCCCTTGGTCGTACGAGAATCTCACTTTGATCTGTCGAGCTGTGTCGGATGGTATGCTGCCCGGGAGTGTCTCGCTTGACACAGTTGACATGTGGGTTCAGCTACATGATGTACCAGTTGGGTATACGTCGAGCATAATTCTTGAACAAATAGGGAATTATCTTGGCTCTTTTGTTAAGCATGATGAGCGTTTTGCAGGAGCCCCGTGACTGGATTTTTATCGTATAAGAGTGGCTTTACCGGTTGACAAACCGATTAAAAGGCGCATGAAATTATTGAAGCGGGATAAGTCATGGAGTTGGGTATCGTTTAAGTACGAACGATTACACAGCTTTTGTTTCTTCTGCGGTATGATGGGCCATGTACATAAATTTTGTTTGAAAGCTCGTGAGGCAAAAATTCCGATTGAACAGTATCTCTTCGGGCCGGAACTTCGTGCGGGTTCTCGGCGGGGACCGCGAGGTGTTGGAGACAGTTGGCTTGTGCCGGTAGGGGGACGGCCGCGGGAGGAGGACGCGCCCGGTTCCACTTCGGCCAGCCGTGGTTCACCGGTGACGGGTTCACCCGTGCCGCAAAGCAGTGTCGGGGATGTGGCGGTGGTGGCAGTCTCCAAGCGCAGGCGTGAGGGTTCGGGTGGTGGCATGAGGCAGCAGGGAGCTAGTACTGTGGATGTTGTCATGACCGATGTTCCAAAAAACTTGCAGGTGGCGGGCACTGGTTCTCAGGCCCGCCCATCATCATGAGTACGTTGAGTTGGAACTGTCGTGGCTTGGGCAATCCACGTACAGTTCGAGAGGTTGTGGACTTAGTGTCCCGTAAGAAGCCTGAGTTTGTCTTCCTCATGGAGACTAAGGTGGCCCGGGATCATGCAGAACAACTCCGGGTTAAGATTGGTTTTGAAGGTTTGTTCTATGTTAATTCTGTTGGTCGTAGTGGTGGATTAGCTTTGTTTTGGAGAAAGAATAATACTGCCAGGTTGTTGAGCTTTTCAACTAATCACGTTGATGTGGAGGTTTGTGTGACTGGTTTAGGGACATGGAGAATGACGGGGTTCTATGGCTATCCAGAGAGAAGTCGTAGGAATGCTGCGTGGGATCTCCTGAGATCACTAGCAGGGAGATCATCTTTGCCATGGGTTATACTGGGTGATTTTAATGATCTCCTATTTCAACATGAGAAGAGAGGTGGAAACCCACATCCTGATAGTCTTCTACGCGGTTTTGGGGAGACGTTAGATGATTGTGGGTTGGTCCAGTTGCCCATGCATGGCCATCAGTTTACTTGGGAAAGGGGCAAGGGCACGCAGGAGTGGATGGAGGAGCGACTTGACAAAGTCTTGGCCCGGGCAGAGTGGTGCGACTGCCTTCCGGCTGCTAGTGTTACTAATATTCTGACTCGTAATTCCGATCACTCTACCCTCTATTTGGGAGTGAAAGAATGCGGGTTCTCTACTGCTGACAGGTCCAGGCATTTCAAGTTTGAGATGGCATGGGTTCATGATGAGGGTTGTAGGCAGCAGGTTGAGATGGCGTGGCAGGAGGGGAGAGGGGGTGGATTGCTGAGTTGCTTACAATTTTGTGGCAAGAAGCTACAGAGTTGGGGTGGAGTGATAGAGCTGTCAAAACGGGTCCAACCCGTCGGGTTGGGCCCGTTTACCCGTGCTTTTGGACGGGTTGGGTCGAAGAAATTCCAACCCGTCCCGTATTCGGCCCGGCCCGTATAACCCGTGTGGGAATACGGGTTATACGGGTTGGCCCGTGGGTTATACGGGCCAACCCGTATTCCCACCTCCACCCGCACCCCAACACTCCCCCCACCCTCAAATATATTGTGTAAATGTATTAATATTTTAAAATATTGTTGCTAACAAGATTTGAACCCTTGACCTTTCACATAACTTACCACAATTCAACCCAACTATGCAAAGGACCTTTGTTGAACATCTTTATATACAGATATATTTATTTAGATCATTCAAGCATTATATATAATTTTTTTATATTATATTTATTACAAGTATTAATTAATTAATATATTTAATTGCATCTTTATATTAATATTAATATATAATTTATTAATTTATTTATCTTAAATTTATTTATTATTAGTATTAATGAATGCAATTAATTGTATCTTTATATAAATATTAATATAAAATTTATTAATATAAGTTTATTACTAGTATTAATTAATACAATAATTGTATCTTTATATAAATATTAATATAAAGTTTATTTATAAAATTAAAATGTAATTATATTTATTTATATATATGTGTGCATGTATGTGTAGTGTGTGTATAATTTGTATATATATAAATATACATGGTGTTTGTTCAAAAGGTTTGATGTGCTTGGTTGGAAATGGTCTTAGTTCTCAATTAAGAGGTTAGGGGTTCAATTTCTATCTTATACAAATAAAGAGTTTTAATAATATTAATTCAAAAGATTAAAAAAAAAAAAAATTAACGGGCTGACGGGCTAGCCCGTTTAGCCCGGTCTACACGGGTTGGGTTGGCCAAATCCCAACCCGTGGGAAAACGGGCCGGCCCGTCCCGGCCCGTTTTCCGACCAACCCGAGACGGGCCAGCCCGTATGGGCCAGGCTGGCCCGTTTTGACAGCTCTGGGTGGAGATCACTTTCATAAGTTTGGGGAGAAAATTCGGATCTTGAAGAAGGAGCAGGCTCAGCTTCAGGGCCGTCTTGACTCTGATTCTCTGTCTAAATATCAGGAGGTTGAGGCTGAGTTGTGCCGGTTGGAGAGGCAGGAGGAGAGTTTCTGGCGCCAAAGAGCAAAGCAGCATTGGCTGCAAAATGCGGATGCAAATACTAAGTTCTTTCACAGGTATGCCTCTGCTTGCAAAAAGAAGAATACTTTATCTCGTTTAAAAAATAATTCTGGCATGTTGGTTGAGGATGATGAATTGAATACTGTTGTGCTTAATTATTTTACTGAGATTTTTGCATCTTCTGGTTCTGATTCGTCTTTGAGCGCTTTTGCTACATCTGTTGTACCTCGGGTATCACAAGTTCAGAATGAGGCCTTGCTTAGGCCTTTTCAGCCAGAGGAAGTCAAAGCTGCTTTATTTTCGATGTTCCCCGATAAAGCCCCAGGGCCTGATGGAATGAACCCAGGGTTCTATCAACACTATTGGGATGTGGTTGGAGGAGATGTCACTAGTTTTGTGCTAAATTGTCTGAACACTTGTTCTTTTCCGAATGATTTGAACAACACTAATGTAGTTCTGATTCCTAAAAAGATTAACCCGGAGTTGGTTTCTGATCTAAGGCCCATTGCCTTGTGTAATGTGGTGTATAAGATCATGGCCAAGATGGTGGCAAACAGGATGAAGTCTCTTCTGGGGATATTATCTCTGACTCCCAGAGTGCTTTTATCCCAAATAGACTTATCACTGACAACATTTTGATTGCAGCAGAGGTGGGACATTATCTGAATAGGAAGCAGTGTAGTGTGGGAGGCTGGGGGGCTCTAAAACTGGATATGGCAAAGGCATATGACCGCATGGAATGGTCTTTTCTGCGCCATATGCTTATGGTTTTGGGGTTTGCTGACTAGTGGATTGAGTTGATCATGCTATGTGTCACAACTGTTTCTTATAACTTTCTGGTCAATGGAAGAAGTGCTGGTCAGGTAACTCCCACAAGAGGCATTAGACAAGGAGATCCCTTGTCTCCCTATTTGTTTATAATTTGTGCTGAAGGTCTCTCATTGTTATTACAACAGGCAGAGGCCAGAGGGTCTATTCATGGATGCAGAGTAGCAAGGGGTGCCCCACCTATCTCACATTTGTTCTTTGCAGATGATAGCTTGTTATTTTTTAAGGCAAATGTTCAGGAGGCTGAAGTAATCAAGCAGTGCCTAACTGATTACGAAAGTATGTCGGGGCAGGCAGTAAATTTTCATAAATCCAGTGTGTGTTTTAGTAGGAATACTGCAGGACCCACAAGGGAAGAGGTAGCTGCTGTTTTGGGTGTCATACAGGCCCCTAATTTTGGCAAATACCTGGGACTCCCGTCATTTATTGGAAAGGAAAAAAGGGCAGTTTTCTCGTATGTCGAAGACAAGATTAAACAAAGATTTAGCTCTTGGAACAAAAAGTTAATTTCGCAGGCGGGCAAGGAAGTTCTCCTGAAAAGTGTGGCTCAATCAATGCCAACCTTTTCAATGAGTGTCTTTCTACTACCAGCATCAGTATGTTTGTCTATTGAGAGAGCTATGAATAGATACTAGTGGGGTTCTGGAAACGAAAAAGGTATACACTGGAAGGCTTGGGATAAATTGTGTGTGCCTAAAAAATATGGGGGCCTGGGATTTAAAGATTTGAGGGCTTTCAATCTTGCAATGCTAGGCAAACAGGCCTGGAGGTTTCTGACAAGGCCCCATTCGCTGGTGTCTCAGGTATATAAAGCCAGGTATTTTCCCAAAACCTCTTTTATTGATGCTGGTTTAGGAGGTAACCCAAGTTTCTGTTGGAGAAGTATCATGGCAGCTCATGAACTGGTTTGTAGTGGTGTGAGAAGAAGAGTTGGGGATGGGAATGATACTCTAATCTGGGGACACCCGTGGTTACCGGACGAACCTAATCCCTTAATTCAAACCCCCATGCCAAGTACATTACAGGGTTCGGTGGTTTCAGGCCTTATTGACCCCGACACGAGCACATGGGATATCTCAATCCTACAGGACTTGTTTATTGCAACTGATGTTAATCGTATTTTAAAGGTACCTGTCACACCCCATTATAAAGATTCTTGGTATTGGCCAAATGACACGCATGGATGTTATACTGTGAAAGATGGTTACAGACGTATTGTGGGAGAAATGGAGATGCAACCTAGGAGTTATGATAAATGGCTACATCTTTGGAAGATTAGGTGCCCTTCAAAATGGAAATTGTTTCTCTGGAAAGCTTTATCTAATATCTTGCCCACCACTACCAACTTGATTATAAAGAGAGTGGATTTGGATCCAACATGCTCAATGTGTGGTCAAATGCATGAGACTATCATGCATTCATTAATTATGTGTGATTATGCAAAGCTTGTATGGCATGAGTCCTCATTGCAATTACCAAACATTGTAGGAGATGATTTTGTTGCATGGTTTGATGATGCTGTCAATCTCCTAACCCATGACAAATTGTTTGTTGTGATAGCGGTTCTCTACCACATTTGGAGAGCAAGGAACCTTGCGGTATGGGAGAAGAGGCTGCCTCGCCCGGTGGCAGTTTGGAGAATGGCCGATTCTGCTGTGTTGGCTTGGCGACAAGTCCACACGTCTACGACATCCGAGCAGCTGCTGCCTAATCAACTCCCACAATCGGACGCTGCAACTTTGCACATATCAGCCAACCCGTCACATGTTCCAGCCGAGGTAATGCTCTGCCATTTCGATGCAGCTTTCGACCCTCATTCCAAAGCGGCATCAATGGGTGCGGTTCTCATGGCGCACGATGGCACATTTATTGCAGCATTCTCATCCCGACTACCGGCGTGCTTTTCGCCTCTCATGGCGGAATCACTAGCTTGTAAGGAGGCTCTTTCATGGCTTAAGGATCGAGGATTGGATTCGGTGCACGTATTCACTGATTGCTCTACATTACGGTCTCTATTAACCTCATCACACGTTGATATCTACTCCTATGTTGGCTACTCCGTAGAGACTTCCAAATCTATTATGTCTTACTTTAATTCATGTTTAGTACATTTTATACCTAGAGCTGCTAATGCTAGGGCGCATATTCTAGCATCTACAGTTTCGTCTCAGGATGATCCGTTGTATTGGGAGGATGTCCCTCCTAACTCTATTGCTCATTTGTTTTAATCTACCGTTTGGTTTTGGTTTTCAAAAAAAAAACAAGTAAAACATAAGTATGGAGGTACTCAAATCACCAATAGGAGGATAGGAACGGAGCTTACCTCCACTACCGAACCTTCACACCCATACAATATAAATGGAAACATGAACTAGAAACCTAAGTGCGCACACCCCGGGGATTCCAAGCCCCAAAGGTAGTTACTAGCCCTAGTAACCCAGGATTTTTGCTACCAGGTTACCCACCCAATAAATAACCAATAGGACCGCAGCCCTAGGTTCTCATATCAATAGCAAATAGAACCGCAGTCCTAAGCAAGCCACTTTAACGGGGAACCTGTGGACCAATCAAATCTCCATTCAATTACTAATGCTATTATTATCATTTCCACTCAATACTCATACTTGTTCTAATATCAACTCCTTTTTAACAACAAACCCATCACCACCATCCAATTATTAGACCTTCACCCATCCACCCTTACTTCATTATTACTCCAATTAATTATCTCTTCGTTAATACCCAATCATTCCCATCTTTATTCTTTATCTACATTATCAGTAGCAACTTAATCATCACATACCTATCCTTCTTATCAACTACACCATTCTTTAATCATCATCATTAGCTACTAAATTTCATAAATCACCTTTAATCACTATTAACCTTTGTCATTAGTCCATAACTATTGACAAGTAACCATCATCCAATTAATCACCCTCACTAATCAATTAATAATCAATAGTTCAAGTCACCACCATTAATCAGTTAAAATTCACTATTATCGTATAATTAACAAATAATTTAACCCATCATCATCATGATATAATCATCTTCATAATCCTTCATTATCATTAATATCATTAGTCCTTTGTTGTCTTAATCTGTATTATAATCCATCATCAAGCTCCACAATCCACCATTAATTTACCACCTCATCACCAATACGCATAATCATCATCATTACTGGCTAATCTTCCATTATAGACCACAGTTATTTTCATAATCATCTAGTCATCACTGACTCATTAATCCATTAACTAGACATCATATCATCATCCTAATCACCATTATCACATTACACCAATATTAACATAATACACCATTATTAACCATCATGGCTAATCATCATAACACTAATCCACATCATAATATCAAAATCACCATTATTAAACTTAATCAAAGTCATTAGCCTTAATTACCTTGATTATTCACCTTAATCCATCTTTTCGTTCTGCTTCGTCCATTCCCAGCCGAACCACCATCTTCAATAACATCCATAACACTCAATCATCATCAATATTTAACTTTCATTAATAAATCATCTCATCAACATCACTAAGAAGCTTCGCAAAACAACTTCCTCACCTAATCACTACTGCCGCCGCACCGGAAAAAGGAAAAAGAGGAGGGGTCTCTCATCGTCGCCGCTGGACTACCGCTGCTTCGCCGAAAAAACAGAGGAGATGGACGGGGGACTGAGGATGGCGGCATGTTGCTCCGATTTGCTGTTGTTGACTCTGTTAAACCGAACGAGAGAGAGACGAGAGTGAGCGATGAAAGACAGAAAGAGGGCTGATGAATTTTGCAATGAACAACTCCTTGGAAGACAATGTACATAAGCTTATATATATACTAGGGTTGAAATTTATTTTGGGCTTAAAACAATTGGACTCAAGAAGTACTATTTAGGCTTAGGAAATTAAACCATTTGGGCTTAGGTTTAGTTTGAATTCAAACTTAGGCTCAAAACAATGATATAAGAGTCATAGGTTCGTCTTAGATAGACTTTTGGGTTAAAATTTTGAGAAATAAATTTATCCCTTAAATAAGACTTTTAAAACCATAAATAAATATATAAATATTTTGTATCAAATAACTTGAGATAAGGAGTTTAAAATATTTTATTTATAAGCTAATTCGTCAAATATAATTAGATTTAGTAACATTTTACTATAACTTTTAATAATAAGAAAATAAGTTCTTTTTGAAATACTATAATTAAATTAATAATATTGAGAAAATACGGGGTGATACAAAAAACCCCCGGGGAAAACTTAACTAAGGGAAAAAGAGTACAACTGTTGATCTTCAAGACCCAATCTTCAGGATTGATTGGATGATACTCCCCCTGAAGATAATAATCTTCAAATCCCATACAAAGAATATTTTCAAAAAGGGATTTTGTGGATAAATCTATTAGATTGTTACAAGGGTGAATAATCCATATAATAATCGTGTGACTCTTATGGAGCTCACAACGATTGAACCATGACACTATACATGTGTGTCTTGTAAAAATAGTCAGTACTCAAATAGGCTATTAATATCATATATTGGTTTCTTCTATAAATGTCAAAATCTTTGTATCTTGAAGATACCGGAGGATATGTTAAGCCCTATTCTAACATTTCATTATAGGAGGAGCGCTAATATTGCTAGCAATTTCATCGCAAAAATCAGGCCTGTTGCGATTATAGAACTTATGATTCTAAAGTGATGCTCAAACGATAATTAAATAATGGAAATTTGGTCATAAGGTGTCCTTATTATCCTCTTTCAGTGTAAACGGTTCCTTATCTACTTAAAGAGATTGGATAACCGTTAGTGTGATAAGTAAATGATACCTATCAATATAAAATATCTTCAAGCTAGAAGTTTTTCAGCATATGTGATATCTCTGATTCTAAACCATTATTTACTCCTTATTTTGATTATTTGTGGTACAAAATGTCTATATCCTAGTGGGAATTAGGACTCGTTTGTGTGTTATGTTTTTCAAAGGTGTAATTGTCCACAACGAGTAGCAAAGGAAGTGTTTTGGAGCTTATTGGATCAATTTTGGAAGCTAAGGAACCCACTCAAGGAAGATAAGAGCAACGGAGCACGAACCGCGCAAGAATCACGTAAAAGGAGCTGCCACACGGCCACCCACACGGCCGTGTGAGTGGCCGTGAGGCCTGTACTGTCTTCTATTTAATCTGTGATTTTTTGCACTTTTGGGGGATTCCAAACCCTAGTTTGTCTTAGCTTATTTTTCCTCTTCTCTTTAGATTTCCCTAGCATAAATTAGCATAGTTTTACATAGATTGCTTTGATTTCAAGCTTGAATTGCGGATTGGATTGGTTTTCTACCAAGATTTCTCCTTCAATAATAAAGTTTCCTTTATTCCTTATTTACTCTTTTCTTAGTTTTCTTACAATGTTGATGGTGATTTACTTTAGCTTTGCCTTGTTTACCATTATGATGTGTGAGCAGTTAGCTTTTGGGTTTTGATTAGGGTTCTATTGCTATTCTTGACGCTAGGTTTGTGATTATTGCATAAAGGGGATAAATTATCTTCCTAGGGTTGTATATTTCAATTGGATTATAACTTCGTCTTTGTTAATGATTGATGCGCAATAGTTGTTAGCTTGTTTTGGAGAGGTTTTCATCTCAATGAAAGTTGGATGAAAAACTCAAGCCTAACCAATTTCAAACCCAATTTTCCTTCTATGAAAATAGGGGTAATTTGGGGCTTATAATTCTTTTTTGTTTCAATGGTTAGGATTGGTACATCACGAAAGTGGGGCAATTCTACTCTAGTTCTTGTTTATTATTTACTATCGTAGCTTAGACTAGAATACTTATGTGCATTACCTTAAATCTCTGGGTGAATTGTTTTTCCCCTAATTCTGAGTTAGTTGTTGAAGCATCAAGAAAGTAATACCCCTAATCTGGACCCATCTTTATTCATATAGTTTATTCCTTGTTTAATTTACATTCCTTTATAATAAAAAACCCAAAAATATTAGTTTTACTTTCCATTCTTTAATCTTAGCTTGCTTGGGTTCTAGTGAATTTCAAAACATTAGTGCCTAGAATTTTACACATATCAAACAAGTACGTGCCATAGTCTCAATTCTTAGTGAAATGACATTTTCACCCTTTTTCACTATCACCATTTTACTCATTGCACTGTCTTCGAAAAAGCATAGAGATCCATGTGAAGTCGGGTTGTCCGAAAGAATAGCCGAGGGGGTTGAGAAGAAAGAGTGAATGCTCAAGCCATGGCGGTGAGCGATCCATGTCCCTACCCTCATTTATTTTTATGTAAAGGGGCATTGGCGTAAGGTTGGAAATTGATTAGGGTGCACACATCGTTCCCACTAGTGGGATCGGCTTTTAGGCCCTTACAAAATAGAAGGTGAACCCCTTATGATTTGCATGCTTGAAAAGTGTGAAAAAGGTTTTTCCTATTGTAAAATCTATCTTATGAGATTCTCGCTTCCTTAGCATATTCTTAAAATTTAAGCGGCATGAGCTTAGTATTCTTGGTAGATAGTATAGGGAATTTCACCTTTTCTATTTTCACTGGCACCCGCAAACCGCTTGGTTAATCGGTCGATAAGAGTACTTAACTATTCTTGGCACTTAAGTGATTAGAGTTTAGATAGTATACTTGCTTGAGGACAAGTGTGGAAACTTTTATAAGCGCCAAGAATAGTCGAATATAAGGTCAGTTTTGGGGCATTAATGTACAGTTTTGACACCCATTTGTAATCATGTTCATGCATAAAAGACTCTGATAAGATCAAATCTACAAATTCGACTTTAAAGTTGTGTTTTAAGTCATTCCCGCAGGATATAACAGGATCCATGGCCAAAAGGAAGCAGCAAATGAAGAAGCAAACCTTGCAGGATCAGTCCACGAAAGCCTCACGCGTGAAGGAGACATGGACCAATTCCAGTATGCGTCCACGCCCCATTCACGCGTGAATGCCGCGTGGATCGGCCATTAAGGGCGATCTCAGGATTTCAAGTTTATGTTAGCTATTTAAACCCTTCCTTTGCATTTTAGAAGGGAGAACCCCAATTTCCAGATCTAGTTTTCATTTGTTTCTCCATTTTGGGGGAAATCCCCATTTCTCCTTAGCTTAGATTAGTTCTCCCATGATAGATTCAAGGAGAGGAATGAAAGTGAAGGTGTAATAGATCTATTGGATTCCTAGGTATATTACTCTACTCTTGTTCTTGCTAGATTATGATTTTGATTTATTTGCTTTGTTATTTCTTCATTGTTTGATCTTTAATGTTGATAATGTTTGAGTATATTAGTTGAGGGGTGTGTGTGCCCCAGGTTAGACCTTACGATTGATGTTTGAATTTTGTCATATGATTGTGAGAATGATGAAGTAGGGTTTAGTTTTGTGTGGTTAAAGTTCTTTGTGCTTTGCTTCTATTTTCGGCCGGGATAGATAGTAGACTCTGTGAAAGTGAATGTGTGCGGGATAGCGGCCTCTCACGAGTCCAACTCATCCACATCCCCGCCCTCTATCCGAAAAGATGAGGCCCGAGAGGAGTGGTAGGCAAGGTGATCGATTAAATGTCTCAACCGAATGAGGATTGAGAATCCAAGTGTGACGCCACTTGGTATTGAGACAATAAACTCCTGTGTTAATCCCCGAACCTCGTTATGGCAATCCCCTTGAGTGACCAATCGCCTAGGCAAGCTAAGTCACATGCCCCCTTGTCCTTTTCAATTTGTTTAGTACCTTTCAAACCGATGCTCATTATCCTCTTGTCCTTAGTTAGTTCTTGTAACTCTTACTTCTTAACATCCAAAATGCCAACCCTAATTCGACTCCAATCTGCCATCCTTGAGAGACCGACACTCGAGGAATCTTGACTCTTCGTTTTACCACATTCACTCACCCTAAAACCACAAACCTTCACAATGCCTTAATTACTCTTTTATATATTGAATAGTCAAGGCACATCTGGTGCCTAGCTTTGGATTCAGATTGTCATATAACAAGAGCAATTATAAAGGCAAGCATGTTGTGGACAACTATCATAATTTTATCAAGATTTTCTCTCATATTATAAAATTCATGGAAATTTCTAAATCAATCAAATTGTCGTCATTTCGCATAGATATTTTGGTCTAGTCGTTCTCCATCCCTAGTATTATGTTTGTATGGTGCACCTATAAATTTACTAGGTATTTCATCATCTGGACGAACGTCTCCAGAACATAATTCTTTAAGATATTTCAAGAGTAACAAAGCTTCTCTACTAGATCTAGTATTATGATTCCTATTTTTGCACTGATAGATCTCCTACACTTCTATAGTCAAGTAGTATCGGTAGATATATTTGGTCCAAGTTGAGAAAGGTTTACAAGACCTAGTCACTCTTTTATGATCAGTACAATCAATAGATATATTTGGCAAATTGTACTATCACCTGAACTTCCAGTTCAGTCTAACTAGTATGTGGATTTAAATAATGAAGATCTTTTCATTCCATGTAATTTCTTGACATTCCAATAAATTTGGGTTCTTATCTCCCCCTAATGCCGAGAAACGATCCTCATTAAGTATGCAGTCAGCGTACCAATCATATATTGACCCCCTATCATGGGCTCTAGGTATTTAGGTAACATACGGAGGTTTATAATCAACCTATATACCTAGTTTTTCTTTGATAGACCTTAGAGGTACCCTATGGTGGTAATACAAGAGATTAGATTGCATACTAACAATAAAACCCATATATGGAAATGTCCGATTATTTGAAACCACGTACTAAGTGTAAGGTGAATAATTGTGATATGCAGTGAGTCAAATCTGAACTCAAAATAGTAGTATATGAAATTAGGTAACCTCAACATAAAATGCCCCAACTTATGCTAATTAGCAATCAAAGTGGCAGATAATAAATTCATAGCAAGTTGCATATTTTGATATATATGTGCTTATGACCAAATGCAACAGAGATCCCAAGTGAAAAATGCTCATAAATCTTAGCCATTGATTTAGTCAAGATCAACTGCTCTTTAAAAAATATTCGACACTTTTAATCTATAGAATTGTGCACTGGAAGGTACAACATTGTTCACTGAATGTCACAACAAATGTGCAGTGGAAGGAACAAAGATGTGCAATCAAAGCAATTATGATACAAAAAGTAGAGTTATTCAACTTTAGTGTTATAGAAGCAATTACCCTCACAAATCCTTTATATATTTTGATATGTTCAACTCACAAATTTCATTAGAAATTTAGTTATTAAAAAAGACTAAATTCAATCAATAGATGAGATTAAACCCTATTTTTTTACCTTAGTAATCGTTTGCATTTGATCCGTAATATATATATATATATATATATATATATATATATATATATATATATATATATATATATATATATATATATATATATAGTTCAGTTCTTGTGCGGTTGGGTATGTCCCGTGCGGTTGTGTGGTTAAATCTAAGTCATTGATCTTACTTAAATCAACATTCAGGATTAACAAAATTATTAAAAAAAATGGGGTGACAATTTTGTAATTTTTGCATCTAGCTAGGTCAAATTTAATGTGAGTGGTTTTGTGCTTAAGGTGTGTGGTTTTGTCCTTAAAATGCGTGGGTTTTGTGCTTAAAGTACATGGGTCGTGTGCTTAATGTGAGTGGTTGTTGAAACTTAAGGTGTGTCAACTTGAAGCTTAAGGTACTATACGTGGTT
Source organism: Ipomoea trifida (assembly GCA_003576665.1). Classification (NCBI taxonomy): domain Eukaryota; kingdom Viridiplantae; phylum Streptophyta; class Magnoliopsida; order Solanales; family Convolvulaceae; genus Ipomoea; species Ipomoea trifida. The sequence continues at coordinate 11,221,241 of CP025659.1, read as the reverse complement.
TTCATTCTTAAGGTGCGTGGTTTTCATTCTTAAGGTGCGTGATTTATATGCTTAAGGTGCGTGAGTGATTGAAATTTAAGGTTCTTAAAGTGTGTGGTTTGTGTGTTTAAGGTGTGTCATTTTAATTCTAATTAAGGTGTGTGGTTTGTGTACTTAAAGGTACACCATTTTAATGCTTAAAGTGCGTGGTTTGTGTTCTTAAGGTGTTTTGTTTGTTTGCTTAAGATCCGTAGTTTGTGTATTTAAGGTGCGTCATTTTAATGTTTAAGGTGTGTGATTTTGTGTTAACCGCACAACCGTATGAGAAGTTATCTGCGCACCAGAACTCATCCGTGTATGTAAGTATGTATGCACACACACGTACTTGGATGCAAGGAATCATATTACGAACAAAACATGAAAACTCTAGCATAATAATAATAAATGAAATTAAAAAGAAGAAGAGATATGCATCATATCGCTATTGAGGATTATATTTGAGATACAAACTAGTCAAGACTCAAGAATATTGGCTACGTACCTTTTTGTAAACTTTTTCAATAAACAATGTTATATTTTGTAATGGTGAGAGAAATAATTTTTTTATATTTATAATAAACTTTTTAGTCTAGTCCCAAAAACAACAAATTCGTAATTGAATAAATTTGGGGGAGGGGGAATATATAATTGTACCCTCATACCCCCTTTAGGTGAGATTTATTTTCTTTGATATCGTGAAATTAGACGATTCTCATTGACCCGAACTATTTTAAGTTAAAAATTGCGAAAAAAAACAAAAAACAAAAAACAAAAACGTAGGAATAGTTTTCTCACCTTTTAAATTAATAGAAAAAATTAAACTCTTTAGGCTACCAAACACCCTCCTATTGTATTAAAAATGTATGTATCTTTACTAGTATGATAAAAATTTGACTTGTGTCAATGGTTCATGATATATTGATTGCTTCAGCCATCAACCCAAACAATCTAGTTCTAACTATTACATTGAGGAAAGCATTACCATTAGTTCAACTATCAGATATCAAATTTTAATGTCAATTACTTTAGCTGGAGGAATACCTTTGGGGCAAACCCAAAAAAATCCGATCCCAATTAGTGTTAGACCACATAACCCAATGTGAAGGGATAAAATCTATTTGTTTCCTTCACTCTTAGCTTTATTAATACTTTATTTTTTTTAAAGATATACTCTAAGTTACTTAGTAGTATTTGTTCAACAAAATCCCAACTTTAATTAAGATGTGACTCAGACCTGAAGCCTTCTTTTTTGAAGATAATATACTTGACATTATTGTTGTAACCCCAAGTATATATGGTACCTAACATTATGTATTTTAATTTGCTATAAGACACCAAATCATCATGAAATATTAAGATGATGAATAATGGAATTGTATGTGCCTTCCTCAATCATGAATCTCTTCATCTCTTTCTGCCCCAACAAGACATATCAAAGCCGCCGCTTGTGCCAAAAGAAACCGATTCACTGCTACACAATCATAGTTGGCAACGTATTTTCAACTAGATAGTGACTACACCTTTAGCTGACACCAGCCAAGAGATCGTTATCTGGTAAGGCCAAACGATAAAATAACAAATCTTGTATAATACAGTATCAAATAAAATGTAAAATATTTTTTAATAAAAATATAATTTTTTTATTTTTTTTATTCTCAAAAAAATATAATTTTTTTTTTGAATTGGAGAAAAGTAATTTTAGTTAAAAAATATTACATATCTCACAAAATACTTATTTAAGGATAAAATTATTTCATGCATGTAATATGTTATGTAATTAAATTGAAAGGATATTACTTGGTAGGATAAAAAAATTAAGATAAAAATAAAAATGGTAGGTTTATATTTGTCTCTAATTAATGACTCTATTTAGTAGAACTTATAACTTATTTAAACTATAAATAGAACATAATATCTATTTGGTAAACATTAGAAGTTTAAATAACAGTTTATTTTAAAATGCTATCTGAAAAAGCATTTCAAAACAAGCTATTAACTTTTAATTTTTTTTATCATAATTAATTTATAAAAATGATACTATCTGAGATTTCATTAATAAAAATATTAGCATCTTAGTTTATCTCTTTATGTCTTTTTACACTTATCAGTTAATTCAAAAACTAATTTTACCAAAGGCTTTTATTTCAACTAGTTTTTTCAGTTAGGTATGCCAAATGAAGTCGATTTCTTCTAGTGGTTTTTTTTCAAGAAGGATCTCTAGGCAATATAAACAAAGGTTTATATCGATCAGAGAACTTGCTCTGATACCAATTGTTGGTCCCAAGGGGATGGGGTACAAGTCTAGAGGGGGGGGTGAATAGACTTGTATAAGATTTTGCAAATCTTTTTCGACCTCTCGTGTGTATTGAACTTAGGATGTTTAGGTTCGATACCTCACAAGATGAAGACAAAGTTTTATGCGCAGCGGAAATATGTTATCCCCTTTTTAATTAGCACGAGTTTGAGTTAGTTCGAGAAGTGATTATATGTAGTGCAGTTCGAGAGTTAGATAGCGAGAGATAAAAGACAGAAAGTAAATGCGAGAGAGAGATTTTTAAGTGGTTCGGCCAACCGCCTACGTCCACTCTTCTCTAGAAACTCCCTAGAAGGATTGCACTAAAACTTCCCTTTTTAGTACAATATCGAGTTGAGCTTTGATCACGAAGCCCGCCTCAAGCCTCAGGTTTTTCGCCCCGCCTCTTGTTACTCCACCTCTCGAGCACTTGAGCTTTGATCACCAAGCCCGCCTCAAGCCTCAGGATCTTCACAAGACGACTCCCAGGTTACTCCGCCTCTCCTCAGGTTTTTCTCCCCGCTTCCAGCTACTCCACCTCTCGAGCACTTGAGCTTTGATCACCAAGCCCGCCTCAAGCCTCAGGATCTTCACTAGACAGCTGCCAGGTTACTCCGCCTCTTCTTGCTTAATCCAAAGCAAGGACCTTTGGTTGTCACAGTTTAATGTAACAATCTCCAATCTGACCGCAAGCTATCGTTGAAATAGATTCGATGTAGAGCTGCTCCGGTCACCTTCTGGATGGTATATGTTTAAGCTTTGTAACTCTCTCTCAAACACTAAGATGTGTTTGTCTCGCTGTGTTGAATATCAAGAATGATATTCCAGATTTAGCACTTGCACTTTGAACGTTTTAAGTAGACACTTTTGCAAAAATCACTTAGAATGCTTGAATACCCGAACTTCCGAACTTCTGTGTCTTCACGTCCTTATATATGAGAGTATAGGAATAATTCCGTTGGAGAAAAATTCCGTTTGAAATTGTCTCCCATGCTGATCATGGGACTTGAGCATTTTCAGCATATTCCATGGAGTGGTGGTCTTGCAACTTGTGCCTTTTGTCTTGTAGTGAATATTCTTTAATCCACTTTCTAGAGTCCATACTCCACTTACTCTTTTAGGCAAAAGTTCCTCTTTTTATATTCCCATGATCCTTGATTTAGGGAATAAGACCAGCCTTGGATTGGTGCGCTTTTTATCCGTTGGTTGTGCAAATCTGACGTGGCATCCACTTCCAGTAGATCCATAACGTTCTGTACGCTCCTTCCTTTATCTCCATGATATTCTTCTTCTCCAAACTTAGATTAAATTAATCCAAGCTACTTTTGATTTCCATTCAGCCTTATGGAGAAGTATCGAGACCAGCTTTGATGTCTCGCAAATTGATGTTCCGAATCCATGTCTCGAACTGGATTGATGTCTCGAGAGATCCCATCTCTCGAACTCTGCCTATGTCTCGAGACTTAGTTGATGTCTCGCAGACCCTTATTCCTCCAGTCTTGTCTCGTGCCTTCTTCTGATCTGACTATGAACTTACAACACGAGACTTCTAAAATGTTCAATAAGTTTACCTTAAGCTTAAATATTTCCGAGTTGAGCTCAAAGTTACCCGGTTATATTTTCGCTCTTAGTTTACTTGTCGAACTTACATTGATTCCTATCTTTCGAGACTTAGGGGATTCTGATTTACATTTGGTATCATCAAAACCTATTACATAAGGTTCCTAACAAATAGGGGATTTCTAAAAAATACAAATTGGCTCATCAAAACTATTACAATTTTATTCCTAACATAATTTATAAATTATTTCATGATTAATATAATTTAATCTTCTTTTCGTTTTCGTACTATTTAATTTTCACTTGATCTATTTCATACCGTGCATCGCACGGCCAACTGCTAGTATTCTCTAATACTAAGTGATATAGTATGTAAAATTTTCATATAATTTTTAAAAAAATGAACTTAGAAAAATATTGAGAATCTCACATTCACTTTCTCAAAAAGGTTTCAGATTCCCTTGAACCAAGGTATATGTTCGGTAATATGATATAACCTGACCAAAACGTCCCCTTAGAATAAATGAACTATCTAATAACCCGTCAACTTAGTAAATCCTGTAATTCAACTCCCAAACTCAAATTTTAAGAAAAAATGCAATTCTTCAGTTGGTTACCGGATTTGCGCTGTGATTCCTGTGAATGTGAGAACATTTGAAAAAAAAAAAAAAAAAAAAAAAACCACTAGAAGAAATCGACTTCATTTGGCATACCTAACTGAAAAAACTAGTTGAAATAAAAGCCTTGGTAAAATTAGTTTTTGAATTAACTGATAAGTGTAAAAAGACATAAAGAGATAAACTAAGATGCTAATATTTTTATTAATGAAATCTCAGATAGTATCATTTTTATAAATTAATTATGATAAAAAAAATTAAAAGTTATAGCTTGTTTTGAAATGCTTTTTCAGATAGCATTTTAAAATAAACTGTTATTTAAACTTCTAATGTTTACCAAATAGATATTATGTTCTATTTATAGTTAAATAAGTTATAAGTTCTACTAAATAGAGTCATTAATTAGAGACAAATATAAACCTACCATTTTTATTTTTATCTTAATTTTTTATCCTACCAAGTAATATCCTTTCAATTTAATTACATAACATATTACATGCATGAAATAATTTTATCCTTAAATAAGTATTTTGTGAGATATGTAATATTTTTTAACTAAAATTACTTTTCTCCAATTCAAAAAAAAA
>CP025659.1:11157387-11197808 GCA_003576665.1 Ipomoea trifida | reverse complement strand
AAAGAGAACGATTGCTCAACTAATCCTCAACTCAAGAACATACTAACATGCAACTAAACTCATAACTTACCCAACCCAACTAGCATGCAAGAACATAAACTAAACAACTTACCTAGAGCAAACAAAGTCGGGTAGCGTCGCCTCATCTCGTCCTCCATCTCCCAAGTGGCCTCCTCGACTCCATGGTTGGACCAAAGCACTTTCACCAGCTTGATCGCCTTTCGTCGAGTCTCTCGCGTCTTGGAGTCTAAGATCCTCACGGGCTTCTCTTCATAAGACAGCGTCTCGTCTAACTCCAGCGTCTCGGGGGCTAACACGTGTGAGGCGTCGTGCACGTACTTCTTCAACTGGGAAACATGAAACACGTTGTGCACTCAGTCTAACTCTGCTGGCAAAGCTAAACGATACGCCACCTGTCCAATCCTCTCCAATATCTCATAAGGTCCGATGAATTCATCCCTTACAATTAGATAGATATATTAGAATAAAGAAGCCCATAAGATGTCTTAAAGACATTATAATTATATATAATCAAGAAATTGGGCCATGTAGGAATATTTTAATTACAAGGATTGTAAGGATCCAAATTGAAAAAAATCCCTTACAAAAATAAATTCAATTAATTGGGCTCTTGATTAGAATAATTAAATTAGGCTCAAGAAATATATATATATATATATATATATATATATATATATATATATATATATATATATATATATATATATATATGTATTAAATTGAAAGAACTAGCCCAATTAAAATAAATAAATAAATAAATTGCCCAAGGAATTAATTATCGATCGAACAGTTTGAACGAATTTACGGGGTTTTACAGCTGAGTTCAAGATTTAATGAATAGAGCCTCAGTTCTCGGAAAACCATTTTCTCAATAACGTGTTGTTACGAGAGTTATACGCTCCTTGTCAAGAAGGTTTCATATGAAGGTAACTGCTATACAGAAGAGTTCAGGGTGGGAGAACAAGTCAGTTGGTGAACTCATGGGGAGTTCGCATACATATGAACTACAAGTCCATGTTAAGGATAATCCTAGTTTTTCAAGAAAGGGTAAATTAGTTTCATTCATTGTTAAAATTGAGACTGAATTGGATGTTGAGGATCTGGATGATGAATCACCTGCTTTACTAACAAAGAATTTCAGAAAGATTCTAAAGGGTTTTAATCATCTTGGATAAGGACAATCTAGTATAAGTCAAATGAAACTAAATTTTGCATAAGGTACTAAGTCAGTATTTAAAGACAATTCATCTGGTTCTAAATCTTTTCATTCTTCCCGTACTAGAAAATCCAAGAATTCCTCAGTTAATTTTGGAAAGAATCTCAATGAAGGTGACGATATGGATCAGAATGATAGAGAAGTTTCTAGAAACTTTGTTGCATTTTTTACACCTGGTGCTGATCTATTAGAATCTGATGATGAAGATTACATATCATCTAATGATTTTTAGGAAAGACACACTCATCTAGAGGAAGAATATGCATTGTTAGTTGCTAGATGGGAACAACTTATCAAAGTAAATAGAAACTTGAACGATGAATTGAAGTCCTATGAGGAAATTGTGAAGAAGTTGAACGTTGATATTGTCATGAACATGAGAAGGGAAGCTAATGAAAAAACTGGAGGAATTAATGCGAAACATCAAGATGCTGGATATAACTTCGACTTTGGATGAAATCCTTGATTCTGGAAGTAAGAGCCACATCAAAACTAGTTTAGGCTATCAGGAAGGTCAATCACCAATTACTAAGATAATGCTTGTCAAAGGAAAGACTTCAAAAACCGCTATATGCTAGTTCGATAGTCAATCAATGCAATGTTTAGAAGGAGGAGAAGACTGTATACTCCTACATGCTACTGCTATCAAACAAAACGTCATACTCATTCGGAATGCTATTATTTCTATAAGGATCAAAGAGAAGAAAAGTACAAAAGGAATAACATCACCCCTTTTAAAAGGCAAATCTGGGTTAGAAAGTCAGAAGTGGTATGCTACCCAACAATAGTTCTATCTATTGCTCTGACTGAGTCAAGATGGTACTTTGACAGTGGGTGCTCAAGGCACATGACAGGTAACAAGAAGAATCTAAGATCAGTTCAACCAAGTAGTGACTCATTAACTTCTGGAGATAGTGAAAAAGGAAAGATCATTGGAAAGGGTACTTTGAATATTCCTGGACTACCTCACTTGGATGGCATGTTATTAGTTCAATCTTAAGTGCTAATTTAATTAGCATAAGTCAACTATGTGATCAGAACTAGAAAGTCTGTTTCAACAAAGATCAGTGCAATGTGCTAGATAATTCTAATCAAACTATGATGGAAGGCACACATTTATATGATAATTGCTACATTCTAACTAATGATGTGATCTGTCACAAGACCAAGCTGGATGGTGCAAAACTTTGGCATCAAAAGCTAGGCCATATAAATTTTCGTGGCATGCACAAGTTGGTCAAACTAGAAGCTGTTCAAGGAGTGCCAAAATTAAGAGTTGATCATGAAGGTGTTTGCAAAGCTTGTGCAGTTGGCAAACAAACAAGGGTACCTCAGAAATCAGTAAAAGGCATCACCATAAAACGATGCCTAGAATTAGTCCTCATTTATCTAATGGGACCAACACAAACAAAAAGTATTGGTGGTAAACAAATATATATTTGTTTGTGTTGACGATTTTTCTCGTTTTTGTTGGCTTTTTGAAGGGAATATTCAAAAGAATTTGAAGCATTCAAGACTCTGTGCATTAGACTACAAAAGGAAAAAAAGATGAGCTCATTATAAAGGTTTTGCGATTGAGAAGCGATCATACAAAGGAATTTGAGAACACTGTTTACTCAGAATTTTGCTCAGAACATGGAATTACACGAGTTTTCTGCTCACAAAAATACTCAATAAAATGGCATTGTATAAAGGAAGAGTCGCACCTTATTGGAAATGACACAAGTTATGCTCAACACTAGACATCTTCCACAACGCTACTCGGGAAAAGCTGTTCACACAATGTGTCATACAGTGAATAGAGTCTATCTTCGACCTAAAATAACTATGACTCCATATGAGATATGGAAGGCTAATAAGCCTAATTTGAATTATTTCTATATATTTAGTACTAAATGTTTCATCTTGATTGATCGTGAGCAAAGAGCAAAATTTGAACCCAGAAGCGATGAAGTTGTGTTACATTATTACTCACCAAATAGCCGAGCCTATAGTGTGTACAACAAGAGGACAAGAACAATCATAGAGTCTGTGAATGTAGTTGTGGATGATCAGCTTGATGAAACAAAAGAAACACCTACCTCATATATATCTTTTGAGACACTGAGTCAACGAAAAAGAGTGTTGAAAGTCCTATGACCACTGACCCTAACCCTGATAATTCTGAAGAAGGATCACCTGAGGATGTTGATGAATCTACTAAGCTTACTAGAGCAAAGAAGAGTCATCCCTCTACCAACATAATTGGTGATCCATTAATAGGAATCCGAACTCAAAGCAAGCTAAGAGGTAATCTAGTTGAACTTGTAGGTTATTCTTGTTATACGTCTAAGGTCGAATCGAAAAACATCAAAGAAACATTGCAAGATGAATTGTGGATTACAACCATGCAAGATGAACTAGGACAGTTTGAGCGCAATCATGTGTGGGATTTGGTTCCTAAACAAAATGTCATAACATAATTGGGACCAAGTGGATCTTTAAAAATAAGACCGGCGAAGCAGGAAATGTAGCAAGAACTAAAACCAGACTGGCCGCACAGGAATATACTTAGATTGAAGGAATAGATTACGATGAAATATTTGCACCAGTTGCAATGTTAGAGTTTATTTGAATATTACTTGGTATTGCTTGTGTTATGGGTTTTACACTATTTTAGATGGATGTTAAAATCCCATTTCTCAATGGCTATCTACATGTGGACATTTATTTCGCTTAGCCTAAGGGATTTGAGGACCCACAGTTCCCATATCATGTATACAAGCTGACGAAGGAATTATACGGTTTGAAGTAAGCATCACAAGCATGGTATGAACGACTGACTCAATATTTGCTATGACAAGGTTGTAAACGAGGAAGTGTTGATAATACTTTGTTCATCAAGACCACTGGAAAACACATTACAATTGCTCAAATATATGTGGATTATATAGTGTTTAGGTCTACACTAAAAAAATATACAGATGAATTAGTTGAAGTCATGAAGAAGGATTTCGAAATGTCAATGGTGGGACAACTAGCAAACTTTCTAGGACTACAGGTCAAGCCAAGTACTGATGGGAATTATATTTGACAAGAGAAGAATGCAAGGAATTTAATTAAGAAATTTGAGTTGGAATCTTGCAAGTCTCCGAGGACACCCATCTCAACATCTACAAAGTTATCTAAGGATGATGTAGGTTAACGAGTCGATCTAACAGTTTATTAAAGTCTTATAGGAAGTCTGTTGTATGTAACTACTAGTCGACCATACATTATGTATAGTGTTGGAATGTGTAAGGTATCAATATGCTCCTAAGGAATCTCAGTTAATTGTTCCTAAAAGAATTTTGAAATATGTTAAGGGGATTGAGCAATTTGGCATATGGTATTCAAAAGAGAGTGAATTGTGTTTAGTTGGTTACTGTGATGCTGATTGGGCCGGTAATATAGATGATCAGAAAAGTACTTTTGGTGAATGTTTCTTCATTGGAAAGAACTTAGTGTCTTGGCTAAGTAAAATGCAAAACTCCATTTCATTAAGTAAGACTAAGGCTGAGTATATTAGCACTGGTGAATGTTGTATGCAACTTCAATAGATGAGACAAATGTTGCTGGATTATGGAATTGAACAAGGACAAATGACACTATATTGTGACAACATTAGTGCCATAAATATTTTAAAGAATTCTGTTCAACAATCAAGGACAAAGCATATAGACATCCAGCACCACTTTATAAGGGAATTGGTTGAAGACAAGGATATTGAGCTAGAATATGTTCAAACAGAGAAACAACTGATAGAGATCCTGACAAAGCCACTAGATACAAACTGTTTTGAAACCCTGAGATCTGCTTTGGGGGTTTGTCGAAGGGAGTCATAAGTTAGTTCGTAAGGCATAAGGTTAGGTTTTCCGAGTACCATTCGAATTACACTTACTATTATTTTAGGTACTGACCTTAAATTGCTCTATGCTATATTCTAGATCTTCCTTCTTTATCTCACCTATTTGGAGAAATTCAAAATTTGAAAATCCCAATTAGGGATATCAAAATGGGTCAAAGCCCGCAGGCCAGCCCGAACTCGCCCCACGGTGGAGCAGGTTAGGGTCATGAAAAAATAGGCCTGCGAAAATGCGAGCCTAACGAGGCGGGCTAGATTCGGCCTGCGACCCGCGCGGGTTGTGAGTCGACCCGCGGGCCGAATAATTAAAAAATACAAAATATATATTTATTGAAAATATTGTTGATCATACACTTCAATTTCTATTTTACCCAATTTTGTTAAGAATTACTAAGCAAAGAAGCACTAATTACATCTATACAGTCATGTAAAAATATGCAGTAAGTATATATACCTATATGGCACTTTGGCAATTGGTAGTAATGTAATATACTTATTTGTTGTGTAATTGTTACTATATACACACACACACACACACACACACACACACACACATATATATATATATATATATATATATATATATATATATATATATATATATATATGTTTGGTATGTGAATATATTATGGATTGATGTATGTAATGATTAATAAATTGATATGGAATTATGAACTTTGAATATTAATAATTTTAATTTTTTTTATTGTTTTCAATTTAAAAACTTTGAAAGTTGAACTTTAAAGGTGGATTGGAAATTAGCAATTCTAGTATTTGTAGACTTTGTTTAAATTATTTTTTAACTTTGAAGTTAAAAAAAAAAAAAAAAAAAAAAAAAAAAACGCGGGGCCCGCGAACTCGTGTGGGGCCGGTTACAATCGTTATACCCTTCACCACGATGCACATGGCAATGTGCACCACGTACGTAAACGACGTCATTTCGATGTTAGTGGACGCGGACGCGAATTATTCCAGGGAATTCATTATCTATAATACACATAATCGTTAGAGTTTATTATCGAAATGGTCCCTCAACTATTGCGAAATTACCAATTTGGTCCTCAACAATTTTTTCGTACTCAATTAAGTCCCTCGGCTTTGAAAATTTTAACCAATTTGGTGCTCCGTTTATTTTGCCGTTAAAATCGGGACCAAATTGGTAATTTTGCTATAGTTAATGGACCAAATTGGTAATTTTGCTATAATCAAGGGATAAAATTGGTAATTAATTTTTCACTGAAATGGTCCTTTGATTATAGCAAAATTACTGATTTGGTCCCTTGACTATAGTAAAATTACCAATTTGGTCCCCGATTTTAACGGTAAAATAAACGGAGGACCAAATTGGTTAAAATTTTCAATGTCGAGGGACTTAATTGGGCACGAAAAATTGTTGAGGACCAAATTGGTAATTTTGCAATAGTCGAGGGCCATTTTGGTAATAAACTCTAATCGTTATCTAGAATACACAGAACGTTTGCCTATAATATATAGAATGTTTGCCCATAATACATAGAATATTGACACAAAATACACAGATTTTAGTGGACGCGGACGCGAATGACTCTAGTGAATTCATTATCTATAATACACATAATCATTATCTAGAATACACAGGACGTTTGTCTAGAATAAACAGAATGTGTGTCCAGAATACACAGAATATTGACACAAAATACACGGAACTCATCCTCCTAACATTCGAATGCACAAACACATCACAGCATGTGTTAATAACATGAATACACAGAACATTGACACAAAATACATAGAACTCATCATCCTAAACATTCGAATGCACAAACACATCACAACATGTGTTACTAACATGAATACACAGAACAGTTGCCTAGAATACACAGAACGGTTGCCTAGAATACACAGAATGATTGCCTGGAATGCGCAGAATATTAACATAAATACAGAGATCGGCCGAAACGGGAAACGTGATTTCTAAAAAAATGGACGGTTAGTTTACAATGCTCAAAACGACGTCGTTTACGTACATGGTGCACATTGCTATGTGCACCGTGGTGCACGGTATAATTTGCCGGCATGTTAGGGTTGCCTGAATCTTGGCTTGCAGGCCTGGCCCGCTAAGCCCGCCAAAAATTAGGCCCGTGGCCGGCCCGCTTTAACAGCCCTAATCCCAATTATTCTTCTTAAAATCTTGGTTTACCTTGTTTATCCCCATCTAAACTAGAAAGATAAGCCTTAATCCTTGTCTCCCCTAGTCTTTGTACTGCATAGGGTCACATTACCTACATATCTACACTGTATCTTACCCTACGTGTCAGCTACATTAATTGACAAAAACTCTTAAATGTTTTCTCCTTTGTTCTCAATCGCCATTTGTTGTTTTTCACTTCCAAAAACATAGAACACACCCATATTCTTCCCAAAAACAAATTAGGGCTAAAATTCTCTTCCCACTCAATATTCATATAATAATGGCAGACTCAACCAGGCTCACAATGATGAGGTTGCCTAACAAGAATCATACTCAAAAGGAAGACACAAAGCTTTTGAAAATGTTTGTGAGTATGATAGCGAAGAAGAAATTGAACACTACAAAAAAACGCGTTTTTAGCGACGGACAAAATCCGCCACCAAAAGGGCAAAATCCGTCGCTAAAAGGGGTTAGCGACGGAATCTGTCCGTCACAAAAACCCTCCTCGCTATAATTTAGCGACAAAATTTTTGTCAGTCGCTAGGGTTTAGCGACGGATATTTCCGTCGCTAAGTAAAATAAATTCGTCGCTAAATTCTTTCCGGCGACGAATTTGATGATGAAATTTGTGAGGAAATAACGACGACAAAATCCGTCGCTAAATCTAGCAACGGAAAATCCGTCACTAAATCAAGAAAAAATCTGTCGCTAATTTCCTAATTTAAAGATCTGGTGACGAATTTGAAAGGGAATAGCAACGGATATTTCCATCGCTATTTTTTTTTGGTAAAAATATTTTATTTGTTTTAATTAAAACCCTTATTTTTTGAATTTACCTGTTAAAAAACTTAAAATACATATTAACACACTATATCTAACACTATTATCATCAACACTACCTAGTACTATCAAATTACCATCAAACTTTATATCATAATAAAATTAAACTATTACCAAACTTTATACTAACACAATACTTAAATCACACGTTAATACAATAATATATATCATCAAAACACAATACTATAAAACAAAATTGCAATTACATAACAAAAGTCTAAAAGTAGTTTTTTTGGTTGAGGAAGTCTAGCAAAATCAAAGTCTTGAAACCATGAACATGATCTCCTCCACCCATCTAGCAAAATCAAAGTCTTGAAACCATGAACATGATCTCTTCCGCCCACCTGCAAATTCAAGCATCAAGCATCAAACATCAAACATCAAACATCATACTCAAGCATTAAACATCAAACTCTTTTCTTTGCCTTCAATTTCATTGGAACTAAGTTTTAAACTCAAAAGTTAGGCACAAGTAAATTTTAAGTTCAAAGAGTTCAACAATAGACTATTAATCATCATCAACATCAAACATCATACTCTTTTCTTTACCTTCAATTTCATTGGGACTAATGTTTTAAACTCAAAATATCAAGTAAATACGCACAAATAAATTTATGCTCAAAGAGTTTAAGAATAGACTATTAGTGATCTTAATTTTAAACCCAAGAGTTTAAGACTACTAATTTATAAATAACCTCTAATCACCATTGTTAAACATTTAACCACCATTAATCAAAGTCCATTAGTCAATCATCATCAAAATACCTTACTAAATACTCACAAATTTTCGTAAAATGACTTAGAAGCTAAAATGGCTTAAACTCCAAATATGCATATTTAAGCGACTAATTTTTATTTTTAATTTGTAGTGCACTTAAAGAATAAGAAATATTAAGACTCTAGAACAAGATCTTTCAAATTAACATGAGAGCCTTGGCAATGAGAGAATTCCAAGCACAATTGGAACAAAAATCATATGCAAATTGTAGAAACTTTGAAAAGTCATAACTTTTGACTCGACTATCCGTTTTGGATAAAAAAAATTTCAAATCACATATTTTTAATTTTTTTATATGTATTTACATGGGTTCAACAAGTGAAGAAAAGTAGCTGGCAAAAAGATATAGGACTGCTAAAGTATAAGCATCATGGCATCATGCAGTGATATCCCATTAAAGTGAACCGAATCAAACAAGCACTTGGAAATAGTGGTGCACAATCAAATCTGAAAACCAACAAATCAATCCATACAAATTTTCATGTAGAACCTGAAAACCAATTGGTTTTTGTACCAACACATCTAAAAATGAAATATATTAGTTTAGTTTTTAGTTTGTACTGTTCTAACAAAATTGGATTCCGAATACAACCTATCACACCTAATTGTAAATACACCCAATTTTTTCTTTGGCACAAAGTATAATAATAAAACACAAATAATTTTTCCCTTGGTCTCAAACATTGCTTATTAGACCAGAAAAAAAGTTGTAATAAGGGCTCAAAAAGCTCATCCAAATTCATTTTGGGAACATGGGCTCGGACGACTATAATTGAACAATCAAACATGCAAATAGAATAACATTATATAAACAAAATAAAGAAAACCAAGTAGTCAAGATATTCAGCATAGTACTAAGATTGATCCAAAGAATGATGAAAAATTACCATCATATCATATACATAAGTTGTATAATCTGCTCCATGGGATTTTGCAACTCATAGAAAGCATCATCTGCATTTTCCTTGATCACTCGATATTGGATAGAGCAATGCATTTGGACAAAGACATTATCCTGAACATTTGTGAAGCTGTAAAGATTCTTGAGCAAAAATAAAAGCATTATTGCCAAAAATTTAAGAACATGTTATTGACGCAGCCATGCAACTAGTGGCTACACTTTTCTCAAATTCATCTAAATATTCATTATAGCATAACATTTATGCCATTTGCAGATTCTTCCACAACTAATCATTAAGATGCAGTTTCATCGATTCATCTTAATAGTCATTACAACACAATATTAATGCAGTTATTGATTGCTTTTATAATAGATTTGTTGACTCTCAGGCATATTCCCTTTACAGAGGAAAAAAGGAAGCCAAAAAATTGTGAATAGCAATTAAATGAGATAACTGGTACAATCACCACAAAACAACACCTTATACAACTCCTTGCAATTCGCCGGAATGAGCTCGCCATCCACCGTCGCCTGCTTTGACTTGCCAAAACAAAGGAGGGAGACGCCGCGAAGCTTCTCGTCGGGAAAAAGACGAGGGAGCCCAAGGTTGTCGATTCCCCTGCTGCGAACCGGAGGGAGACGAGAAAGATGGAGGGGCGAACAGAGACGAAGACAACCGATGCCTCCGCCGCCGCGCAACTGCAACCGCCGTTCCTTGCTGTCGTCGATCCGCTGCAACTCCGACCACCGTTGCAGCTGCTCTGCTCGTCACGACTGGTGGTGCCGGCAACCAATCTCCTTCCTCACCTGGCCGAGACGTGATCGTCGACTTCAAGCGCTCCACGCGACTGCTACTGGAATGGCGTATATGTATAGTATAAAGAGAGAGGCGGCTTGCCCATCTGAAATGGAATTAATATGCTAGGGTTATTAGTTTTAGCGACGAAAATTTGAATCCGTCGCTATATTTAGCGACAGAATCAAATTCCGTCGCTAGATTTATTTTAAAAAAATTGCTCCATTAATTATCTAGCGACGAATTTTGAATCCGTCGCTAGATTTAGCGATGGAATTTTAATCTGTCTCTAAATCTAGCGACGGATTCAAATTTCCGTCGCTAGATTTTATTTTAAACTTTTTTGCCCATTTTAATTAATTATCTAGCGACGGAATTTTGAATATGTCGCTAACTTAGTGACGGATTCAAATTTCCGTCGCTAGATTTTGTCCAAACAAATCACGCTAACTATTCCCGGGTTTATTTTGCTTCTAAAAAATGATCGCCAAATTTTTGACAAAAATCCGTCGCAAGTTTATACGCGAAAATTTACCGCTAAAATTAGCTACGGATTTAACGATAAAATTTTTTCGTCGCAAACTACCGTCGCTAATCCATCGTTAATTTTTATTTTTTTAAAATAAGTAAATCCGTCACTAAATCGTCGCTAGTCCGTCGTTAAATTAGCAACAAAATGAATCCGTCGCTAAATCCGTCCCTATTCTAAGTTGTTGACATGTGAGTTCTACTACAATCTGACTTAGCCAGTAAATGATCCTACCAATCCAAGACATTACAAACTATTTATCTGGGGCAAATGGTAAAAGTTGAGTCCCCAGGTTATAAATGTGTTTTATGGATTTGAAGCTAAGAATATGGAGGAGCTAAATACTAGGATCAAATAGCTCGTGTGCTAACTGCTGCTAAATACTAGGATCAAATAGCTCGTGAGCTAACTGCTAGAAATTACTTCCACTGGACGTCAAATACACTGGATGTAATCCCTAGTGCTGATTTAAGTTAAAAGTATTCAATTCTACATTGTGTCACTGTGTCAAACTAGGTTCCATCTGCTCATCTCTACTCTTTTTCAAAGGAATTTAGTGTGTTTCTATATCTCATTGGCACAAAGCGAGGGGTTGATCTTGGGAGAATTATTTTCTCTCACACACTTTCTTTTGTCCATCCACGTGAGCAGAAGCTAAGGTTACCTTACCCTAGTTTAATTCTTAGCATACTAGCTGCTCAATGATTGTCTTTGTACCGAGTTGATGAAAGATTTCTGGGTGGAAAACATGTCAATGATGTTGAACTAGTCACACCATCTCTTGTGCCATGACTATTTGATGTAAATGAAGAAAATCATACCCCTATGTGCGAGACCTGAGATTGTCAGTCAAACTGAAGCGCACTGTGAATGACCCTAATTGGGCAACAGTTGGATGTAGTTCGTCCTAAGCTTGCAAATGTCTTACTACGTTTGAGTCTACGTTTGGATGTGCCAGCAACATCTGATGTGAATGAAGAAAGCCTTGACCCCTTGGAAAATATAAGGTGAACCGAAACTTGGATTTGCATGTTTGTTGTGTTTAGAGTTTCCCTTTGAGCTTATTTGTTAACCTTTTTGAAATGGGGTTTTTGATTCCTTGTATATTCCTCGAAATCATAAAAAATTGTTATCATGTTTGTTTGATGTCATGAAAGATTTCTCCCTCTCTGTTTTCTTACACCACTTTCTTATTGATTGGCCATTCACTTGTTGAGAATATCTTGAGACATCTTTGGTCACTTATCATCCTTGCATTGATTGACAACTTGCTTGGGGACAAGCAAGAATAAAGTGTGGAAATTTGTGATAAGTGTCAAAGATACCTACTTCTAAGGATCAATATGGGATTGTTTTGTGTTCATTTGAAGTCCTTTGTGGGTGATTTTTGGTTAAAATGATATAATTATGTTAATGTGTGGCCAAGCCTATCACCTGTATGCTTTTGATATTTTGAAGCGATTTTGGGTTGAAAAGAAGGAATTTGAGCATGGATTTGGAGAAGAAGGGAAGAAGTGCAAGGCAGAGGATCATTCTAGATCACAGCCACGATCGTGGCAGAGAAGCAGATTCCACCACGAAACTCCCCATGATCGTGGCAGGTTTCGTGCAGAGTTTAAGTTCCCCGACCACGATCATGGCATCGTTCGTAGCTGGGAGGCAGCATGCTGAGAAGATATTATCTAAACTAAATTTTAGGTGAACTTAATAGGTTAGTTGTTCAGGTATTTTTTAGTTATGTTATATATGGATGTAAATTAGGTTGGGGTATCAAATGTAAAAATCTTACATATATTAGACCTAAAAGTAAAAAAAAAAAATTATATTTACTCCATTTAAACCAAAACATATCCAAAAATATTTTAAATATAATGTCTAAAAACCTCTCAAAATTAAGTGTGTTAATTTTATAATGTTAGTCTAAAAAAATAAATTTGAAAAAAAAAAGAGTGTTATGAAATAAGTTTTCTAAACAGAAAACAAAGAATAGAAAACAGAGCATGAAAACTGAAAATTTGGAAAATAAAAAATAGAGAATAGTTTCCTGATGTTAACAAGCCCTTAAACTCCCCAAAATATGCTTATAATAGCTCTCTTGGTTTGATCTTTGTATAGACCAAAATTAGTACTTAGTCATTACGAGACCTTGTAGTTAGAAGATCTCTACTAGCATATTGAGAAGCTAATAAGGAATGGGTTTCTACATTTTTTTGTGCAGCTTCCATTGGTTATGAAGTTTTTCTTTGCTGCCTTGTGAATATGTATCTAGTATATATTGAGATTTGCATGGTCCTAGAGAAGTTTGCCTCTTCTATTGAAATTTTACAGGACAAAAGATAGAGAAAGAAAATAATCTCTATATTAACATGAAGAGAAGAATTACATCCAAAACATAAACAAAGCTGGACATATATACTTGTCTAACAAACAGAAACAACTAAAACCTTGCATAGAAAATGGAACCAAATAAACTCAAAAAGCTAAAATAATGCAACAACTACTACTTTGTCACTCGTGATAATACACCCCCTCCCCCCCCCTCGCAAGCTGGAGGGTAAATAGAATGAACACCTAGCTTAGACATGAATATGGAAAACGAAGTAGGACCATGCGATTTTGTGAAGACATCAGCAAGCTGATTAGCGCTATCAACATATAATAACTTCAAGACGCCTTTCTGAACACGCCCCCGGACAAAATGACAATCAATCTCTATATGCTTGGTGCGTTCATGAAAAATCGGATTAGCCGCTATAGCAAGTGCTGACTGACTATCAGAATACAAAACCGCAGTAGAGGTTAAACTGATACCCAAGTCTGCTAACAAGAAAAACAGCCACTAAATATCACAGCTAGTAATAGCCAAAGCCCGATATTCGGCTTCAGAAGAAGACCGAGAAACTATAACTTGTTTCTTTGATTTCCAGGAAACCAAAGAATCACCAATAAAAATGCAAAAACTTGTAACAGACTTCCTAGAGCGAGGATAGGCTGCCCAATCAGAATCAGAAAAACCCTTTATTTGTAATGAAGAACTAGCTAAAAAAAACACCCTAACTTGGCGCTTTTATGAGATACCGCAACACTCTACTAATAGCTCGCATGTGTTCCACAGTGGATGTATCCACAAACTGAGATAATTGTTGTGTGACAAAAGTCAAATCGGGCCGCGTAATGGTTAAGTAAAGGAGCTTGCTAATTAATCTTCGGTAACCAGTAACATCAATGAGAGTTGGACTATATGAATAGAGCACCTTTGCTTACTACCCAAAAATCCAGCTTCATCAAGTAAGTCAAGAGCATACTTGCATTGACAAAGATTTATGCCATGTGTACTCATTGTGACTTCTAACCCCAAAAAAATATTTCAAGGGACCAAGATCCTTAATATGAAATGCAGTGTGAAGATGTGATTTAACACACTAAATTTGACTCAAGTCCCCACTCATAACCACAATATCATCCACATAAACTAATAATGCAATAAATTAAATCCATCACCTTTCCCTTTAGTAAATAAAGAATGGTTTATAGAAGCTTGCATGAAACCCATATTCCATAATTCTGAAGTTAGTTTTTCATTCCATTGCTGATTCGCTTGTTTCAAACCATACAAGGATTTGACCAGTTGACACACCTGCCCAAGCTTATTTTACTCGACCCCAGATGGAAAAGTCATATATACCTCCTCATGGAGATCACCATGTAAAAAGGCGTTATTCACATCAAGTTGATGCAAATACCAACCGTTTATGGTTGCGACAGCTAACAACACTCGAATAGTCATGAACTTTGCAACAGAACTAAAGGTATTTAAATAGTCCAAGCCAAAAGTTTGAGTGTAACACTTTGCCACTAACCGAGCTTTGTAGTGCTCTATAGAACCATGTGCAAGCAACTTGACTAGGTACACCCACGTACATCCAATAGGTTGTTTACCAGGTGGCAAATCAACCACAACCCATGTGTTATTTGCTTCTAAGGCTTCTAATTCATGCTTCATTGCCTCGCGCCAGTTTGCATGTTTAATAGCCTCATTATAGCTACGTGGCTCTACAGCACAGGTTACTGACCAAATAAAATTCTTTTGTTTATTGGGAATACCATCATATCCAATAACAATAGATAATTCATGTGGTGAACTTGTCATCTGAACACAAGAATTTGAAGGAGGACTTTTTAATAGACTGCAATGGTAATCCTTAAGATTGCTTGGAGGCACCCGATGTCTATTCGATCGATTCAAGGGAAGAATAATGGGCAACAGTTGCTCTTAACTGATTTGAGAATCCATTTGCGAATTCAATGCATGCTGCCCAAATGATTACTGTTGACTAGGTAGACAATTCAGCTGTGAGCCTACATCATTTTGTTCGGGTGACTGTTCGAGATTGGTCTGAGGATCTAGTTGCATGCTGGATACACTTTGCGTAGGTGATGGAAATGCATTCTGGGCGCTGGGCTCTACATGGGATGATACCTCCTAATCACTATTAGCCAAAATATTATACCCACTGGACATATAGTCAAGATCATCAGCAGCTTGTCCATCACAAGAAACTGCAGGAGAGTTATCTGGCTTATAACAGTCATACAAATAACATGTTCCATCTGTTGGCAAGGGAATGCAAAACTCTGGAGATTTTATGTTACTGTCAGAAAAAGGAAAAATAGTCTCATGAAAGAAAACATCTCTAGACACAAAAATATCCCGTGTCTCTAGATCAAATAATTTGCAACCTTTAACACCTCGCTGAAAACTAAGAAAAACACAACGCCTCACGCGAGGACAAAACTTCCTTTGCCCCCTAGTTAAAGTACATGCAAACGCCAAACATCCAAAAACTCTGAGTATAGAATAATTAGGAGCTTTGTGAAAAAGAACTTCAAATGGAGTTTTACCACCAATGACAAGGGATGGCAATCTATTAATTAAATATACTGCATGAGAAATACATTCTGCCCAAAACACCTTAGATAAGTTAGCTTGAAATCACAAAGCTCGTGCAACACATAAAATATGTTGGTCTTTATGCTCTAACACACTATTTTGTTGCGGTGTTTCGACATAACTGCTAGTGGCTTGAAGGATGCAACTAGTGCATTTGCCTTTGGCTGCAGTTCGCTTTCCTTTAGTTGTGGCTCACCTGAGGAGTCTATAAATCTACTTTCCAGAGTATTAGCAACAAAACTATGCTGCTCACTTGTACCTATGACCATGGTTGCTACCGATTTTTATTCATTTGTACTCCCTGAGCGTTTGTTGTTCCTACCTTTCCAACCTAGCAAGTAACCGTGTAACTTATAGCAAGTGTCAATGGTATGCCCAGTAAAATAACAATGACAACAAATCGGCTTTCCCCCGACTTGCGATAAGATGAACTGCCTTGCTCACCTCTTGCAAGAAAGGCAGTTTACCCCGTGGCCTCACTCTGACTAGTACGCATGACCTCCCGTTCTTGTTGTTGCACAAATGCACATGCTTTTCCAATCATTGGGAGTGGTGTCATGAGCATGATTTGTGATTTTACAGAAGAATAACACTCGTTCAATCCTCTAAGGAAGGTAGTAACTTGCTCCATACGGTGATGCTCCTTAATTTTATCAAGGCATCCACAATTACACTTTGGATTGCACAGGCAATAAAGCAATGATCTAAGTGTAAGTAACTCATCCCATAGGAGTTTGAATTTTGTAAAATAGTTACTAACAGATTGCTCCCCCTGTTTAATGCTGAATATTTCTTGTTGAATACTAGTGATTCTAAACATATCATCATCATAAAAACGCTCCTTTAAGTCTTCCCATACATTATACGCGGTGTCAAGCCATAACACACTTTGGGCAATTTCAGGAACAACTGATCGTAAAAACCACGAAAGGACCATGTTGTCCACAATTTCTCACACCGTGTAATGAGCTTCAGCTTTGTTAGGAGCCATAATGGTACGGTCCACAAACCCAAGCTTATTTTTAGATAGCAATGTCATCTTCACTGCACGACTCCATGCATGGTAGTTTCCACCGTCTAGTAGAGTCAAGACTAAAACCAAAGAGAGACTCTCCCCGGAGTGTAGATAAAAAGGACTAGTCGAGTCCGTTGCATCAATACACATAGGAGCTGCTCTAAGTTAACTTCTTGTTGTTGTTGTAACGTTTGAGAACGTGTTTCAGCCATTGGTTTTTAGAGGGGTGTGAACAGGAAGTGGTTTTAAATGCTCTGATACCATATTGGAATTTTACAGGACAAAAGATAGAGAAAGAAAAGAATCTCTATATTAACATGAAGAGAAGAATTACATCCAAAAGATAAATAAAGCTGGACATATATACTTGTCCAACAAACAGAAACAACTAAAACCTTGCATAGAAAAATGGAACCAAATAAATTCTAAAAGCTAAAATAATGCAACAACTACTACTTTGTCAACTCATGTGTTAATATCTTCAAATTGTTGTAGTACTTCTTCTGGCAAGGTCTCAAATTCCTTCTCTGGCTCGGTTTGTACTTGTGTTTTCCCTTCTTGACCTTCCTTTAATCATTAATTTTCCTTAGAAACAATTAATTTATCCAGTTGAGCCCCAATGCTTATAAAATAATGTATAAGGTGTTCAACCATTTTCAAGCAAATCCTTCTTCTCCCCTCCTCACTCTTCTGCAAACTAGAATAGTTCTTCATAAGGCATTAATAACCTCCTGCTTCTCTATGCTTTAACTCTCTTGAGTTCGTTAAAAATGAGTTATTTCATCCTGTTGCCCCAACAAGTTCTCTAAAAAGGTGTGGATTTTGAATATCCTGTTGAGGTTCTTCCTCATTCAGTTGTCTAGCCAGATCATTATCCAATTCCAACTTATCGAGTTTATACATCAATCTCATCTCTTTCGACAATTTGTAATTATTATGTCATGGATTTGGGTCCATCTTGCATTTTTAGTTAGTATACTACATGCTCGTGCTTTTTTTTTTTGAAAGAAATAGATTATATTAAAAGCTCCGCAATGGAGTCAGGGGGAACAACATCCCAGAACATAACATCATCCTGTAAAGAGGAAAGACAGACTCGTGCTAGAACATGAGCTAAGACATTATTCGATCTAGGAATATAAAATACTGAACAATAAGCAAAAGAATGCATAACTCTGAGGCATTCCCGCGTGGAAATACCAATATACGATAGGATCTCAGAATTAGACCGAAGATTTCTACAAAGCAAAGAGCAATCTGTAAACATAGTAACTGCCACTTCATTCCTATTCTTCAACCAAGAATGAGCCTCCTTACATGCAAGGGTTTCTGCCATTAAAGCCAAATCGCAAAACGGAAGAAGAGTACTCATAGCTGCAGCAAAATCACCATTCGGACCCAACAATATCGTTCCTGCCGTAGCTCTACCTGTATCATGATCATACGCAACATCAATAAAACACCGGCTGTGAGATTGAGAATTTGGAGCTGGAGCATGCATGAGGCTACGAAGACTAGTCGTGGAATGGGAATGTCGCCAATTTTGGAGAGATTTATCCGCCACTGCCACCATAGAGGTTGGTATAGGAACCTTGGCCTCCCACACTACTGAATTACGTGCAGTCCATATAGCATAGAGAATAGCTGTACACTTTGCAATTGCGTCTTCATCCATAGAGGTAAGGGCCTGCTGGAACCACACGGGGAAAGATACTCGAACTCCATTGGGGATGGAAAGCTGAGTAATATGCCACGTAACAACTGCAAAATCACAACAAATAAGCACATGTGACACATCTTCCACCTGAGTTGCACAGAGGGGACACAAGGGATCAATATCCAAACGTCGCTGCATTAAATTAGAAGTAGTGGGAAGTGTATTAGTAATAGCTCGCCAAATAAAGGTCTTCCACTTTGGAGGAATCTTCAATTTCCACAACTTATTCCAACTATAAAACTCAGTAATCAACGGGGAAACAGAGCCTCTAACTCGTCGATAACCACTCTTCACTGAATATACGCCACGAAAATCATCAATCCAGTACCAGGAATCAGTGTAACCAGGGCTAATAGGCACACTCTTAATTAGGTTAACATCTCTTGGTTCAAAAATATCCGACAAAATATAATCGTCCCATGAGTTTGTAGCCGGATCTATTAAGCCCGAAACTGTGGCAACAGATAAATACGCAGGTTGAGGAGTATGTATCTTTGGGTCTGTATCTGGTAACCAGGGTGATCCCCATATTTTTGTATTTGTTCCATCCCCAATCCGTATCCGAACACCCCCACAAATCAAATCCTTAGCCGCAAAGACACCTCTCCAACAGGCACTTGGATTAGACCCTATAGTAGAATCAACAAAGGAGGAATTAGGGAAATACCGGGCTTTATACACACGGGCCACCAAGGAAGTAGAATTAGTTAAAAAACGCCATCCTTGTTTGCCTAACAATGCAAGATTGAAAGCACGTAAGTCCTTGAAACCCAAACCACCTAAACCCTTCGGGGTACACATACGCTTTCATGACATCCAATGAATTCCCTTCTCATTACTCCCTCCCGTACCCCACCAGAATCTATTCATCAACCGTTCCAGCGCCACACATAGTGAATCAGGAAGCAAGAAAATGCTCATAGAAAAAGTAGGCATTGATTGAGCCACGCTTTTCAGTAGTATTTCTTTACCAGCACGAGACAACAATTTCTTGTTCCACGAACCAATCATCTGTCTGATCTTACCCTCAATATATACAAACACCCTCCTATTGTTGCGCCATACAAAAGATGGAAGACCCAAGTATTTACCAAAATCAGCCGCTTGAACCACACCTAGAGTATTTGCAACATCATTCGGATCAAAATCAATAGTATTTCGACTAAAGCAGACACTGGATTTATGAAAATTGACTGCCTGCCCCGAAAGCAACTCATAAGTTTGTAAGCAATGTTTCACTATCGCAGTCTCATGCACATTTTCCTTAAAGAATAAAAGCCTATCGTCGGCGAAGAATAAATGAGAAACAGCTGGAGCACCCCGGGCAACTCTACATCCGTGAATAGTTCCAGAATTCTGAGCCTGTTGAATCAATTGTGACAAACCCTCAGCACAAATAATGAACAAATACGGAGATAATGGGTTGCCTTGTCTGAGTCCACGAGAGGGAGTAATAGACCCACTACAGGATCCATTAACTAAAATGTTATATTTAACGGTTGTCACACAAAGCATAATCAATTCAATCCATTGATCAACAAAACCCAACGTCTCCAGCATCTTAGCGCAGCTCACCCCACCTTACCCAGTTGTTTTCGGTTCAAATAGTGACCCACTTCTGCAGCTAACAAAATATTATCGGTGATTAGCCTGTTAGGGATGAAGGCACTTTGGACTTCTGAGATTACTGTAGTCATGAGAGGCTTCATTCTGTTCGCAATCATTTTTGCCATCACTTTGTATACCACATTGCATAGTGCAATAGGTCTAAGGTTAGTTACAGCCTCAGGAGGGTTCTTTTTGGGAATTAGCACGATGTTTGCATCATTCAAGTGACAGGGAAAAGAGCCTGAATTTAAACATTGTAAGATAAAATCTGAAACATCCTTACCAACCACGTCCTAGAAATGTTGATAGAAACCCGATTCATCACATCTGGACCTGGCGCCTTATCAGGAAACATTGCAAAGAGAGCCGCCCTTACTTCATCTACTGTAAAAGAAGAAGGAGATCAACATTCTGGTCTGGAGACACCCTTGGGGATATTGGTGGAAGAGATGTCATATTTTGCACACCCGAAGATTTGAAGATATTTTCATAGTAGGACAATATTAGTGGATGACAATCATGGCTTTCATGCCACACGCCCGACTCATCCTTTAACTTAGTAATGGTGTTTTTCCTTTTACTAGCTGAGGCAAAACCATGATAGAATTTAGTATTTGCATCTGCACCTCGCAACCAATGTTGTTTAGCCCGCTGCCGCAAGAATACATCTTCCTGAGCTTCAAGTCTACTTAACTCCTTATCCACACGGTTAAACTCGGCTAAGGATTCATGATCAGATTGTCCCCGCAAGGACTGAAGTTTCCCACGAAGCTGTTTTTTGTGCTTACCAAATTTATGGAACTTGTCTCCGCCTCAAGCTTTCAGCCTTTCCCCACAGAACTGCAAACAACTTTGCAGACCTTTATCCATCCCTTCAAGCTAAGCATCTTCCACCACACCCTGACACCCCTCATCCAGTAACCAAGCCATCTCAAATTTGAAGTTCTTCCGTCTTCTATGAGACGGATTCTACATTCCCCTAACATCAAGGAAAATAATAGAATGATCAGAAGAACGAGAAAGAGTATTTACCACTTTGGCCGATGGCACAGGAGACCTCTAGGCATCAGTTGCGAGCACTCTGTCCAGCCGTTCCTCAATCCATGCATCTGTACCTTGACCGTGCTCCCAAGTGAAGGGGTAGCCATCCATGTGTACCGTCTGCAAGCCACAATCATCTAACATTTCTCCGAAGCCCTGTAGTAAGGCCTCCGGGTGAGGGCACCTCCCTCGTTTTTCGTGCTGGAATAACAAATCATTAAAGTCACCTATAATGACCCACGGAAGAGGGGAATGGTCACGCAGAGACCGTAACAACTCCCATAACTCCCTTCGTCTATTGCGCTCTAGGTAGCCATAGAAACAAATCATCCTCCACGGGGCAAGGCCGGTGCAAGTCACCTCAATGTCGATGTGGTGTCTCGAGAAACTCAACAACCTGGCAGTATTATTACACTTCCAAAACAAAGCCAAACCGCCACTTAAACCCACACTATCAATATAAAAAACTCTATCAAAACCCAATTTCACCCGCAAACGTTCCAAATGAATTCTACCAACTTTTGTTTCCATAAGAAAAATAAAATCTAGCTTCTTATTGGACACCATGTCCATAATCTCACGAACTGTGCGTGGATTGCCTAAGCCACGATAGTTCCAGCTTAGGGTACTCATTGGGATGGGCGGGTCTGGACACCAGAACCCGCCAATAACAAGTTTTTTGACCCGGCAATCAAAGAAAAATCACCAACCTCATCATCATGTGCTCGACGTCGTTTGAGTACATTAAAAGCCGCCACCATACTGCTCACACGGCCTCCCATCTGGTCTGTAACATTTTCGTCAATACCAACTTCCATATTCACTACCTCATCAACAACAGAAGGAACAGTAGAGTTCCTCAAGGTTTCAACCACGTCTGCAAGATGATTAGGATCAACGTCCAAATTTACTACATGAGTAGTAGAAGACGCCGGCGCTTTTGGCATATCAATTTGACGAGAAGAACTAGCGCCCATAGTTGCTGCTTTATAGCTCGCTAGAGTAAAATGAGGACTTGGCGAGCAATTTGTCACGTTCGAATGATGAAGGCCGTCATTCACAACTTCAGCATCCTTATACTCCGCATCCGTCGACTTCTCATTCGGCTTCTCAGTCTTCATATTAAACAGTTCGGGACCAGACCATAACTTGCGATCCGCTGACGATTCAAGAGCAATCCAGCGCTGGTTTGCCGTCGGAACACCCCGCCTACTGCCCGCCCGAAGCGAAGCGCTGTAAGGTTTCATCCCCAAATTCTGAGTAGTCCGCACATCCTTCCCACAGAACTTCTCGGCATGACCAAGAACACCACACAAAAAACAAAAGGTTGGAAGACGCTCGTATTTGAAATCCACCATAAACCATTCACCGAAGTCCCTTTTCAAACGCATACCCTTCTTTAAAGGTTTTAAGACATCAACAGCAACCCTTACACAAAAACATTGACGAATAGATCCATCAAAATTCCTTTCGTCAGTCTTCACTAGGACTCCAATGAAATTGCAGATTGCCTGCACCACAGCCTCCGAACGGAACCCCGCCGGCAAACCATGGAGTTGAACCTAGAAGTCCGCCGAATTAAGAGCTACCGTTTCAGGATCCTCTCTCAGCGTTATACGCTTCAAGATCAAAACGCTCTGTTCGTAAGACAATGGACCATCGTCCATAATTCGTTGCACGTCCTTCTATAGGAAAAATCGGAACAAGTATCGTTGTAGTTGAAGTTCGCGAACATTCATCCCACGAGCTGGCCTCCAAACCCTCGCCATAGTGTCACGGAAGAACGCAAATCTGGTTGGTTTACTAGTAACTAATCTTCCCACCACATAGAACTCATCAACCACCTCTTCTTCATCAATATTCACACGCTTTTGACGTACAGACCCGCCCCCATCTTCAAGGTCTGCGAATGTGAGATTGGCAAAGACATTCTCGACAGGAATCGCCTTGCAGATTGATCGAAAAACAGACAAAGCTTTCACAACAATATTAATTAGTAATCATTTCAATTCCAGTCTACTACCTGCAAACGTGCAAAATACTTTCACCAAAACTCATTCCAATTTCCAAGTATTTGATTCTTATTCCTATTTCAATTCCGATTCCCATGCTCAGCTCGAACCAAACACATGTATACCCTTAGTGCATTTTTCATTTTCATTTTTTAGACTAGGGTCTATTTTGAAAAGTGGACCTTAGAGCAACACAATCAGTGCATTTTTCTTGATTCTTTCTAAAACATTGAGGAGAAAGTACGTAGATGATGCGGAAGTAAAAAGAGAGAGGAGAGAGATGAAAATGCATTTGCAGTAATTTAATTTTTGTGGGGTTGGCGATTAAAAAAAACTCTTCTTTTACGCGCTTAAATAATCATTTTCTCTAACATCCAACTTGCACTTTTTTTTTTTTTTCATTTTTCACTGTTTTTCTCTCACTTCTCCATCCATGTGGCCCTAGCAAAAATCATTATGAAAAAATTTTGGTTATTGAGGATCAATCATTATTGTGTGGACCATACTATCAAATAATGTATATTCAATATAAAAATAATGTACTTTTAGTATATAAAAAATGTACATTGTATTCACTTCATGTACATTATTTGTGTACTGAATGTACATTATATTATATAATGTACATTCAGTACACAAATAATATACATTTAGTATATTAAAAATATATTTTTTGCTATGGTCCATACAACACTATGTGGACCATAGTCCATACAATAATTTGTCATTGCCATCAATCATTATTGTGTGCACTATGGTCCACACAGCGTGGACCATAATATTAATAATGTATATTCAGTATAAAAATAATGTAATTTTAGTATACTCTTAGGGTCCAAATATAATTTTTCCAACAGTTTGAGGCCCATCTCCTTTGGTAATCTTAGCTATATCCTTGCATGCTTCCACAATGCTGATTGCCAATTCACTTGCTGCATGTTCTTGTGGGGTGATCACCTTCACAGGTTGGGTTGCTTTACTTTACTATTTACAAACCTTACTTTAGTACTTAAGAATTTCATTGTTCTTCATTTTACTGTTTCGCACTTGAACTTTATAGATTTGTCTGGAAGATAACTATGTCATTTTAGATACTATATACTGCATTGTTACTTTAACTTAAATTACATGCATTATTAAACTTTATATTATTAATTTATACAATCACTCATAACATAAATGACAATTTGACAATGCATATATGTTGACTTCATTCTCATGTCAAAAAGTAACAAAATCCATGTGCATATCTTGAGTTAGATTTAAATCAAGAAAGAGGACCCCGACCCCTAACTGGAATCCAAGGGGGACAAAAGTTGGAAATTTTAACAACTAAGCAGAAAAAACGATTATATATAATTGCGTAGCTTTTGCTATTGTTTCTTGTACATATTTCCATTTTTACCGTACGATAAATAATAATAAAAAAGTTATATGAGTTGATATTTCACAAATTAAAGCTCTCGTCCAAATCACAAGTTAGAGATTTCTTAATCTAACCAAAAGCCAACCACCCCTCTCTCATACTATACCACCTTTTTTTTCCCTGCTAAAATGTCATCAAAACACCATATTAGTCAACTTTGAATTTCTCGACACATATTGTAGCTGATAGCGAGACAATATCTTTAATTTAAAGGGCCACAGACATAAAAGTATTTTAAATATAAGATAATGCAAAGATTAAAATGATCAGAAAAGACAAAAAAACGTCATGATTGTATCAGTTGCATGATCATAAATTGAACAAAAAAATTTCCATTTTGCACAAAGTGATAAAATTACACAATTTACATATAATTAATGACCCTAATGAATAATATCGTGCTGCACCAAATGATATGAGATTTATTGCATTAAGTTTGTTATTTTGATTGGTTTGAGGAGTAGAATATGATTTATTCTATTATTTAGTTCACTGAAAAATTTGATTTCAAAAGTTCTATTATAGTGTTTGAATGATTTGAAAAATATAAGGAAAAAATGTCAAATAGGCCACTGAACTTATCACTTTTGTGCAATTGGGCCATTGAACTTAAAAAGTGTGCAATTCAACCACCATCAAACAAGCAAAATTTGTGCAATTGGACCATTTTTACAAAATTTTTTAATTCAATTTGAGTTAAAAACATTTCAATATTGACTTCCAACTAGTATGGTAGAAGAAAATGCCGCTCTTAATACATATATGTTAGTAATATAATTGAATTTTACCAGAAAATTTTTGTAAAAATGGTCCAATTGCACAAAATTTGTTTGTTTGATGGTTGAATTGCACACTTTTTAAGTTTCATGGCCCAATTGCACAAAAGCGATAAGTTCAGTGGCCTATTTGACACTTTTTCCAAAATATAAATATATCAGAATAATCAATCAAAAGATAAAAATATTCATACTTGTGTTCCGTGAATCAAATCAAATGAGTTAGTATTTTTGATACATACACTCACACACACACATATATAAATTACATGTCATTTAGATTTGTTTGTTTATTGAATTATATCACCCACAAAAGCATGGTTAAAAAAACACATGCTCCGTATAACTCAACTACAATATAATTATTTAAACCCAAAAAAAAGAAAAAAAATTATAATTCTTAAAACCTTTAATTATAAGACAAGCACACCATGCACATCTTTATGGCTCTCCTGGAGAGAATGTTACATGATAAAGTTTAGAATAGATACTACATTTTAATAGAGTCAATAGTTCTAAAAAAAAATCTTTAATTATAATTATAATATTATTATTAACTAAAGACAATACTCTTAAATTATGGAAAACAAAATACGCACTCTAATGAAAGATAATGATATCACAACTAGACCTCCAACATATAATCTATGTTAGATAGCATGAAAATTTGCAACTGGACAGCGATCTTTTCATGATTGAAAGTTAGCGTCAATGAACGTGCTTACACATACGTTGAGATGTTGCATGTCTGTAAGAAAATGTTGTGTGCGGGCTAAATTAGCGGTGGTATTACTCCACGCCAAAGCAGCTAATTAAATTTCTTAGTTTGAGTCGATCAGTTATAAACAAAGTAGGTTAATTTATCTTCATGTGATCCTTTGTCAACTTGAATTATAAGGCAGGATTTATGCAGTACATACCCTCGAGTAGTAGTTGTAAGCAAATAAGTCACATAGGTACATACTTACGTGACAATCAATTACTATAATAAGTGAACTAACCTCCACTCATAGCTTCCAGTTGACGAAGGTTGAGTAGTCGTGGACCGCTGTAAAATATTTTTGAGATTTTTCATTCACTTCTGCTCAACTCTCTATAGATAGTGTATAAGAAATTAAAGTGAGCACTTTAACTAAGGACCTTAAATAATCCTATTCCATCAATGCAGTAGTTACATATCCTTAGGTTTCCTATACCTATTTCCAAATAACAAATACTATAATAATGAAAACAAATGTTACAGTAGCTGTAGGTTTCTCTTGTCACTCAAAATAGTAGTTGAAGTCAAATGAGTCCATTCAGACTTGATGGATATCTTAGTGAATATCATAAGCAAACAAGGGACAAAGTGGGAATTTCGCAAGCAAATTAAGATGATGGCTGCCTTACATTTCACACAACTCACAAAATGTAATTCATTTATATCAGTCTGATCTCATCTCCATTTCAAAAGAAGCTTGCAAGCTTTCTCTCACAGTAAAATCAATTATAAAAAAGAAAAAAAGAAATCTTTGGTTTTTCCTCCATTATCAACTTGGAGCTCCAACTGGTTCATGGATATTGATCTCCCTTGGACTATTGGGGGGTGGTTAATTACTATTATTCTCTTAGAAATTATTCTAATTTCATGGCAACAACAAGGCCGGCTGCAGCTCAAACCCGTCTTATTCTCCTCATCCTTGGGCTGCTCTTGACTGCTTCAATACTCCTCGTCCGCCGCCTCGAGCAGCCACCGGAGGCTTCCACTCCGGCTCCCAAAAACCACCGCTACTCCGCCATGCAGCTACCGCCGTCTGCAGCTGCCACCGGTTCAAGCAAGGGATTCCGAGTTTCGTTTCATGGCGTTCCCAGCGGTCCAAATCCTGATCATAACAAGTAAACCGCCCTAGCTATCTGCAACCTCTCTCTCTCTCTCTCTCTCTCTATATATATATATATATATAATACACTGTATGTTTTGTATGTGTTTTGAAGCAGTAGCTCTTCTTCCTCCATCGTATAGACAATTATTATTGTTTCATGGTTGTTTAAATTAATATGAATACTGAAGAATTGGTGGGGTTTTCAGTTTGAGCTTTTTTTTTTTTTTTTTTCAAGCGATTATTGTATGTGCTCCTGTTCTTCCCGTGTTACCATATCTTTTTCCAGGATCTGTACAGTATGTGTGCCGCAGTCTTCAATGTATTCCATTTGCATATACGTACATATATACATATATAATGTATGCATATAAATAGAATAGAGAAATTTATACTAATAAATTTTGGGGCCCTGTGCGGTTGCACGTCTTGCACGCCCTAAAATCCGGCCCTGTGTGTGAGACCATCTCACGGATCCTTATTTGTGAGACGGATTGGGTCGGGTCAAATCACCATGCAAATGTCATACTTATATGCAAAAATATAACACTAACAAAGAATACAATTTTTATTACTTATAAGAGAAAAAGTAATATATTTTTTCATAATAAGTAGTGTTGACAAGTGTCTCTCACTTATAAGGGCAAATATAATATTTTTGAGGAAAAATGTAATACTTTTAAATTGAAATGTAAAAGTATTGTATTTTCCCTTAAAAGTATTACAGTTACTCTAATAAGTAACAAAAATTTTATTCATAATTAGTATTACATTTGAACATATAAGTATGACATTTGTGCATATAAGTGTCACATCTGCATCTTGACCCGACCCGACCCGACCCGTCTCATGATGAGACGGTCTCACACAAGTTTTTGCCTTAATTAATTATGTGTTGGAGTTGATTAATGAGGCGTTGATTGAATGATTTAGAATTTAATTTTTATTTATATTTAGTTTAATGTTAGTTACGTTACTAAATAAAATTTATATGTATTTAAAAATTACACTAGAAGTTTTGTTAAATGGTAATGATTTTTCTATGGTGCGGATTGTGGCCTATGCCAATAGTACTACATACAAATGCAATTACATATGTATTCTAATTTTTATTTTTATTGTATCAAGTACCTGTAGGCTTGTAGCACCTTCATTATTATAGAATAATTCTAAATTGTAATTGTGATGTTTAAAATGTAGATATTAATATTCAATACATATATAATATTTGTTGGAAAGCAATATGCATACATATTTGGTTAGATGTAGTTGAATTCCTTTCCTACTTTATGTAAATGACAAAGTAAATTACAGTATTTGGTTGGAGGAAAATGCAAGTCTCTCTCGTGGGTACTCCCATGAATTGCAAATCAGTGGTTAATTGTGGGAAAGAAAAAAGGGGAAAGAAATAACAAAGACATTTTATTGTTTTCTCCATTTTTAAAAGGGAAGTGTTTGTTTATTTGACCATTCTGCCTTATATATTATTATTATTATTATTATTATTATTATTATTATTATTATTATTATTATTATTATTATTATTATTATTACATAAGGATATTTTAGTCTTTATATACTACTTCTTTCCTTCTTATTCTCAATAATTATATTTCTACCTACTAAACAATGATTTGAACTTATACTTTATTCACATCTTATTCATTTCCCACCGAATTACGATCGATTCTTTTTTCTCTTAATTCATCCCAGCAAACACCATGTTATATTGTTATTTGATTATAATATATATGTGGTTTACTTTAATTTAAAATTGAGTTATTCTCAAATCTTATTTGAAAAAAAAATACATGCATTAACAAAGGCATATGACATTATATTATATAGAGGGTATCACAATGGACCAATAGTGCATTAGTGTCAGATTCTAGGTAGCTAGTTTTGCTTAGCCCTATTGTTGTTTTAACCTATGTTCTTGGCTTAGAAAATTATTTATCATCTTTATGGAATTTTGCATTCATCGTGTATTGGTCTTTTCTAAAGAGGGTGGCCCGGGAAGAAAAAGCTGTCCAAGGCTGGATATGAAAAATAATAATGTATGTGAATGATGGAGTTGACCCTTGACATGATTAATCATATACACACTAACTGTTCGGAAACTAATTATTGGATGAAGTAAAACTAATCATCAAATTTCACAAGAATAACATTAGAGCATTAACAGGTAAATTTTAGTTTTTTTTTTTCTTAATCCTAATAAGAAAACCGTAAGTGTTTAAAAAAAATAAAAAATAGAAAGCGGACACCTTAATGCCGCAGGTGCCCAACTGCCCCTAGAGTGCGAAGTTCTTATATCGTGGACCGCGGTCCACAATGCATTGTGGACCGCGATCCCCAAAACGACGTCGTTTTGATTAATGAAACAGACGGATGAATTCGCGCCACTCAGTTTCTTTTCATATATACTGCAGTTTCTTTTCATATATACTGCACTTTCTTTTCATCTATATTGCACTTTCTTTTCAACATAACTGCAGTTTCCTTTCAACACAACTGCAGTTACTTTTGGATATAACTATAGTTTCATTCGATAATATACAACTGTAGTTATATCAAAAAGTAACTGCAGTTGTGTTGAAAGGAAACTGCAGTTGTGTTGAAAAGAAATTGCAGTATATATGAAAAGAAACTGCAGTATATATGAAAAGAAAGTGAGTGGCGCGAATTCATCCGTCTATTTCATTAATCAAAACGACGTCGTTTTGGGACCGCGGTCCACAATGCATTGTGGACCACGGTCCACGATATAATTTGCGTAGAGTGCTACTGGATACGCAGTTGTTATGCCATGAACACTTGTCCACCTTGCAAGGTGGCTCCGGGTTCATGTTCACAATTTCATAATTTCATGTTCACAATTTTATAACTCCATATTTACAGTTTCATAATTTCATGTTCACAATTTTATAACTCTATGTTCACAATTTCATAACTTTATGTGCAATAGTATCAAAACTCTATGTTCAACAGTACAACACAATTTTTGAATCTATACAATAAAATTGTAAATATAGAGTTCAAAAATTGTGAATATTATTGAGTAATGTAATTTTGTATATTGAGATTTAAAATTGTAAATATAGAATTCTAAAATTGTGAACATAGAGTTCTAAATTTGTGAAGAGTCATTTTCATTTTTGGTCTTACTATTACTTGGGCATTGCCAATTTTAGTCCACTTCATTAATTTTTGCCACATTACGGCCAATCTTATTTAGTTCTTGCCACTTTTAGTCCATCGTTAAAATTTTCGTCAAATAACCGCAAAAAATAGGGGTATTTTGGTCTTTTCATGCTTTGATCATCTCCTTTACCCTTTGCAATGGTCTTTCTTACATATTTTCATCCAATGAAAAGGTCCGGCGAAAGCCATGGCTTTGTAATGTGGCTCACATGGCTTTTGCTGGACCTCTTCATTGGATGAAAATGTGTAAGGAAAACCACTGCAGAGGGTCAAGAAGATGACTAAAGCATGAAAAGATAAAAAATACCCATGTTTAGGACGACTATTTGACGAAAATTTTAACGGTGGACTAAAAGTGGCAAGAACTAAATAACTCCATATAGGAATAGCTCCATAGGGGATCTAGTCCCTAAGACATCTCCCTGAACAATAATCTCAAACGTTAGAAACAAGACTGCTACCTTTAGTGTGCACACCCCCTAACTGGGATTCCAAACCCAACGAGTAATACTTACAAGCCCTAAAGTAAGCCCAATATTTTTCTACAAGCCACTTTTCTCATAAATTCATGATTTTTTCTATCTGATTTTCATCATATTATTTATTTTGAAAGGATCAGTCGTCTAGTCCGGTATCATCTCATCATATCTACCGAAAGGATCATCTGTCCATTCGAGTTCTCCAAAAACATATAAATTTTCCTCACATTTTACATATACGAGTATCATAATTATTTTAGAAAACTCTTATTTCCATAATAGGCTTTATAAAACTAAATCATGCTTTCTAAATGAATATAGATATAGGTTTTGAAAATAGAGAATAAGTATAGATTAACAAAGTACTAAATGTTTTTTTTTAAACAAAGTAATAAGGATAGTGTAAATTAAATATAATCATGCATACAAATTTCCTCTTGAGTAATTAACTCGGGGTACTCTTATATAAACACATAAAATCATGATCATTGCTTCTCATTTTTACTCCCAATCATAAGTAATTCAAGTAAAGATTTCTTGTGAATATAATAGAGATAACCATGCCTCATTTTGTAAAAATAGATTTAAACATATCATATTCCTCAAACAAAGCATTAGAATCTCACAAGTCACTTGGACTAGCAAGACAATGCAGAACGTGATTGGACCCAAAGATAGAACACAAGGCCTAGTACGCTTGAGCTCATGGTTGCGCAGGACCACGCGACAGGGCACAAGACCCCGATTCATGAGGGCCACGACAACGTACCATGGCTATAGACGGCAGGGCTCAAGACCTTGCCATCTGATAAGTGCTAAGGATACCTAGGAAAAATGTCTAATTAAGGGGTGAAATTATGCTTATTTGATATCCTTTTGTGGCTAATCTTGATGTTTTATGTTCTAATGTGTCAATCAATTGCCTAGCTCCACTCTTGGCACACTTTGGATGGATTTATAGGTTTTTGATGCTCAAAAGGGAAGCATGTGAACTTGACAAGTGAAGCAAATTAAACAAAGAATAAGAAGCTGGAGGAAATGCAGATACACTTCCACGCGTGAAAGTGGCATGGAAAAGATTCAGCAACTTCCACACCACTCATCCACGCGTGGAGAAAGAGGAGAGGCGGCTTAATGATCATTTCCACGTAACTCATCCACGCGCGGACTTGGCGTGAATGAGTCATGGCGGGGCCAAGTGACTAAGGGCAATTGGAGGAAGCTAGCATTAGAATAGATACTTTTAGGAAGTTCATTTAGTTTTACAATTTACTTAGAGTTTTCTAGAGAGAAAGGAGAGCACACATCTATATTCTAGAGAAAGACACATTTTCATTTTCTTACAATCTTGTTAGAGAAGATCTACATTTAAACTTTGATTTGGAATTCTATTACTTTTGTGTAGGTAAATCTCTTTCTATCTTGGTCTTGTTTACATATTTGATTTCAGTTCCATCTCTAATTCTTCGTCTCCGTCGTTCTATTTTTTTAAATAATTATTTTAATGTTTTTTAAATAATTAAAATTTGAGGTTATAACCTGCAAATTGAATAAATTGCATAAAATTGGTTAGTTTAGGGATCCGATTGTAGTTTTTTAGGTTCAATGGTCTAATTGCATTAATGTGTGCAGTTCGATGACCTATTTCACCCTTATTCCTACTTTTATAAACAACTAATACTAATTGCCTATCAAAGTAACGTAACTAATATAATTTGCTATCAGCTACTAATACTGCTACAGTTTTCTATCCTTTAATGGCAAAGATCTCCTGAAGTTACTATTAGTTATTAAATCATACAAAGATAACAATCACTTTAACAGGTTCTTTATATTAAAAGAAAAAATAGAATTAATATTATAATACCAGATCATTTAATTTATCTGACAAATCATCTTTTGTTTTTTCCATACTTCAACAGTTATACTCTTGAAACTCACAATTCAATGATTGAAACATCATTGAATCACATAGTGCTAAAAGTAACATATATATATTGCCCACCTTCTTTAACGCCCATCAAGTATCAATACTGTTTTATATTTTTTTTTTAAAATTTCCAAAATGTAAGAATAATATATTAATTTATCGCATAAAGTCGAAGTTTACTGCATTTTTTTTTTTTATTTCGACAGTCCAAAATAATCTTTGTAAAATTGAAATTTGGAAAATATATTTGTAAATTTCTTAAAATAAAGTTTAGTCAAATACTATAATTTTATTAAGAAAAAAAAAACAAAAACTTTAATTCATTTTTTCTAGATCAATTAGAGTTGAGTGATTCATGCAAACATTGAATGAAAAATGATGTATGTAAAAATAGAATAAGAACATCTATATTAGAAATTTTTTATTAATTTTTGGAATAGTAAAAAACTTGTGTGTTGCTTTTTAACTAATGTCGGATGGAGTTTTTTGTGGTTTGTTCTCCTGCTAAAACAAAACATTTGCATTTAAAAAGGGCCGGGGGCAGTGAGACGCGCAAGTGTGTGTATCACCGCCCACCAAGTGGGCGCGTGTGGACGATTGAGAGTGGCCGCCAATTGGATGATTGTTATTTATATTTTTCAATAAAATTTTCTTCTCTTTCTTTCTTTTGTGAGAGTTTTTTTTTTTGTTTGTTTTTATTGTTTTATTATATTTTGTTTTAATTTTTTTCAAAAATTCAAATATGTAATATATTTTTAGAATTAAATTTTGAATAATTTAATTACAATTAAAATTTGAAATAATTAAAATAAACAGAGCAATGATGAAAATTAATTTAAATAATTGTAGTTATTATTTTAATTAAATGTAGCTATGTTTATTTAAATTAATTTTCATTACAATTATAAATTTATAATTCAAATAAATAAAGAAATATTTAAAATATATGATAGCTATGATGCTGTAAGAGCATCTACAACAATGACACAATTGATGAGTTTTTTTTAATTTTGTTTTTGTTTGTTTGTTTGTTTTTTTTTTTTTGTTTTTTGTTTTTTTTTAAAGTTATGTAGATGAAAGAGGTGATAGGACAAATTAAAGGATGGAGGGGTGTTGTATAGAAAGAGCAGTTCTTATATCGTGGACCGCGGTTGCGGATCCCCAAAACGACGTCGTTTTGATTAATGAAACATACGGATGAATTCGCGCCACTCACTTTCTTTTCATATATACTGCAGTTTCTTTTCATATATACTGCAGTTTCTTTTCATATATACTGCAGTTTCTTTTCTATATATACCACTCAGTTTCTTTTCAAATATACTGCAGTTTCTTTCAAATATACTGCAGTTTCTTTTCATATATACTGCAATTTCTTTTCATATATACTGTAGTTTCTTTTCATATATACTGCACTTTCTTTTCAACATAACTGCAGTTTCCTTTCAACACAACTGCAGTTACTTTTGGATATAACTATAGTTTCATTCGATAATATACAACTGTAGTTTTATATGAAAAGAAACTGCAGTATATATGAAAAGAAACTGCAGTATATATGAAAGAAACTGCAGTATATTTGAAAAGAAACTGCAGTATATATGAAAAGAAACTGAGTGGCGCGAATTCATCCGTCTATTTCATTAATCAAAACGACGTCGTTTTCGGACCGCGGTCCACAATGCATTGTGGACCACGATCCACGATATAATTTGCGTAGAAAGAGGGCTATTTTGTGGTCCCAGGTGTAAAAATGGAAAAAACAATGTATGCAGGGCAAATTATACTATGGACCCGGGTCTACTTTGTAAGATGGACCCAAGTCTATGTTCACAAATGAGTCATTTCCATTTTTGGTCCTACTGTTATTGGGGCATTGCCAATTTTAGTCCACTTCATTAATTTTTGCCACATTACGTCCAGTCAGGTAAATTTTAGTTTTTTTTTTCTTAATCCTAATAAGAAAACCGTAAGTGTTTAAAAAAATAAAAATAGAAAGCGGACACCTTAATGCCGCAGGTGCCCAACTGCCCTAGAGTGCGAAGTTCTTATATCGTGGACCGCGGTCCACAATGCATTGTGGACCGCGATCCCCAAAACGACGTCGTTTTGATTAATGAAACAGACGGATGAATTCGCGCCACTCAGTTTCTTTTCATATATACTGCAGTTTCTTTTCATATATACTGCACTTTCTTTTCATCTATATTGCACTTTCTTTTCAACATAACTGCAGTTTCCTTTCAACACAACTGCAGTTACTTTTGGATATAACTATAGTTTCATTCGATAATATACAACTGTAGTTATATCAAAAAGTAACTGCAGTTGTGTTGAAAGGAAACTGCAGTTGTGTTGAAAAGAAATTGCAGTATATATGAAAAGAAACTGCAGTATATATGAAAAGAAAGTGAGTGGCGCGAATTCATCCGTCTATTTCATTAATCAAAACGACGTCGTTTTGGGACCGCGGTCCACAATGCATTGTGGACCACGGTCCACGATATAATTTGCGTAGAGTGCTACTGGATACGCAGTTGTTATGCCATGAACACTTGTCCACCTTGCAAGGTGGCTCCGGGTTCATGTTCACAATTTCATAATTTCATGTTCACAATTTTATAACTCCATATTTACAGTTTCATAATTTCATGTTCACAATTTTATAACTCTATGTTCACAATTTCATAACTTTATGTGCAATAGTATCAAAACTCTATGTTCAACAGTACAACACAATTTTTGAATCTATACAATAAAATTGTAAATATAGAGTTCAAAAATTGTGAATATTATTGAGTAATGTAATTTTGTATATTGAGATTTAAAATTGTAAATATAGAATTCTAAAATTGTGAACATAGAGTTCTAAATTTGTGAAGAGTCATTTTCATTTTTGGTCTTACTATTACTTGGGCATTGCCAATTTTAGTCCACTTCATTAATTTTTGCCACATTACGGCCAATCTTATTTAGTTCTTGCCACTTTTAGTCCATCGTTAAAATTTTCGTCAAATAACCGCAAAAATAGGGGTATTTTGGTCTTTTCATGCTTTGATCATCTCCTTTACCCTTTGCAATGGTCTTTCTTACATATTTTCATCCAATGAAAAGGTCCGGCGAAAGCCATGGCTTTGTAATGTGGCTCACATGGCTTTTGCTGGACCTCTTCATTGGATGAAAATGTGTAAGGAAAACCACTGCAGAGGGTCAAGAAGATGACTAAAGCATGAAAAGATAAAAAATACCCATGTTTAGGACGACTATTTGACGAAAATTTTAACGGTGGACTAAAAGTGGCAAGAACTAAATAAGACTGGACGTAATGTGGCAAAAATTAATGAAGTGGACTAAAATTGGCAATGCCCCAATAACAGTAGGACCAAAATGGAAATGACTCATTTGTGAACATAGACTTGGGTCCATCTTACAAAGTAGACCCGGGTCCATAGTATAATTTGCCCTGCATACATTGTTTTTTCCATTTTTACACCTGGGACCACAAAATAGCCCTCTTTCTACGCAAATTATATCGTGGATCGTGGTCCACAATGCATTGTGGACCGCGGTCCGAAAACGACGTCGTTTTGATTAATGAAATAGACGGATGAATTCGCGCCACTCAGTTTCTTTTCATATATACTGCAGTTTCTTTTCAAATATACTGCAGTTTCTTTCATATATACTGCAGTTTCTTTTCATATATACTGCAGTTTCTTTTCATATAAAACTACAGTTGTATATTATCGAATGAAACTATAGTTATATCCAAAAGTAACTGCAGTTGTGTTGAAAGGAAACTGCAGTTATGTTGAAAAGAAAGTGCAGTATATATGAAAAGAAACTACAGTATATATGAAAAAAATTCAGTATATATGAAAAGAAACTGCAGTATATTTGAAAGAAACTGCATATATTTGAAAAGAAATGAGTGGTATATATAGAAAAGAAACTGCAGTATATATGAAAAGAAACTGCAGTATATATGAAGAAACTGCAGTATATATGAACTCCATATAGGAATAGCTCCATAGGGGATCTAGTCCCTAAGACATCTCCCTGAACAATAATCTCAAACGTTAGAAACAAGACTGCTACCTTTAGTGTGCACACCCCCTAACTGGGATTCCAAACCCAACGAGTAATACTTACAAGCCCTAAAGTAAGCCCAATATTTTTCTACAAGCCACTTTTCTCATAAATTCATGATTTTTTCTATCTGATTTTCATCATATTATTTATTTTGAAAGGATCAGTCGTCTAGTCCGGTATCATCTCATCATATCTACCGAAAGGATCATCTGTCCATTCGAGTTCTCCAAAAACATATAAATTTTCCTCACATTTTACATATACGAGTATCATAATTATTTTAGAAAACTCTTATTTCCATAATAGGCTTTATAAAACTAAATCATGCTTTCTAAATGAATATAGATATAGGTTTTGAAAATAGAGAATAAGTATAGATTAACAAAGTACTAAATGTTTTTTTTTAAACAAAGTAATAAGGATAGTGTAAATTAAATATAATCATGCATACAAATTTCCTCTTGAGTAATTAACTCGGGGTACTCTTATATAAACACATAAAATCATGATCATTGCTTCTCATTTTTACTCCCAATCATAAGTAATTCAAGTAAAGATTTCTTGTGAATATAATAGAGATAACCATGCCTCATTTTGTAAAAATAGATTTAAACATATCATATTCCTCAAACAAAGCATTAGAATCTCACAAGTCACTTGGACTAGCAAGACAATGCAGAACGTGATTGGACCCAAAGATAGAACACAAGGCCTAGTACGCTTGAGCTCATGGTTGCGCAGGACCACGCGACAGGGCACAAGACCCCGATTCATGAGGGCCACGACAACGTACCATGGCTATAGACGGCAGGGCTCAAGACCTTGCCATCTGATAAGTGCTAAGGATACCTAGGAAAAATGTCTAATTAAGGGGTGAAATTATGCTTATTTGATATCCTTTTGTGGCTAATCTTGATGTTTTATGTTCTAATGTGTCAATCAATTGCCTAGCTCCACTCTTGGCACACTTTGGATGGATTTATAGGTTTTTGATGCTCAAAAGGGAAGCATGTGAACTTGACAAGTGAAGCAAATTAAACAAAGAATAAGAAGCTGGAGGAAATGCAGATACACTTCCACGCGTGAAAGTGGCATGGAAAAGATTCAGCAACTTCCACACCACTCATCCACGCGTGGAGAAAGAGGAGAGGCGGCTTAATGATCATTTCCACGTAACTCATCCACGCGCGGACTTGGCGTGAATGAGTCATGGCGGGGCCAAGTGACTAAGGGCAATTGGAGGAAGCTAGCATTAGAATAGATACTTTTAGGAAGTTCATTTAGTTTTACAATTTACTTAGAGTTTTCTAGAGAGAAAGGAGAGCACACATCTATATTCTAGAGAAAGACACATTTTCATTTTCTTACAATCTTGTTAGAGAAGATCTACATTTAAACTTTGATTTGGAATTCTATTACTTTTGTGTAGGTAAATCTCTTTCTATCTTGGTCTTGTTTACATATTTGATTTCAGTTCCATCTCTAATTCTTCGTCTCCGTCGTTCTATTTTTTTAAATAATTATTTTAATGTTTTTTAAATAATTAAAATTTGAGGTTATAACCTGCAAATTGAATAAATT
Organism: Ipomoea trifida; assembly: GCA_003576665.1. NCBI lineage: Eukaryota > Viridiplantae > Streptophyta > Magnoliopsida > Solanales > Convolvulaceae > Ipomoea > Ipomoea trifida. The sequence goes on along the minus strand of CP025659.1, from coordinate 11,158,983 downwards.
GCATAAAATTGGTTAGTTTAGGGATCCGATTGTAGTTTTTTAGGTTCAATGGTCTAATTGCATTAATGTGTGCAGTTCGATGACCTATTTCACCCTTATTCCTACTTTTATAAACAACTAATACTAATTGCCTATCAAAGTAACGTAACTAATATAATTTGCTATCAGCTACTAATACTGCTACAGTTTTCTATCCTTTAATGGCAAAGATCTCCTGAAGTTACTATTAGTTATTAAATCATACAAAGATAACAATCACTTTAACAGGTTCTTTATATTAAAAGAAAAAATAGAATTAATATTATAATACCAGATCATTTAATTTATCTGACAAATCATCTTTTGTTTTTTCCATACTTCAACAGTTATACTCTTGAAACTCACAATTCAATGATTGAAACATCATTGAATCACATAGTGCTAAAAGTAACATATATATATTGCCCACCTTCTTTAACGCCCATCAAGTATCAATACTGTTTTATATTTTTTTTTTAAAATTTTCCAAAATGTAAGAATAATATATTAATTTATCGCATAAAGTCGAAGTTTACTGCATTTTTTTTTTTTATTTCGACAGTCCAAAATAATCTTTGTAAAATTGAAATTTGGAAAATATATTTGTAAATTTCTTAAAATAAAGTTTAGTCAAATACTATAATTTTATTAAGAAAAAAAAAACAAAAACTTTAATTCATTTTTTCTAGATCAATTAGAGTTGAGTGATTCATGCAAACATTGAATGAAAAATGATGTATGTAAAAATAGAATAAGAACATCTATATTAGAAATTTTTTATTAATTTTTGGAATAGTAAAAAACTTGTGTGTTGCTTTTTAACTAATGTCGGATGGAGTTTTTTGTGGTTTGTTCTCCTGCTAAAACAAAACATTTGCATTTAAAAAGGGCCGGGGGCAGTGAGACGCGCAAGTGTGTGTATCACCGCCCACCAAGTGGGCGCGTGTGGACGATTGAGAGTGGCCGCCAATTGGATGATTGTTATTTATATTTTTCAATAAAATTTTCTTCTCTTTCTTTCTTTTGTGAGAGTTTTTTTTTTTGTTTGTTTTTATTGTTTTATTATATTTTGTTTTAATTTTTTTCAAAAATTCAAATATGTAATATATTTTTAGAATTAAATTTTGAATAATTTAATTACAATTAAAATTTGAAATAATTAAAATAAACAGAGCAATGATGAAAATTAATTTAAATAATTGTAGTTATTATTTTAATTAAATGTAGCTATGTTTATTTAAATTAATTTTCATTACAATTATAAATTTATAATTCAAATAAATAAAGAAATATTTAAAATATATGATAGCTATGATGCTGTAAGAGCATCTACAACAATGACACAATTGATGAGTTTTTTTTAATTTTGTTTTTGTTTGTTTGTTTGTTTTTTTTTTTTTGTTTTTTGTTTTTTTTTAAAGTTATGTAGATGAAAGAGGTGATAGGACAAATTAAAGGATGGAGGGGTGTTGTATAGAAAGAGCAGTTCTTATATCGTGGACCGCGGTTGCGGATCCCCAAAACGACGTCGTTTTGATTAATGAAACATACGGATGAATTCGCGCCACTCACTTTCTT
>CP025659.1:11137972-11157362 GCA_003576665.1 Ipomoea trifida | reverse complement strand
TCACAATTTTATAACTCCATATTTACAGTTTCATAATTTCATGTTCACAATTTTATAACTCTATGTTCACAATTTCATAACTTTATGTGCAATAGTATCAAAACTCTATGTTCAACAGTACAACACAATTTTTGAATCTATACAATAAAATTGTAAATATAGAGTTCAAAAATTGTGAATATTATTGAGTAATGTAATTTTGTATATTGAGATTTAAAATTGTAAATATAGAATTCTAAAATTGTGAACATAGAGTTCTAAATTTGTGAATATAGACTTGGGTCCATCTTACAAAGTAGACCCGGGACCATAGTATAATTTGCCCTGCATACATTGTTTTTTTTCCATTTTTACACCTGGGACCACAAAATAGCCCTCTTTCTACGCAAATTATATCGTGGACCGTGGTCCACAATGCATTGTGGACCGCGGTCCGAAACGACGTCGTTTTGATTAATGAAATAGACGGATGAATTCGCGCCACTCAGTTTCTTTTCATATATACTGCAGTTTCTTTTCAAATATACTGCAGTTTCTTTTCATATATACTGCAGTTTCTTTTCATATATACTGCAGTTTCTTTTCATATAAAACTACAGTTGTATATTATCGAATGAAACTATAGTTATATCCAAAAGTAACTGCAATTGTGTTGAAAGGAAACTGCAGTTATGTTGAAAAGAAAGTGCAGTATATATGAAAAGAAACTGCAGTATATATGAAAAGAAACTGCAGTATATTTGAAAAGAAACTGCAGTATATTTGAAAAGAAACTGAGTGGTATATATAGAAAAGAAACTGCAGTATATATGAAAAGAAACTGCAGTATATATGAAAAGAAAGTGAGTGGCGCGAATTCATCCGTATGTTTCATTAATCAAAATGACGTCGTTTTGGGGATCCGCAACCGCGGTCCACGATATAAGAACTGCTCTTTCTATACAACACCCCTCCATCCTTTAATTTGTCCTATCACCTCTTTCATCTACATAACTTAAAAAAAAACAAAAAACAAAAAAAAAACAAACAAACAAACAAAAAACAAAATTAAAAAAAACTCATCAATTGTGTCATTGTTGTAGATGCTCTTACAGCATCATAGCTATCATATATTTTAAATATTTCTTTATTTATTTGAATTATAAATTTATAATTGTAATGAAAATTAATTTAAATAAACATAGCTACATTTAATTAAAATAATAACTACAATTATTTAAATTAATTTTCATCATTGCTCTGTTTATTTTAATTATTTCAAATTTTAATTGTAATTAAATTATTCAAAATTTAATTCTAAAAATATATTACATATTTGAATTTTTTGAAAAAAATTAAAACAAAATATAATAAAACAATAAAAACAAACAAAAAAACAAAACTCTCACAAAAGAAAGAAAGAAGATAAAATTTTATTGAAAAATATAAATAACAATCATCCAATTGGCGGCCACTCTCAATCGTCCACACGCGCCCACTTGGGTGGGCGGTGATACACACACTTGCGCGTCTCACTGCCCCCGGCCCCTTTTTAAATGCAAATGTTTTGTTTTAGCAGGAGAACAAACCACAAAAAACTCCATCCGACATTAGTTAAAAAGCAACACACAAGTTTTTTACTATTCCAAAAATTAATAAAAAATTTCTAATATAGATGTTCTTATTCTATTTTTACATACATCATTTTTCATTCAATGTTTGCATGAATCACTCAACTCTAATTGATCTAGAAAAAATGAATTAAAGTTTTTGTTTTTTTTTTTCTTAATAAAATTATAGTATTTGACTAAACTTTATTTTAAGAAATTTACAAATATATTTTCCAAATTTCAATTTTACAAAGATTATTTTGGACTGTCGAAATAAAAAAAAAATGCAGTAAACTTCGACTTTATGCGATAAATTAATATATTATTCTTACATTTTGGAAATTTTTTAAAAAAAATATAAAACAGTATTGATACTTGATGGGCGTTAAAGAAGGTGGGCAATATATATATGTTACTTTTAGCACTATGTGATTCAATGATGTTTCAATCATTGAATTGTGAGTTTCAAGAGTATAACTGTTGAAGTATGGAAAAAACAAAAGATGATTTGTCAGATAAATTAAATGATCTGGTATTATAATATTAATTCTATTTTTTCTTTTAATATAAAGAACCTGTTAAAGTGATTGTTATCTTTGTATGATTTAATAACTAATAGTAACTTCAGGAGATCTTTGCCATTAAAGGATAGAAAACTGTAGCAGTATTAGTAGCTGATAGCAAATTATATTAGTTACGTTACTTTGATAGGCAATTAGTATTAGTTGTTTATAAAAGTAGGAATAAGGGTGAAATAGGTCATCGAACTGCACACATTAATGTAATTAGACCATTGAACCTAAAAAACTACAATCGGATCCCTAAACTAACCAATTTTATGCAATTTATTCAATTTGCAGGTTATAACCTCAAATTTTAATTATTTAAAAAACATTAAAATAATTATTTAAAAAAATAGAACGACGGAGACGAAGAATTAGAGATGGAACTGAAATCAAATATGTAAACAAGACCAAGATAGAAAGAGATTTACCTACACAAAAGTAATAGAATTCCAAATCAAAGTTTAAATGTAGATCTTCTCTAACAAGATTGTAAGAAAATGAAAATGTGTCTTTCTCTAGAATCTAGATGTGTGCTCTCCTTTCTCTCTAGAAAACTCTAAGTAAATTGTAAAACTAAATGAACTTCCTAAAAGTATCTATTCTAATGCTAGCTTCCTCCAATTGCCCTTAGTCACTTGGCCCCGCCATGACTCATTCACGCCAAGTCCGCGCGTGGATGAGTTACGTGGAAATGATCATTAAGCCGCCTCTCCTCTTTCTCCACGCGTGGATGAGTGGTGTGGAAGTTGCTGAATCTTTTCCTTGCCACTTTCACGCGTGGAAGTGTATCTGCATTTCCTCCAGCTTCTTATTCTTTGTTTAATTTGCTTCACTTGTCAAGTTCACATGCTTCCCTTTTGAGCATCAAAAACCTATAAATCCATCCAAAGTGTGCCAAGAGTGGAGCTAGGCAATTGATTGACACATTAGAACATAAAACATCAAGATTAGCCACAAAAGGATATCAAATAAGCATAATTTCACCCCTTAATTAGACATTTTTCCTAGGTATCCTTAGCACTTATCAGATGGCAAGGTCTTGAGCCCTGCCGTCTATAGCCATGGTACGTTGTCGTGGCCCTCATGAATCGGGGTCTTGTGCCCTGTCGCGTGGTCCTGCGCAACCATGAGCTCAAGCGTACTAGGCCTTGTGTTCTATCTTTGGGTCCAATCACGTTCTGCATTGTCTTGCTAGTCCAAGTGACTTGTGAGATTCTAATGCTTTGTTTGAGGAATATGATATGTTTAAATCTATTTTTACAAAATGAGGCATGGTTATCTCTATTATATTCACAAGAAATCTATACTTGAATTACTTATGATTGGGAGTAAAAATGAGAAGCAATGATCATGATTTTATGTGTTTATATAAGAGTACCCCGAGTTAATTACTCAAGAGGAAATTTGTATGCATGATTATATTTAATTTACACTATCCTTATTACTTTGTTTAAAAAAAAACATTTAGTACTTTGTTAATCTATACTTATTCTCTATTTTCAAAACCTATATCTATATTCATTTAGAAAGCATGATTTAGTTTTATAAAGCCTATTATGGAAATAAGAGTTTTCTAAAATAATTATGATACTCGTATATGTAAAATGTGAGGAAAATTTATATGTTTTTGGAGAACTCGAATGGACAGATGATCCTTTCGGTAGATATGATGAGATGATACCGGACTAGACGGCTGATCCTTTCAAAATAAATAATATGATGAAAATCAGATAGAAAAATCATGAATTTATGAGAAAAGTGGCTTGTAGAAAAATATTGGGCTTACTTTAGGGCTTGTAAGTATTACTCGTTGGGTTTGGAATCCCAGTTAGGGGGTGTGCACACTAAAGGTAGCAGTCTTGTTTCTAACGTTTGAGATTATTGTTCAGGGAGATGTCTTAGGGACTGGATCCCCTATGGAGCTATTCACCTATGTGTGAATCTTCCTCCTCCCATTAGGGATGTCAATCGGGCCCTAACCTGATGGGCTAGCCCGAAACCGACAGGGCTATAGCCCAAACGGGTTAGCCCGATAAAAAATTAGCCCGATGAGCCCAAAACCGATAAGCCCGATGACCCGATAGGGCTAACCCAAAATTAAATGGGCTAGCCCGATAGCCCGACAATTAAAAATTATTTTTTATTATAGAAGTGATGTGAAACATAACATACTTGAAATTTATAGGTAACTAATATATATTGTAACTAATATATATATATATATATATATATATAACTAGTATATATAGTAGCTAATATATACTATAAAATTAATATATACAGTAACTACTAATATCTATATATTTATATATAATATATAAATAATAGGATAAACAGAATAAACGATTATTTTTTTTATATAGTCTTATAACCGATAACCGATCGATAACCGAAATTATCGGTCGGTTCGGTTATCGGCTATCGATTTTATCAATTTTTTGGTAATTATACTCACCCATAACCGCGAGAACATAACCATGGCCAACAATTCGATCGCCAATTGCAACAAGTGCAAGTAATTTATTTTATTTTTATTTTAGGAATTTTAAAAATTTTTTTATTTTAGGAATATAAATATTTGAGGTATTTGATTCTGCAGCAATACATTGATTTATTTAGGAATTTGTTTGGTTGAAATTTTGTGTGGGCTAAACTGCCTGTGTACCAGATTATTGTTAAATTTTAAAATAATGATTTGAATTGAAATTAATTATTAAATTTAACTTATTTTAAATGAAATAAATAATTTATTTTGAATTAAATTTGTGAATAAGTGGATTTTTTTTTGAAAGTGGATATTAACTTATACTACATTTTAATTTTAGTTTATTTATTTAGCCCACTGGATAAGCCCAACAGTGTATAGTTTAGGGTTAGGGCCAACCCAACTCAAAAGTAAAACAAAACAAAACCATTTAGCCCAAACCAATAAGCCTAACAACTCTGCAGGGCTAGCCCAAAACCCTAGTGGGTTGGCCCATTGACATCCCTACCTCCCATAGGGAGATGTCTTCGGGACTGGGTCCCCTACGGAGTCATCCCCACGATGTGGATGATCTCTTCCTCCCTATTTGATGAGAATGATATGATTGATGATAATAATTAGACCATTGATGTTTCCTCTTGTATTATTATAAGAAATATTATTTTCTTGAGGGTGAGAGTATTGCTATTAAATGATACATTAAGCAACTATGTCACTATGATATTCCCACTTACTTATGATTATAATTGAAAACTGATTATTACTTAACCTTAGGAGTTTGCCCATCTTGATTATATAAAGAGAGTACTTCGCTTACTACCATTTTATAATATATAATATATTACTCCTAATAACTGACCCTCTTGATTTGAAGATATACTATTCTAGTGTACTTGTTGGTTGTTTGAGTAATGTATTGAGTAGCTCATGTTGCTTATATGTATATATTTATATATACTTGGATGTCTATATATACGTAATAATACTTGTGGTCTATCTTGATCTATACCTTAGTATTTACTTGCTTTACTTCTATGATCCTTTGTGTTATTATATGCTACTTGTTGATGGCAAATGTAAGTATTTTTCCTAAACCTAAATCTATACTTGCTTTACGGGGTTGAGTGATTTATACTTAGCATTTATGCTAACGGGTTTGTTTTCTACTTGTTTTATTAACCCCTTTCAAGGTTGGATTATTGATTGTTGAGCACGCCTAGTGGGAGTTAGAGTTGTGTAGTAATTTTTGTCTTCTAGCTCTTAGTGCGTTAATCCTGTTCTTCGTTTATTCACTTGATGCAAACTTATGTAGTACTTGATACTCCTTTGTTTTGATTGTGCTTGGACACTTGGTCGGTTAACCCTTATGATTTGGATGATTTTATGATGCTAGATGCTTAGTGTAGCCGGGTAGTCATTCTTGTATTATTGGCTACAGCGGTAACACCCCTGAGATGTTAGTATTTGACTCTTATGCTTTTGAATAAGATATCTAGTTCTCTTTTCTATATTTTAGTTCTTATATTATATGGAGTACTAGCTAGGCTCAAATGTTAGAAATTTGGGAGTGTTACAGATAACATCTGAAAACATAATCAATTCTATCCATTTTATCAATTGCATTATATAATATTCGCTGTTATACTTTATATAATTGTATGTCGATCCAAATATTCTTAAAATATTATAACAAATTCATTACGTGCAACGCGGGTTGAAAATAGTAGTTTGATGATACAAATTATTATCAGTGTTGTAAATATCAAACTGATCGATAACTTAAAGAGAAATTTGTCCACTTATAGTACAATTAAAATTAAGATATATAGTGCCAACTACCATGTAGTGTGATGGCATCCAATTGTTGTTATAAATGGGTGGTCATAGGTTTGAATCCCGTGGTGGGGCTTAACAAGATTTTTCAGCTGCAAATGTTTGAAAAGTATTATTGAACTGGTACTACCTTATAAAGAATCCTGAGTATTTAAAAAAAATTAAGATAGATAGTAAACATGTTCAAAATTTTAAAATTTCCAGGATCAAACTATATTCCATGTGAGAATTGTAGACAAATATGGATGCTCCATCTTGGGACCAATTGCCTTGATTTTTTTTTTTTTGAATTTTTAAATTTATTCCCATTATAGGGTCATACACAACCAAACATCAATATTGATAATCACTTCAATTCTACCCTACTACCAAACATGAAAAATACTTTCACAAAAACCTATTATCATTACCAAGTGTTTGATTCCCATTCCGATTATGATTTTCATGTGCGAACCAAACACACCGTTAATGTTAATCTACTGTTATCTATAGTATTAATAAAAACAATATCCTCAACTTATACTTCCCGCCCAAAACACTCCTATACTATTAAGGTTTGCGTAATATTGTAAAATATTGTAATACAATTCATATTCGTAATACAATTGTAAATTAAAATATACTAATAAAATTCCTACTAAAATATATTCCTACCTACGTTCTAATTCGTAATACAATTCTAGATTAAAATTACTTATCGTAATAATACAATACATATATTTCCCTGCAATGCAATCTATACTATTAATAAAAACAATATCCTCAACTTTTAAATCCCGCCCAAAACACTCTTATACTATTATATAAGGTTTGCGTAATATGGTAATACAATTCCTATTCGTAATACAACTGTAAACTAAAATATACTAATAGAATTCCTAATAAAATATATTCTTACCTACGTTCCTATTCGTAATACAATTCTAGATTAAAATTACTAATCGTAATAATACAGTACATATATTTCCTTGCAATGCAATCTATACTATTAATAAAAACAATATCCTCAACTTTAACTTCCAGCCCAAAACACTCCAATACTATTAAGGTTTGCGTAATATTGTAAAATATGCATGGTATTACAACTCCTATACGTAATACAATTGTAAATTAAGATATACTAATACAATTCCTAATAAAATATATTTTTACCTACGTTCCTATTCGTAATACAATTCTAGATTAAAATTACTAACCGTAATAATACACTACATATACTTCCCTTCAATGCAATCTATATCTATACTATTAGTAAAAACAATATCCTCAACTTTTACTTCCCGCCCAAAACTCTCTTATACTATTATACTATTAAGGTTTGCGTAATATGGTAATACATTTCCTATTCGTAATACAATTGTAAACTAAAATATACTAATACAATTACTAATAAAATATATTCTAACATCCGTTCCTATTCGTAATACAATTCTAGATTAAAATTACTAATCGCAATAATACAATACATATATTTCCCTGCAATGCAATCTATACTATTAATAAAAACAATATCCTCAACTTTAACTTCACGCCCAAAACAGTCTTATACTATTATATATGGTTAGCGTAATATTGTAAAATATGGTAATACAATTACTATTCGTAATACAATTGTAAATTAAAATATACTAGTATAATTCCTAATAATATATATTCTTACCTACATTTAGACCTGGCAATTCGTGTATACGGGTTCTGACAAAGTATTGTATGTATGGGGTGAGTGGATGTTTGTGAGGTATGGAGGGTGTTAATGATAAAACGAAGAGTCATAAACTCCCCGAGTGTCGTATCTCTCGTGGATGACAAATAGGAGAATATACGGCTTTGCTATCTTGGTTGGTTTGAAGTAACTCTCGAAACGGATCAATGGGATTTTGATAAAAAGGATTTGTTCAAAGGATAAGGGATCGTGCAATAAAGAGATAAACAAAGGGAAATAAAAGCGGATGGGGCTAAGATGTCATGGAGATTGGTTAAAGGAATAAAGTAGAGTATTGATTTCTATTGAGTCATGATTGAAGGAGCTCGTAACATAGTCTTGAGTGGCGTCACACTCAAGCTCTGTGAGTAGTGGGCTACATCTCTTTGCGATATCTCGCCAAAGAGATGATCCTATACTCTTGGAGAGATCGGGGCCCTCGATCCAACAAGATCATACAAAAACATACACACAGATTCAACATTCCCCAAGGAAATCAAACTCATTATCAAATTAGATCATAAACACCAATCATCCATTCAGTCTAGCCCCTATCCTAGGGATTAGCCTCTCATAGGCTTCAATATCATCAAAGCATCAAAATAGGAAGACATATCTACAAAAGCAATATATAAAGCAAATAACTTCAAGGAACAAGGAAAAACAAGAGGAAGCCAAGGAGAAAATAAATCTTTAATGAAAGAAGTTACCCACAAGATCTTCAAAGCTATGGAGATCTAGTTCCTTCTCCAAGGAGCTTCTCCTCTTCTCCTCATCCTATCTAAACCTAATCTAAAATGTAGAATAGAAAAATGTGACAAAAGACTCTCTAAACCTAGCTGAAATGTCCCTTAAATACTAAAACATCGTGCAGGTTTCTGGTGCTGCCCCACGTTTGCCACACGCGTGTGGACTGGCGTGGGAGCTCTCTGGAAAGATTCCACGCCAGCTCACACGCGTGTGAGACTCGTGGGCATGGATTCTTCATTTCGTTTCCTTTTGTTGTTTCCGGTTTGGTCTTTGTATGTTCCCATGTGGATTGATTATTCCTTTCAATGGTTTTATGCTCCCTTTTGGTTGATTTCGGCCTTCATTCCTGTAGCATTCTTCAAAACACTCCACACAAGACTCATTTGCAATTTGTTAGTGAAATAGCTCAAAAACACGTAATTGCACTCTTTAAAGCTTAAATTAAACAAGAAAGCAACTTAACAAGTTATAGAAAAATAGGTACTTTTGGCGTCTATCAAAGTTTCCACACTTTAGATTGCTCGTCCACGAGCAAATTTTCAATTCATAAACCTTCTCATTTAGATGCCAAAAGTATCTAAGCTAAAGGTACGCTCAAAGTTGCTCATTCATTCAAAACGCAATCTACCAGGAGATGTGAAATCCTTCACAATATCTTCAAGGAATGATACAAATGTGCCATACACTGCTATGAATATTCAAACAAAGCGAAACCCCTCAAGGTCATAAGTTGGACAGTTAGTTAGTTTTCACAATTCCAAGCATACAGTCCGAAATTTTATTCACCTCTCATTGTGCAAGGGCCTTAAGCTGATCCCCCTAGTGGGAACGATGTACAAAACCTAATCAATCGACCTCCCTTATCGCCAAAGCCCAACATAAAAGTAAGTGAAAATAGATACATGGGCCTCTCTCCGCTAGTGGCTTGGGCGGTTACTCATTTTTCTCACTTCCCAGGGTGACATCGTCAAGCAACCCGACTTCACATGGAGTTCTATGCGTTTTTCGAAGGCAGTGCAATGGGTGCTTGAATCCTAGCGAAGCGGCTTCCCTCATCTCAATTTTCTCATCTCCTAGGGCCATTTTATAGTGAACAACCGACTCCAGATAACATTTGTGTATTAGAAGTCTATGGTTGTTCACCACCTAGCGAGATGGCTTTCCTCGTATCTTATCTCGGGGATTGGCCTTATTGCCTTTTCTACTCATTTCTCCAATTGACAACCCCTCATGCATTTTTCTTAGGGAAAAAGGGATATTTCACTCAATACTCACAAAAAGCTCTCCTTTTGCCCCATGTTCTATTCTATGATTATTCAATTTCGGGTTTCGCTTAATCTTATCTTTCTGAAATTAGGGGTTGCACACTCCCACTTCGAGAGATCATTAACTAAGGTCTTTTCACAATATGAGGTGAATACCACACAAGCATGCAACGTTTTTCAAAATTTTTAAAGGTCAAGGTAGGGGTACTTCCAAGGTTATTCAAAGAGTAAACTTTTTGGCACAGATTTAGCATTCTTCGAAGATAGAATGAATAACAACACATGCTTGTGGTTTGATTATTTTTCAAACAAATGAGATAGAGCTCTTAATTAAAATTTTCATTAAGCACAGCTCTTTCCACACTTTAAATCAAACATCGTCCTCGATGTTGACTTAGAATATGATAAAAGAAGGAAACAACAAAACATGCATTTTTCCACACTTTAAGATGAAAACATGAGGTTCAAAGAATAGATAAACAAGGGATAAGAGGTAGATGACCTAGTAAGCATCCCATGTCATATTGTTCCAAAGTGCTTGAATGGATGATTCTCATGCTCCTGCAACGAGATCTGCATGGAAGTATGGAGTCTACAAAAATAGGGAATTTCAACTTGGATGTTATTTTATCATAATAAAGTAAAGATATTAATAAAGCATGGTAAATAACGGGTTGCCTCCCGGTCAGCGCTACGTTTAACGTCTTTAGCCCGACGAAACTGTGATGAAGATTGTGCTACTCATCTTCCCAGGGTATTAGCCTGCAACACTGGACCGTCCCCTATGTATTTTTTGTTCCATAATATTTCTTGACTTGGTGGTCATTCACTTTGAAAGAACCTTTCTCAGGGTGCATGATCTCCAAGGTTCCATAAGGAAATACTTTTGTAACAATATAAGGCCCAATCCATCTTGATTTAAGTTTCCTAGGAAACAATCGCAGTCTAGAATTGAATAATAGCACTTTATCTCCCTCAATGAATTCTTTGTTTCTCCTAATGTGCATGTCGTGGTAAAACTTGGATCGTTCTTTGTAAGATCTGGATGTTTCATAAGCCAACAAACGCCATTCTTCTAGCTCATTCAATTGAAACATTCGCTCTTGCCCTGCTGTGAATAGGTCTTCATTTAGTTTCTTAATAGCCCAATATGCCTTATGTTCGATTTCAACTGGAAGGTGGCATGCCTTGCCGTACACCAATCTGTATGAAGTGGTACCTATCGGTGTCTTATAAGCAGTTCTGAAGGCCCGTAATGCATCGTTAAGCTTATCAACCCAATCTTTTCTATGCCGAGATACTGTCTTTTCCAATATGGCTTTAATATCTCTGTTTGCATTCTCGACCTGCCCTGTAGTCTGAGGATGATAGGGGACTCCTCCTCGGTGCTGTATGCCTTGTCTTTGAAGTAATCTCTGCATGGGTACGTTCCGGAAGTGTGTCCCTCTATCGCTGATCACAATTCGTGGTACTCCAAATCTAGTGAACAATCTTTTCAGAAATCTTGTTACACTTCTTGCGTCATTGTTTCGCAGTGCCTCTGCTTCAACCCATTTGGAAACATAGTCTACTGCAATAAGAATATATTTAAAACCTTTGGAGTCTGGAAATGGTCCTGCAAAGTCTAGTCCCCATATATCAAAGATTTCGCACGCAAGTATGTAATTCTGCGGCATCTCATCTTTTCCGGTGATGTTCCCAGTTCGTTGACATCTGTCACAGTTTCTGACACAGATTTGAGCATCCCGAAATATTGAGGGCCAGTAGAATCCTGCTTCAAGTGCTCTCCTAGCAGTTCTGTTAGCTGAGTGATGGCCCATTCGATGGCATTCTCCTAGGATTTCATGTCCTTCAGCCTCTGTTACGCATCGGCGAATTATTTGATCTGCGCACACCTTGAAAAGATACGACTCGTCCCAAAAGTAGTAGCGTGATTCTGCTATTAATTTCCTTCGAGCGTGTATATTTAAAAATTCTGGTAACTTCAATTCTGGTAACTTCCTTCCTACAAGATAGTTAGCTAGATCTGCATACCAAGGCGTGAGATAGAGACCCATTAGCTTTTCTTCTGGAAAATATTCATTGACGTTCCCAATGGTATCCTGTCCTTTTTCATTTTCTAATCTTGATAAATGATCTGTTGCACTGTTTTCAACTCCTTTTCGGTCTATGATAGTTACATCAAATTCTTGCAATAGTAGAATCCATCTAATCAACCTCGGCTTGGCTTCCAGTTTAGACATAAGGAACCTGATGGCTGCATGATCAGTATGAATAACGACCTTTGACATTAAGAGATATGATCTAAATTTATCTAATGCAAATACAATTGCATAAACAGTTCTTTCTCGGTCGTGGTGTAGGCTTGCTATGGCTTAGTCAACATCCGACTGACATAAGCGATAGGCTGAAATTTCTTATCGTTTTTTGCCGTAGCACAACTCCAACGGCGAAATTACTCGCGTCACACATCAACTCAAAGGGTTGATCCCATTTCAGTCCTACAAGGATTGGAGTGTGTATCATGGCATCCTTCAAAATCTGAAATGCCTTCATAGCATCTTCGTTTAATTCAAAAATGGCATCCTTTTCTAACAGCTTAGTTAATGGCCTTGCGATTTTCGAGAAATCTTTTATGAACCTTCTGTAAAATCCTACATGTCCCAAGAAGCTTCTTAAAGATGTAACATTGTGCGGTGGTGGTAGGGTCTCAATGACTGCTGTTTTAGCCCTGTCGACTTCGATTCCCCTTTTTGAAATTTTATGTCCAAGCACAATTCCTTCCATGACCATGTAGTAGCATTTCTCCCATGATAAAGCCAAATTCCTTTGCTGACATCGCTCCAAAACTTTTTCCAAATTTCCAAGGCATTCCTCAAAAGTGTTTCCAAAAATCGTGAAATCGTCCATGAAAACTTCCATGAAATCGCCAATGAAATCTTCAAAGATAGCCAGCATACATCGCATAAAGGTGGCGGGTGCGTTACAAAGACCAAACGGCATTCTCCTGTATGCGAATGTACCGAACGGACAAGTGAATGTGGTTTTCTCTTGATCCTCCAAGGCTACTGGAATTTGAAAGTATCCGCTCATTCCGTCCAAGAAACAGTAGTAGCCATACCCGCTTACTCTTTCAATCATCTAATCTATGAAGGGCAATGGAAAATGGTCTTTACGGGTAGCTTCGTTGAGTTTTCTATAGTCGATACAGACTCTCCATCCAGTTATCTTTCTCGTAGGAATCAGTTCCTGGTTATCATTTTTAATGACTGTAATTCCTCCTTTCTTTGGTACCACATGAGTCGGACTGACCCATGTGTTGTCTGAGATAGGATAAATCATTCCAACATCCATAAGCTTTATCACCTCGTTTTTCACGACTTCAAATGTATTTGGGTTAAGTCTACGCTGCGGTTGTGCCACAGGCTTGGATCCTTCTTCCAACAGAATCTTATGTGTGCAAATGGCCGGATTAATCCCTTTTAAGTCAGTCATTTTCCAACCTATTGCCTCCTTGTTTCTTTTCAGCACTGTTATCAGTTGTTCTTTCTGCCTCTCTGAAAGGTCTGTAGCAATAACAACTGGCAATTCTTCCCCTATCCCTAAATAGGCATACTCAAGATGAGCCGGTAGAGGTTTTAATTCTCCTTCATGCATTATTTCATCATCTTCTTTCCCGTTCCTATTTTCATCATCATATTCCCCTTTCAATTCATCAAATTCATCACCGTCATTTCCAATCATTCCCTCCGAGACTTCTCCAACAGAGTTTATATTCTCAATAAATTCAGAAACGCAGTTATTATCAAGTAAATTAAAACGATCAACCTTTCGGTGTAAAGCAATATGTAAAGAATTAAGTTCATGTTCAAAAGTATTTTCATTATTGCTCTTAGCACCTATGGGACATTCCCAATTGAAATCATGCCTCTTAGCTTTAGGTATTTCATATAAATAATCAATTTCATCATCCACATAATCAACGAAAAAACATTCATCACTATCTAATGGATATTTCATTATTTTAGTCACGTCGAAGCTAGCAGATTCGTCTCCTACACGAATAACAAGTTTACCCTCTCCCACATCTATTAAAGCTCTAGCAGTTGCCAAGAAAGGTCTGCCCAAGATGAGAGGAATCTCTACATCTGGGTCCATGTCTAGGATCACAAAATCCACAGGAAAAATAAATTTATCAACCCGGACTAAAACGTCCTCTACTATACCCCTGGGGTACTTAGTAGATCGGTCAGCTAACTGAATGCTCATGCGTGTGGGCTTAAGGGTTCCTAGCTTCAGCTGTCGATATAATGCAAAGGGCATTAGATTGATGCTAGCACCTAGATCTGCCAGGGCTCTATTGAAAGTTGTTCCTCCTATATTGCAAGGTATAGTAAAGCTTCCAGGATCTTTTAATTTTCTAGGCACATTCTTATGCAATATAGCAGAACATTCCTCTCCTAGGACAACGGTAGCAGTTTCAGCTAATTTCTTTTTATTTGATAGAAGATCTTTAAGGAATTTGGCATACCTTGGCATCTCTCCAAGTGCATCGATGAATGGCATATCGACGTGCAATTGGCGTAGCATTTGTAGGAATTTGTCGTATTTGGCATTATCAATGTCGGTGCGGAATCTCTGAGGAAATGGAAGTTTGGCTTTCGGCACAGGCGGTGGTTCTTGCATGATTTCCTTCCCTTTTCGAGAAGGTTGCGTTTGTATTTCTTCCTTCCTAAGTTCGTCTTCAACTGTTTGCTCGGCTTGTGTTGAATCAGTGATCTCTTCATTTTCCACTCTGGATTTTTCTATTGGGGTTGATTGTGGAGGAGGTGGAACAGCGTCTGGAAGTGCTCTTCCGCTTCTCAAAGTTACAGCATTTACGTTTGTTTCTCCTTGGATCATTTCCATGATTTTTGCGAGAGTGCTTTCAACCGTTTGAAGAGGTGAAAGTGTCTCATGACGTAATTCTTGGATCTCTCCAAGCATTTCTTTGGTAATGGTCTCTTTAAGTCTGGCGTTCTCCTCCCTCGTTTCTCGGATGAAGTCATTCAAGCGTTGCTCGAGGGGGATTTGACTGTTTCCAGGTGAAAAAGGCTGCTCAGGAGGAGTAAAGGAATAGGCATATGCGCAGGATCCGTCCACGTCCTCACCACGCATGTGAGTCGGCGTGGAATTATTCCAGTGAGCTTCCACGCCGGTGCACACGCGTGTGGATCTCGTGGCAGGATCACAGCTTGCAAAATTTTCAGAAATTTGATGTTTTGGCTCGTCGGAATGCATTTGAGGGTAATGAGGAGGTAAACCGTAAGTAGGATATCTCTGAGGTTGAAAGTGTTATGTGACGTATGCTTGTTCATGATAATAAATGGGTGGAGGAGGTAACGAGTACGGGAAAGAAGGTGAGTAAGGAAAATGGTAGTTATAATGGTATTGAGGTGGTGGGTATGAAGGCTGTGGATGTGAAGGATAGTAGGGATTTCTTCCGTATGGTATGTGACCATGATAAGCTTGCTCAATAGGTGGAGGTGGATCCATGATTTTAGCAAAGACTTCCTGCAATCAAATTTCTCAGGCAAAGAACCGGAGCACAAGAGGTAACTCCTTTCACAGATTAGCTCATATAGTGTGTGGTCGGTGGTGAAAGTGTAATTATTAACAATGATAAAACAAAGGAAAAGAAAGTAAACAAGTTATCTAAATAACTCAAGATAGTAAAACATTAAATTCACCGTTTGCCATCCCCTGCAACGGCGCCATTTTGACAAAGTATTGTATGTATGGGGTGAGTGGATGATTGTGAGGTATGGAGGGTGTTAATGATAAAACGAAGAGTCATAAACTCCCCGAGTGTCGTATCTCTCGTGGATGACAAATAGTAGAATATACGGCTTTGCTATCTTGGTTGGTTTGAAGTAACTCTCGAAACGGATCAAGGGGATTTTGATAAAAAGGATTTGTTCAAAGGATAAGGGATTGTGCAATAAAGAGATAAACAAAGGGAAATAAAAGCGGATGGGCTAAGATGTCATGGAGATTGGTTAAAGGAATAAAGTAGAGTATTGATTTCTATTGAGTCATGACTGAAGGACTCGTAACATAGTCTTGAGTGGCGTCACACTCAAGCTCCCAATCCTCAGTCGGTTGGGGAATTTTATCATACAAAAACATACACACAGATTCAACATTCCCCAAGAAAATCAAAATCATTATCAAATTAGATCATAAACACCAATCATCCATTCAATCTAGCCCCTATCCTAGGGATTAGCCTCTCATAGGCTTCAATATCATCAAAGCATCAAAATAGGAAGACATATCTACAAAAGCAATATATAAAGCAAATAACTTCAAGGAACAAGGAAAAACAAGAGGAAGCCAAGGAGAAAATAAATCTTTAATGAAAGAAGTTACCCACAAGATCTTCAAAGCTATGGAGATCTAGTTCCTTCTCCAAGGAGCTTCTCCTCTTCTCCTCATCCTATCTAAACCTAATCTAAAATGTAGAATAGAAAAATGTGACAAAAGACTCTCTAAACCTAGCTGAAATGTCCTTTAAATACTAAAACATCGCGCAGGTTTCTGGTGCTGCCCCACGTTTGCCACACGCGTGTGGACTGGCGTGGGAGCTCTCTGGAAAGATTCCACGCCAGCTCACACGCGTGTGAGGCTCGTGGGCATGGATTCTTCATTTCGTTTCCTTTTGTTGTTTCCGGTTTGGTCTTTGTATGTTCCCATGTGGATTGATTCTTCCTTTCAATGGTTTTATGCTCCCTTTTGGTTGATTTCGGCCTTCATTCCTGTAGCATTCTTCAAAACACTCCACACAAGACTCATTTGCAATTTGTTAGTGAAATAGCTCAAAAACACGTAATTCCACTCTTTAAAGCTTAAATTAAACAAGAAAGCAACTTAACAAGTTATAGAAAAATAGGTACTTTTGGCGTCTATCAGGTTCGTTAACGGGTCGACACGATAACGACACGAACATGATAAGACTAAACACGAACACGACACGTTAAGATTAACGGGTTCAAAATTGTAACACGTACACGAACACGATTTGTTGACGGGTTAAACGGGTTGACACGATAGACACGTTTTGTTAACGGGTTTCGGATCGTGTCGACACGAAACCCGTTTAAACCCGCTAAATCTATTGATATATTAAAAACTAAAATTTAAAGTTAAAATTATATAAAAAAGAAATAAAACATACAATTCAATCCATCAAACAAACAAAAAAATATTCAATTTATAACTGTAACACCCCAATTTTCACATCTTGGATTTATTACAGAAATCCCTAATAACACATCGCGGAAGCATCTAACCAGTAGAAAACTGGGTGTTACCGCCACGCTTAGGTATCTCTCCTATACCCAAACGCTAAGGCTAAACCTACAACATCGAATAACCACATCAATATTCCAACTTAATACATATGAAAATAATTCTTCCAGGGTGTCTATTCTAGGATAGAGTAGTCTTCAACCTCGACTCCCATCCTATTCTGAGCTCATCGGCCACAGGGGCCCACGCTAGACTGCATCTAATAAAGGACACAATGAAGTGTAGTTAGCACGACGGCTAAGTAAGGAAATCCATTGTCACTTAAAAGTAGACAAAGGTTTGAAAACACAAATAATTTGGAAGTTCGTAAAGTTTTTACCCATGATTTGAAAACCTACCTGCAACCAAATGATTTATAGATAGTATAGTAGCGTATATACGTTAAATCATGTAAAGCTTTTCTCATATAAGAGATATTCATTTCCTCATTATTGTTTCAAATAAAAATATGTGCCAATAATCACAACTTCCACATGTATGCACCATATCATACTCATAATCATACTCATACTCATACTCATCCTCATGCTCATGATTATCATCATAATCATATAAGCATTTAAATAGAAATAACCAGCTTTTACCATAATGAAGTTAAAGATATTCCAATTTACACCACAATTTCCTTCTCATTTCCATCATCTCACCACAACCTAGTTATTCCAACTAGGGGAAGCAGATCTAGGACCTTTAGTGTGCACACCCCTTGTCGGGATTCCAAGCCCGCAGGTTAGTCACTAGCTCTAGTAACCCTGGATCTGTTTCTACAAGGTTTCTCAAGTGGTTAACACCAATCATTTTGGGGCCCAATGTTTGTAATTCCATTATGAATGTTAAAAAGGAATATCCTCCAACTTCACACCGTGATTTCATTTTGTCTCATTCTTTACTTTCTCGCTTTATGCACTTTGAACAATATAGGTGTACCTTTGTATGTATATATATATATATATATATATATATATATATATATATATAAGGTTGTAAACACATATACATGTCTACTACATATATTCATCACAACATAATCGTATACTAGTTACCTCATATAATCATCCACATATTTACATATATTCATGATATACCACAATCACACCAATCTTTCATCTACTAAAATCTTTATATCCATACTTTATCAAGAAATTCATGAATATCATGGTGGAATAAGGTTTTGACAACCTGTTCACCAAAATAGCATACGTTCCTTAACGTAAGTTTTTATAAACATTTTTACTTGCCTAAAGGCTTTTCAAGCATAACTCAAGTACGAGCAAAAATTAGAAGAAAAATACAGATGAATACAAGATGGTCACTCATCGGATACTTATATATTCTACTAACACTACACATATCTATTCCCAATACTTATTCCTTATCATGAACTTCAGTCCATCTTACAATCCAATCATCATCGGTGATCCATAATCACGGTTCCACCATTAACTACTAATAGATAGTTGTCCTTTTCACTATCGTCATCAACAACTTCCACTATCATCAACGCCATTATAACTTAAGGAAATCACACATCCATAATCGATACTTAGTCACCCATAATCCAACAATTGACCTTAATCACTCTTAAGCATTAATTATTGTCATTAGTTACTACTAACCTAGTAATCCATTATCGACAACAAGTCAACAACCTTATAACATCATTATCAAGTCATCAAAAGCATTAACACCGCTATTAACCATAATCCATAATTATCCATTAATTTAAACCATTAATTCATAATCACCAATTCATAACTCATGTAACATAATTATAGCATTATATATCACCACCATAATTACAATTCAACATCTTAGCTCAACAACATAATGACATCACCATCCTCAATAAC
>CP025659.1:11124953-11137001 GCA_003576665.1 Ipomoea trifida | reverse complement strand
TATAGGGATGCTTATCCAACTCATCTCTTGAACTTGAAATTAATATTTTAATTACATGGTAAAAATTGTGACACTTGTCACAATCTTGTGGTTCCAAAAATAAAATCTTCCAACTTATCAGTTATGGCTCAAACAGATAAAGTTTCGGTGGAAAATAATTTAAATAGGAAGAATTTTGAAACCAAAAATTTATCCCAGACAAAAATCTCAAAATTGGGCTAGGTTCGGTACACCGCGAAATTTAGCGATGCTACGATCAAAATAAATTTCCACCGCTACGGGCTAATTTAAATGAATAGGAAATTCAAGCTTAATAGTATGGTGCCTAATAATCCATTTCCTAGGAAATCCGAGCTGAAAATTCGTCCTTAAAAATTTTATGGTTCGTGACCGGTACGTTGGTTCGCAGCTTAATAACAACTATACTCACTTATAAAAATTCCTTTGAAGCATCTGAAGATCATAACTTATGAATGTCAACGGCTTATGATAAAATAATAATGTTAGGAAAATACGGGGTATTACAATAACATTCATAAAATTATAAAATAACATCCAAAAATCATAATTAAAGAAGTTCATACTAGTTTTTAGAATAAAATTGAACACAATAAACATTCAAATTTCATATTGTCGAACATCAATAATTGGTGTATGATCTTGGCCTAATGTAGTAAATTCATTCTTAATCATGTTCATGATATATTTTGTAAAGACAATGGTTCTAGCGGGTTCTAAACATGTTTGTGTAAACGGGTTCGTGTAAATGGGTTAACACGATAATATTAACGGGTTAAACGGGTTCTTAATAGGTTTAACGGGTTGACCTGTTAAGACACGAAAACATAACGGGTTCTTAACGGGTCAACCCGTTAATGACCTGGGACATGTTAAGGCTAAACACTAACCCGTTATTTTCGTGTCCGGTTTCGTGTCGTGTTAACGGGTCGTGTCGATAATTGCCAGGTCTACCTACATTCCTATTCGTAATACAATTCTAGATTAAAATTACTAATCGTAATAATACAATACATATATTTTCCTGCAATGCAATTTATACTATCTATACTATTAATAAACACAATATCCTCAACTTTAACCTTCCGCCCAAAATACTCCAATACTATTAAGGTTTGCCTAATATTGTAAAATATAGTAATACAATTCATGTTCGTAATACAATTGTAAATTAAGATATACTAATACAATTCGTAATAAAATATATCTTACCTACATTCCTATTTGTAATACAATTCTAGATTAAAATTACTAATCATAATAATACAGTACATATATTATTTGGCTTCAATGCAATCTATATTACTTTTAATAATAAGTTAATAACAATATCCTCAACTTTTGTTTCCAGCCCAAATCACTCTTATACTATTAAGGTTTGCGTAATATGGTAATACAATTCCTATTCGTAATACAATTGTAATCTAAAATATACTAATACAATTCCTAATAAAATATATTCTTACATATGTTCTAATTCGTAATACAATCTAGATTAAAATTACTAATCGTAATAATACAGTACATATATTTCCCTGCAATGCAATCTGTACTATTAATAAAAACAATATCTTCAACTTTAACTTCACACCCAAAACACTCTTATACTATTATGGGTTGTTTGGACTTCACGCCCAAGCCCAAAACACTCCTATACTATTATGGGCCGTTTGGTTCACGGAATAGGTAGGGAATGGCATAGCATTCCCAGTAATAACCTATTCCTTTGTTTAGTTCGCATTTGTATTCCTAGGAACATCGTTCCTGGGAATGAACTATAACATCGTTCCTGGGAATGAATTATTACCCTTCCGTTGTTCGGTTTGCATTTGTAATGCTAGGAACATCGTTCCTGGGACTGCAAGGGTAATAGCTATTACCAGGGCTCCCCTTGGTATTAACCTATTCCTGAGAGCCTGGTATTAACCTATTCCTGATCTATCAGGAATAGGTATTTTATTATAATTTATTTTTTACCCTTTATTTAAAGCAGGAATAGGTATTTTATTATAATTTATTTTTTACCCTTTTTTAAAGCTAAAATTTTTTACGCTCATTTTTACAAATTATTGCGGCTGCGGCACCACGCTGCAGCCGCAACAGCGCGTGTATATATTTATATATATATATATATATATATATATATATATATATATATATATATATATATATATAAATTTGTAACTAAGAGCAATTAAGGCTCCTTAAATGATGGAGCTTTTGGCTCTTTAAGGCATCATCATCCTATTGTTAATTTTAAAAAAGAAGCAATGATTATCTTATATAGAGAAGCTCAAATGAGTTTTCCTTCTTGAGTTACCAATGTGGGATAAAAAACTCTCATTTTTGTATTTTATTAAAAATAATTATTTTATATATAATTTTGTTTTGTATTATTATTATTATTATTATTATTATTATTATTATTATTATTATTATTAGGAAAAAAGTGTCAAATAGGCCACTGAACTTATCGCGTTTGTGCAATTGGGCCATTGAACTTAAAAAGTGTGCAATTCATCCCTCAAACAAGCAAAATTTGTGCAATTGGACCATTTTTACAAAAAATTTCTGGTAAAATCCAATTTTTTTACTAACATATATGTATTAAGAGTGACATTTTCTTCTACCATACTAGTTGGGAGTTAATATTGAAATGTTTTTAACTCAAATTGAATAAAATTTTTTTGTAAAAATGGTCCAATTGCACAAATTTTGCTTGTTTGATGGTTGAATTGTACACTTTTTAAGTTCGATGGTCCAATTGCACAAAAACGTCAAGTTAAATGGTCTATTTGACACTTTTTCCTTATTATTATTGTCATTATTATTATTATTATTATTATTATTATTATTATTATTATTATTATTATTATTATTATTATTATTATTGTTGTTGTTGTTGTTGTTGTTGTTGTTGTTGTTGTTGTTGTTGTTGTTGTTATTATTATTATTATTATTATTATTATTATTATTTTATTACTACTACTACATAAGGGTATTTATGTCTTTTAAAACATATTTCAGTTGTATTCCTTAAACCAACCAAACACTGTAATATAATTCCTAAAGTCTATTCCTTCCGCGAACCAAACAACAGAATACAATTTCTATTCTATTCCTTGGCTATTCCATTCCTTATGGAATAGCATTCCTATTACCTCAAAATTCATTCCATGAACCAAACGTGCTGTTAAGGTTAGCATAATATTGTAAAATATGTTAATATAATTCCTATTCGTAATACAATTGTAAATTAAAATATACTAATACAACTCCTAATAATATATATTCTTACATACATTCCTATTCGTAATACAATTCTAGATTAAAATTACTAATCGTAATAATACAATACATATATTTCCTGCAATGCAATTTATACTATCTATACTATTAATAAAAACAATATCCTCAACTTTAACTTCCTGCCCAAAATACTCCAATACTATTAAGGTTTGCGTAATATTGTAAAATATGGTAATACAAATCCTATTCGTAATACAATTATAAATTAAGATATACTAATACAATTCCTAATAAAATATATTCTTACATATGTTCCTATTCGTAATACAATTCTAGATTAAAATTACTAATCATAATAATACAGTACATATATTTCCCTTCAATGCAATTTATACTATTAATAAAAACAATATCCTCAACTTTAACTTCCAACCCAAAACACTCCTATACTATTAAGGTTTGCGTAATATTGTAAAATATGGTAATACAATTCTATTCATAATACAATTGTAAATTAAAATATACTAATACAATTCTTAATAAAATATATTCTTACCTACGTTCCTATTCGAAATACAATTTTAGATGAAAATTACTAATTGTAATAATATAGTGCATATATTTCCCTTCAATGCAATCTATCAAACTTTTCGTCTAAGTACTAAGAACCCGAATCCACTTTGACCCGACCCAAATCGAAAGTGGATGCCACATATATTTGTACCACAATATAGCCACGAAAATGTGATTTTATGCTATTTTTTCCAACAGTTATTTGTCCAGAGAATATATATATATATATATATATATATATATATATATATATATATTGATAAGTGCCAAAAACAGTCAAATTTCGGGTCATGTTTAGATAATATTTCAATGTTCCTACACCCAATTATGATCAATTTCATGGATAAAATCTCTAATTGACTTCTATTTGACAAATCCAGCTCAAGAAAAATACTTCGAGTCATTTCTGAAGGATACAACAAAGTTTTGGGCCAAAAGAAGCAACAAACAGAGAATTCATCAAGTAGGAGACTGCCACGTGCCCTCACACGCGTGTGAGCAGGCGTGGATTTAATCCAGAGAGCTCCCACGCAAGGCCACACGCGTGTGACAGGCGTGGAAGCAGACCAGTAGGGCAATAGTGGAAATTCGATTTTTGAGCAGCTATTTAAACCCTTCTCTCTCATTTTTGGAGGAGGACTCTCCCAACTTTCAGATATGAATTTTCTTACCATTTCTTCCCCTTTGGGGATGAAAAACACACTAAAATTCCATTAGATTAATATAGGTCTTAGGATTGAAGATGGATTGAAGATGTAGACTCAACACTCCTTGGGTAACATACTCTTTTCATTGAATTGCTAGATTAGATTTCTTGATTGAAAGTAATCTCCATTTTATTGCTTTGAATGATTTCCATGATTAAGTAGAGTATTTTGGGTGTGTGAGCCTTTGTTGAACTCTTGATTGTTGTTTAGAATTATTCTATGGTTTTGAAAGATGAAGGAGTAGGATTGATGTTTGTATGGCTGAAATTGTTGAAGCTTTACTTCTATTTCGGTCGGAATAGTTAGTAATCTGTAGGGAAGTGAGAGTGTGCGCGATAGCGGCCTCTCACGAGCCCCACTCACCCATATCTCCGCTCTTAGTCTGAAAGGACAAGATCCGAGAGGAGTGGTAGACTAAGTGTTCGATGAAATGCCTCAACCGAATGAGGATTGAGAGTCTGAGTGTGACGCCACTCGGTACTAATACCTTGACTCCCTTACCTGATCACGAAACTCGTTTTCCGAATCCCCTCCGAAGATCAATCAATGTGTTCGACTTTGGTGCACACCCCTTTTTATTTCCCTTTTGCATATTTAGTGTAATTTCCTTTTTACAACCCCCAAACTTACTTATCAAACCAATCCTTTGCAATACTTGTAACTCTTACCTTTTTAACGACATTAAGGTCAACATTAATTTGATTCCCATTCTCCATCCTCGAGAGACACGACACTCGGGGAGTCTAACTCTTCGTTTTACCACATTCACCTTCACCTCCCACTAAATTACATCCTTCAAAATGGCGCCGTTGCCGGGGATGGCAAACGGTTTTGAATTGTGTTGACGTTTTTGGAGTTAATTTTTAAGAGTTCTTGAATTGCTTCCTTTTTGTTTGTTTTATTTTCCTATTTTTGATATCTGCTTTGAAAAGTGAGCTTTACTATCTTGAATATCTTGTGCTCACTTGCAACTACTTCTAGTTGCATATATGTGTTGTTGGTTAAGCTTTGTGCAGGAAATTTTTGTTAAAAATCATTTGTAAACTTGCCAATGAGAGCTCAAATGTATCCCCATGCTTACCCACACCATGAGGGAAATCCTTTGAACTATATTCCACCCCAACCATATCCATATTATCCCCATTCCACCCATACTTACATTTCACCAACATACCACTATCCACCTCAAAACCCTTATCCATTTCCATATCACTACTTACCGCACCCAACTTCCTATCCATCTTATATACATAACCATCACCCACCACCATACACACACCCTATCCCACCGTATCAAAATGAATTTCCCCCACAATACTCCACTTATCAAAATGACTCAGTAAGCTCTAATGAAATATTCCAAAACATAGAGAGTAAGCTAGCACTAATGATGAGAACAATCAACCCAAGTTATACTCCCGAGCCATTTTCGTTCCATAATTCCCACCCAAACAACCATGACCCATCTCCATCACAAATTCTTAAAGGAAGCAATCCTACACATTACCTTGGAACACCACCTTCCAATCCGTATTTTACCATACCCAATCCTCGTGATTATATCCCACCGGCCAAGAACGAAATTGAAATTCTTAAAGAGAAAATAGAAGTGTTCACAAGAATGGCCAAGGAGGATACAACTAACTTGAAAGCCGAAATCCGGAGCGAATTAAAGGATTATCTCACTACTCTCCGGGAAGAAGGACTTCCATTGGAGGAGATCGAAACGAAAATGCTAGCCATGATGGAGGAGTTCATGAGGACAAGTTCATCACGGATAGACTACCCACTTGTAGAGAATCTCCCAATTTCGGAAGCCAATCCAAGGGTTGAGGCACAAAACGCCGGAAAAGAAGTCGGTAGTGAAGGGATGGTAGATTGTTATGCTCCGGTGCTAGAAGAAGTTCCAATTTTCGAATTGGAAAATCCAAAGGAGGTCGAGATGGAGAGCGATGATGAGAACATCGAAGTGGTATGGCAAGATAAAGAGCCTACACATGGTAACATTCCTAAACCTTCTTGCATTACTGACTTCGAAAATCCATGTTCTCTTGATAGATTTACTTTTGACACTCGAGTGGATGACTCCCTTTTACAATGCAACAATGATTTATATTCTCATGATACTGAATGTTTTTATTTCCGGGAGGATGATTCCATAGGCTTTGTTGGCAATTTTATCAATGTGTGCGAAAATCTTGATAAAAATACCCATGCTCCTTGTAAAGACGACTCCCTATGCATTGATATTTCTATTACTTACGACTATGATTGCTTTAATTTTTGGGAGGATTACTCTATAGTAAATCGCGATTTATTGGTTGGAAATCATAGGAATTCTAGTTTGTTTATAGATGAATATGATGGTTTTAAATTCTTGGAAAGTGAATCCTATGATTTGGGAAGAGATGAGTTGATAGGTGAGGGGGATATTACTTCGTTATATTCTGAAAAAGAAAAGGGTGATTCTTTTAGGCAATTAGAGTGGGGAAATGAGAATAGAGAGTGTGAGAAAGAGATGATGGATAAGGAGGGAATTTTCACGTTTGATTTATTCGAGGGAATTGAGGGGGGTGATATGACCTCCAATGAAGGGATATGGTCTCAACCTTATGATCAAATTCATGAAATCATCAAGGGTGGAAGAAAGAATAAAAAATTAGGGGAAGATCGCGCCACCTTTGAGAGATCAAGGGGAGTGTTTGAAGCCATAAACTTTCCAGGTATAAACTTTATTCTTCGTTTATTTGCATGGGTATTCAAGAATGTCCTACACCTTGGGACATTTCTTGAAGCAAAAGTACATGGAACGCTTGGTAAAGTCCCCAAGTCTGTGTGTTTAATTGGATAACGTAGTCCAAGTCTAGCGAAAGACTATAAACAAAGGCGCACTTGGGAGGCATTCCCAACGTATCCATAGGGTTTAGATTTTATTTTACTATCTCTTGTTTGTTTTCCTTTTAGTAAATGTTGTCTTTCGTATAGTTTTCTTTTGCTAACCAAGCAGATTCTCGATACCATAACAATCCTCAACGAATGTTTTCACTCGCCAAAGATGATAACCGGACTCAAAAGGGGATGAGCAAAAAGTTGAAGAAGGCAGGCAAAACACGTTCCACGCCACTCACACGCGTGTGAGTAGGCGTGAAATTTTTCCTGAAAGCCGCCACGCCCGCTCACACGCGTGTGAGCCGGCATGGAATTCTTCCAGAAGCATGCCACGCGTGTGAGTGGCGTGGTCGGGTACCAGAAAAATCTACGTAAATAAGGCGCAAATGTGTTCTATCCCTTGCCCATTTCTCATTTCACCTCACCCAAGAGCTAAGAACTTCTTCCAAGGTAAGATTAAGCTTCTCCAAAGTAATTTTGGGTGCAAATCTCTTGAATCTCCTTCCTAAGCTCTTCAAAAGGTATTATTCATTCTCTCTATCTTCCTTTACAAATTTTGAGATCTATTTTCTTTGGAAGGCATATTTGTATGAATGTTGTGACATAATGATTTCTCATGATTGAAATGGTTTAGAAATAGATTGTAGGACTTGCTTGGAACCTATATTTACTATTAATTGATGAACATTGCATGATTTGAGGATTTCTTGATGATTAGATTGCAAACCCTAGGTGATTTGGGTATATTTTTGGAATTCAAAATGAAATGGAGAGTATGAATGATGAAATGTGGAAAATTCTTGTCTTCTAGGCTTTGAGAATGATGATCCCCACCTATTGCTTTGTGATAAGTGCAAAAAATAGTCTAATTGCGGGTCATGATTAGATAATATTTTAATGATTCTACACCCAATTATGATCACTTTCATAGATAAAATCTCTAATTAACTTCTATTTGATAAATCCAGCTCAAGAAAAATACTTCGAATCATTTCCGAAGGATACATCAAATTTTTAGGTCAAAAGAAGCATCAATCAAAGAAATCATCATGCAGGAGGCTGCCACGCGCCCTCACACGCGTGTGAGCAGGCGTGGATTTTATCTAGAGAGCTCCCACACGCCCTCACACGCGTGTGACAAGCGTGGGAGCAGACCAGTAGGGCAACAGCGGAAATCAGATTTTTGAGCAGCTATTTAAACCCTTCTCTCTCATTTTTGGAGGAGGACTCTCCCAACTTTCAGATCTGAATTTTCTTATCATTCCTTCCCCTTTGGGGAGGAAAAACACACTCAATTTCCATTAGATTAATTTAGATTTTAGGATTGAAGATGGATTGAAGATGTAGACTCAACACTTCTTGGGTAACATACTCTATTCAATGACTTGTTAGACTAGATTTATTGATTGAAAGTAATCTTTAGTTTATTGCTTTTATTTATGTTTATTATGGTAGAGTAGAGTAGTTGGGTGTGTGTGTCTTTGTTGATCTATGGATTGTTGCTTATAATTTGATATTATGATCTTGGTGTTGTGGGAGTATGTTTGATGCTTTGTATGGATGATGTTGTTTAATCTTTGTTTCTATTTCCGGCCGGGATAGGTAGTAAACCCGTAGGAAGTGAGTGTGTGCGCGATAGCGGCCACTCACGAGCCTAGATCATCCATATCTCCGCTCTTAATCCGAAAGGATGAGATCCGAGAGGAGTGGTAGGCAAGGTGTTCGATAAAATGCCTCAAGCGAATGAGGATTGAGAGTTTGAGTGTGACGCCACTCAATACAAAGACCGTGACTCCCTAGATCAATCCCGAAACCCAATTCCAAGCTACCTACAATAATCAATCCTTTAGCTTAACTTTGGCATGCACCCCTTCCTTTTACCTTTTATATTTTCTATCTTATTTTACTTTCAAACCCTTCAACCAACCATGAACTCTACCTTTAATTCTTGTAACTCTTACCTTTCAACCTCTTAAATGCCACACGTATTCGGTTCCCATTCGCCATCCTTGAGAGACACGACACTCGGGGAGTCTTGACTCTTCGTTTTACCACTTCACATTCACCTCCCACTAAATTACATCCTTCAAAATGGTGTCGTTGCCGGGGATGGCAAACGGTTTCGAATAGTGTTGACATCTTTGAAGTAGAATTTTAAGAGTTCTTGAATTGCTTTCTTTTTGTTTGTTTTATTTTCTTGTTTTTGTTACTTGCTTGAAGAAGTGAGCATATTATCTTTGAATATCTTGCTACTCACTTGCAACTACTTCTAGTTGCAAAATATTTGTTGTTGGTTAAGCTAATTTGTGCAGGAAATTTTCTTTATCAAATCAATTGAAGCTTACCAATGAGTGTTTATCCGTATTCCCATGGTTACCCATACCGTGGAAGACGACATACAACAAATATTCCACCCCAAACTTATGAACCTTACCCACAGTATTATCCAAACCCTTATGAATACCCACCACCACAACATACATATCCACCTTCCCCAAACACTTTCCCTTATTCCAATTATGCACCATATCCTTATCATAAGGACCTTATGATATCCCCTCTGTGCTTACCCACGAAAGAATTGAGAAACCTACATACCAAAATGGAGAGGAATCCATCAGTTCTATAGCTGAGAGTATTAACAACTGACTTATTCAAGTCATGAAGGGGATTGACCGCGATTGTGAACCGGCGTTAAAGGCCACAATTCCTTCAATTGTTAAACCTCCACCTCATTATAACCCTCATCAAATTATAATCCTAAGAGAAATAGGTATTCTCATTCTTACACTCATCCTAGCTATTCACCCCACCTCAACAACATGATAAATATTTCCACGAAACACCACCCTTTGATCAAAATTTCACCCAATTCATACCATATGAGAGACCATCTTGTGAGTATCTTCCTCCGATAAATGACGAAATCCAAATCTTGAAGGATAAATTAGAAATGTTCATCCAAATGGCCAATGAGGATACTATCAACTTAAGAAATGAAATTAGGAGTGAAATCCAGAAGAATCTTGTTACTCTTCGCGAGGAAGGACTTCCACTGGACGAAATTGAAGCTAAGATGCTATCGATGTCGGAAGAGCTCATGAAAAGGATGCTACCACAAGCTAACAACCCATTCGTAGATGATCACCCGACAATGGAAACCAACCCGCAAAGTAATGACGAGATGGACAGAATGGTTAATGATGAAGAGGTGTGTGTAAAAGAATCCACAAACTTGACACCCCGGTGCTCCAAGAAGTTTCGACTCCTGAGTTGAACACACAACAATGGGAGAGAATGAGAGTAAAGACGATGATCACATTGAAATTGTGTGGAAGACGAAAACCCACACAAGGTAAGACTCTCACCTCAACTCTTATCGAAAGTTCTTATAATGTTTGTGAGGATGATTCCCTTATACTTCATGATAATTTTGATGACTGTGATAAAGCTTCTTTTTGTTCATGGAGAGTGATTCCTTACAATATTACGATGATTTGGGGAGTGAGGATGATATCCAGTTATTAGGATTATAGAAGGAGGAAGGGAAAGAAGGAAAGGATTGTCACCATTAACAATCCAAAAGAACAAGAATGGAGAGAAAGTGCTTTAGATGAAATAGACTGTGAGAGAATGTTCATTTGGAGATCCTTAAGGAAAAGGTTGCAGGGGTAGGAACCTATGAGGAAGAAGAAAAGGGGTATGTTTTTTTGAACATATTGAAATAATATCCCGAGCTTATTTATCGTTGAATTTTATTTTCCTCTTTTAGTTTCCAAATTCAAGGATATTTCCCATCTTCGGGCATACCTCGAATCGAAAGTACACAG
This sequence comes from Ipomoea trifida, assembly GCA_003576665.1. Lineage (NCBI taxonomy): Eukaryota > Viridiplantae > Streptophyta > Magnoliopsida > Solanales > Convolvulaceae > Ipomoea > Ipomoea trifida. The sequence continues at coordinate 11,125,735 of CP025659.1, read as the reverse complement.
GACACTTGGCAAAGTCCCCAAGTCTGTATGCTTCGAAGGATAGCATAATCCAGGTCTAGCCAAAGACTATAAACAAGGCGCACTTGGAGGCAGTCCCAACGTTATCCGTAGGACTTAGATTTTACTTTGCCGTCTCTTGTTTATTTTCCTTTTAATAAATGTTATCCTTCGTATAGTTTTCTTTTGCTAACCAACCAGATTGTCAATACCATAATGACATTCAACGAACGTTTTTATCACTAAAGATGATATTTGGACTCAAAAGGGGATGAGTAAAAAGTTGAAGAAAGCGGACGAAACACGGTCCACGCCACTCACACGCGTGTGAGTAGGCGTGGAAATTCTCCAGAAAGCCGCCACGCCCGCTCACACGCGTGTGAGCCGGCGTGGGAATCTTCCAGAAGGCAAGCCACGCCCACTCACACGCGTGTGAGTGGCGTGGACGAGCACCAGAAAATCTGCGTAAATAAAGGCGCAAATGTGCCTCTAACCCTTGCCCATTTCTCATTTAACCTCATCCAAGAGCTAAGAACTTCTTGTTAAGATAAGTAGTTTATTCTGAAAGTAGACTTCTAGGACTTGAGCATATAGAACTTATATTTGCTATTAGATGATGAACATTGCATAATTTAAAAATTTCTCGATGTTTAGATTGCAAACGCTAGGTAATATGGGTTATCTTTTTATTGTATGAAATTCATGATGAAATGGGGAATAAGAAGTGTGAAATGAAGAAATTTGTTGTTTGTTAGGCTTTGAGTATGGCTATCCCCACATATTAC
>CP025659.1:11073198-11124928 GCA_003576665.1 Ipomoea trifida | reverse complement strand
GACACTCGGGGAGTCTTGACTCTTCGTTTTACCACTTCACATTCACCTCCCACTAAATTACATCCTTCAAAATGGCGCCGTTGCCGGGGATGGCAAACGGTTTCGAATAGTGTTGACATCTTTGAAGTAGAATTTTAAGAGTTCTTGAATTGATTTCTTTTTGTTTGTTTTATTTTCTTGTTTTTGTTACTTGCTTGAAGAAGTGAGCATATTATCTTTGAATATCTTGCTACTCACTTGCAACTACTTCTAGTTGCAAAATATTTGTTGTTGGTTAAGTTAATTTGTGCAGGAAATTTTCTTTATCAAATCAATTGAAGCTTACCAATGAGTGTTTATCCGTATTCCCATGGTTACCCATACCGTGGAAGACGACATACAACAAATATTCCACCCCAAACTTATGAACCTTACCCACAGTATTATCCAAACCCTTATGAATACCCACCACCACAACATACATATCCACCTTCCCCAAACACTTTCCCTTATTCCAATTATGCACCATATCCTTATCATAAGGACCTTATGATATCCCCTCTGTGCTTACCCACGAAAGAATTGAGAAACCTACATACCAAAATGGAGAGGAATCCATCAGTTCTATAGCTGAGAGTATTAACAACTGACTTATTCAAGTCATGAAGGGGATTGACCGCGATTGTGAACCGGCGTTAAAGGCCACAATTCCTTCAATTGTTAAACCTCCACCTCATTATAACCCTCCATCAAATTATAATCCTAAGAGAAATAGGTATTCTCATTCTTACACTCATCCTAGCTATTCACCCCCACCTCAACAACATGATAAATATTTCCACGAAACACCACCCTTTGATCAAAATTTCACCCAATTCATACCATATGAGAGACCATCTTGTGAGTATCTTCCTCCGATAAATGACGAAATCCAAATCTTGAAGGATAAATTAGAAATGTTCATCCAAATGGCCAATGAGGATACTATCAACTTAAGAAATGAAATTAGGAGTGAAATCCAGAAGAATCTTGTTACTCTTCGCGAGGAAGGACTTCCACTGGACGAAATTGAAGCTAAGATGCTATCGATGTCGGAAGAGCTCATGAAAAGGATGCTACCACAAGCTAACAACCCATTCGTAGATGATCACCCGACAATGGAAACCAACCCGCAAAGTAATGACGAGATGGACAGAATGGTTAATGATGAAGAGGTGTGTGTAAAAGAATCCACAAAACTTGACACCCCGGTGCTCCAAGAAGTTTCGACTCCTGAGTTGAACACACAACAATGGGGAGAGAATGAGAGTAAAGACGATGATCACATTGAAATTGTGTGGGAAGACGAGAAACCCACACAAGGTAAGACTCTCACCTCAACTCTTATCGAAAGTTCTTATAATGTTTGTGAGGATGATTCCCTTATACTTCATGATAATTTTGATGACTGTGATAAAGCTTCTTTTTGTTCATGGGAGAGTGATTCCTTACAATATTACGATGATTTGGGGAGTGAGGATGATATCCAGTTATTAGGGATTATAGAAGGAGGAAGGGAAAGAAGGGAAAGGATTGTCACCATTAACAATCCAAAAGAACAAGAATGGAGAGAAAGTGCTTTAGATGAAATAGACTGTGGAGAGAATGTTCATTTGGAGATCCTTAAGGAAAAGGTTGCAGGGGTAGGAACCTATGAGGAAGAAGAAAAGGGGTATGTTATTTTTGAACATATTGAAATAATATCCCGAGCTTATTTATCGTTGAATTTTATTTTCCTCTTTTTAGTTTCCAAATTCAAGGATATTTCCCATCTTCGGGCATACCTCGAATCGAAAGTACACAGGACACTTGGCAAAGTCCCCAAGTCTGTATGCTTCGAAGGATAGCATAATCCAGGTCTAGCCAAAGACTATAAACAAAGGCGCACTTGGGAGGCAGTCCCAACGTTATCCGTAGGACTTAGATTTTACTTTGCCGTCTCTTGTTTATTTTCCTTTTTAATAAATGTTATCCTTCGTATAGTTTTCTTTTGCTAACCAACCAGATTGTCAATACCATAATGACATTCAACGAACGTTTTTATTCACTAAAGATGATATTTGGACTCAAAAGGGGATGAGTAAAAAGTTGAAGAAAGCGGACGAAACACGGTCCACGCCACTCACACGCGTGTGAGTAGGCGTGGAAATTCTCCAGAAAGCCGCCACGCCCGCTCACACGCGTGTGAGCCGGCGTGGGAATCTTCCAGAAGGCAAGCCACGCCCACTCACACGCGTGTGAGTGGCGTGGACGAGCACCAGAAAATCTGCGTAAATAAAGGCGCAAATGTGCTCTAACCCTTGCCCATTTCTCATTTAACCTCATCCATGATTGAAATGGTTTAGAAATAGATTCTAGGACTTGCTTAGAACTTATATTTGCTATTAGATGATGAACATTGCATAATTTAAAAATTTCTCGATGTTTAGATTGCAAACGCTAGGTAATATGGGTTATCTTTTTATTGTATGAAATTCATGATGAAATGGGGAATAAGAAGTGTGAAATGAAGAAATTTGTTGTTTGTTAGGCTTTGAGTATGGCTATCCCCACATATTACCTTGTCAATTTCAAAAGGTGCATGCTTTCTCATTTTTCAATTCCTAGCTAGCTAGAAGAAGAGGAAGAAATTGATCTTATATTGACAATTTTTGAATTTTACATGATATTATCCATATATGACATGTTCATTCTCTTGAAAAGAAACATGAATGAAGTAAATGCAATGGATGAATTCTATGTTGTTTCTTATAAAATATAAGTCCATAAATTGCTCAAATCTCGTTGATGAATTCTAGGCAATGTCTTCACATTCATCCACGGCTAATCAAGAAGAAATGAGGGCTAGGAAAGGAAAAGCCCTGATGGTGGAAACAGAGCTGACAGAACCCAAGGAAGAAAGGAATGAAAGAGTTGTAGAAAATAGAATATTCTTAACGGAAGAGCAGCAGAGGCGTTTTGAATATGCGGTATACCTTCCGATAGCCAGTTGGAAATTCATCGACTTAGCAACGTTGAATCCCTTTCAATGTCGAGACTCGCTAGCATGCCTCATCCATCAACCCTTCTGGAGCAAAATTTTTGGATGGCGCCACTCAACTTATATACCTACTGTCTTCGAATTTGTGGCCACTTTGGAGGTTACAGGAAAAACTGGCGACCTGAAAAGCCAACCAATCAAGTTTAATCTCTTCAATGAACCTCATCATATCTCGGTCAACACTCTAGGAATTTTGCTTGGATTCTATACTGAGGAGGATCAAGAGAGCATGTGGTACAAAGAACTTCCAATTGATTTTGGTGACTCCGAAACTCCAATAAATTACTGGAAAAGGATTGCTAAACTAGGAGTCGAATGGAGTGGATCGAGGGTAAATTACTTGCACCTGCAAGTGAAAATAGGTGCACACGTGCAAGTAAAATGTATTACAAGTGCAAGTAAATTGTACAATGAGAATCAATACTAAGTGCACCTAATGTTATAACTAGGTGCACATATGTTGCAACCAGGTGCATGAATGTTAACAAAGTAAATTACTTGCACAAGTGCAAGTAAAATGTATTGCAGATGCAAGTAAAATGTATTACAGGTGCAAGTGAATTGTACAGTGAGCATCAATACTAGGTGCACCTAATGTTATAACTAGGTACGGTGCACCTAATGTTATAACTTGGTGCAACCTATGTTATAACTAGGTGCACCTATGTAACACCCCGTAAATTCATTTCAAGCCTTTCGTTCGTTAATTAATTCCTTGGGCGATCTAATTAATTCTTCGGGCAATTTAATTATTCTAATTGGGTTAATCCTTTCGATTTGAAATATATATATATATATATACATATATATTCCTTGAGCCTAATTTAATTATTTTAATCAAGAGCCCAATTAATTGAATTTATTCTTGTAAGGGATTTTATTCAATTTGGATCCTTACAATATTTGTTATTAAATATTCTTACAAGCCCACATTCTTGATCATACATTATATGTATACATATATTGATCTTAAGACATTCTTATGGGCTAATTCTTGTATTTAATTTGTAAGGGGTGAATTAATAAGCCCAACTTACTAGTCTTGATTATATTTAATTTCCTACACCCACTATTTTATAAGGTTACTTAAGCCCACATCATTTTATGTCTTACACCCTAAATAGTGTATGTATTCTTGGTATATAATTTGAAGATCAAATTACCCTAAGACTTTCACTCTTTCTTCCTCCTACCCTACACTCCATGCGCCATTTTCATCCATAATTTCCCTAGAAATTCATCCTCATTTTCCCTACAAGATTTCAAGTAAAGGTTGCTCTTTTAAGCTTTGTTGGGAGTGGGTAAGTGCATCTATCCTAGAATCCATCTTGTATTTTGTGTTTTAGATAGTCTTTTTACATAATCTTATAAGTGTTCTTTTGGGGATCTTTGGGGAAAAGATGATCAAGGTGAAGGTGGGGCTTTGTGAGCTAGCAAAAGGCTTTTTGGAGTAGGAAAAGCTCTTTGAGGTAACCATCCATGTCCATCAAAACTATTTTATTCACCTATTCTATATATATTGATCTTGGTGTTGGAAATCCTGAAAATTCTTGTTGTATAACCTATTTCCTTGGATGTTTCTTGTTGGATTTCATCTTGATCTTTGCCTTGTGTTGTATGATCAATGATGTTGTGGATTTCCTTATTTTTGGACTCTAAATTGGATGAAATGTGAGTGTATTTGGTTGGATTTGTATTCTGGAAATGGTATTGTTCATATCTGTTCTTCGGCTCTGGAATCTGGGATATGGTTTGGCCTTGCGGAAGACCCAAGCGGCACAATGTAACCCGCGAGGGCGATCCGCAAGGTGGCGACGGAACAGTTGGGCGGAGGGGAGAGGCCCGTTGAGGGGGACCGTCTCCTCTTTGCGGAGGAGGTCGGCGGAGAGGCGTGATCCGTGAGTGTGTTCCGCTAGTTCACTGGGAATTGGTTTCCAGTGAGCAACTTTCTACTGTTGTTGTCTGTTGTTGGTCTTTTGTTTCAGATCATTGTTGGATTGTTTTGTTGGGTATTTTACCATGTTTTTGGAGTAATTATTCGTGTCATTCATTGGGTATTTGATGCCTTAGTTTGGAGTATTGATTCGTGCCTTTGGTTTCCATTTTTGGTATCCTTGATCCATTGATCCTTTGATTCATAATCTGGGAGTTGGTTGGTGTTCATATTTGAGATGAACCCACGTCTTGGTTGGCTGAGTTGATGTTGGAGTGTGATTGTTGGTTGTGCTACTATTGTGCTACTATTGGGTTACTATTGTTGTGCTACTATTGTGCTACTATTGGTATACTATTGGTTGTGCTACTATTGTGCTACTATTGTTACTATTGGTTGTGTTACTATTGGGTTACCCTGTGATTGGTTGATTATGGACTATTGGTTGTGTTACTATTGGGTTCGCTACTGTGATTGGGTTGATTACCCTTGTGATTGGGTTGATTACACTATTGGTTGTGTTACTATTGGACTTCGTCCCTGTGATTGGTTTGGCTTGGTTTGGTGGTTGGTCTGGCTTGGGTTGGGAGATTGGAGTCGGGTTCTTTCTTGTGGAGTTGTTGTGAATCCCTTGCGTTACTCGGTTGATATCTTGTTATTCTTGATGAGTCGGTTGAGCTAGTATCTCGGTTATTGATTCGTTATTGGATTATGTTCTCGTTGTTGAGTATTGTTGGATCTGTTTGACTGAGTCTTGGTTACTGATTCATTCCGCTTATTGTTGTTGAGTATCGGTTTTGAACTATTGATCAGTTCGTTGGTGTTTATATTCTATATGGGTGTGTAAACCTAATTACAAGCTTATGTATATCTATACCTCCTTGCGGGTGTGAATGGTGGTTGCTTAGCATTCTTTTGCTAATGGTTCTTTGTATGTTTTCCAGGTATGGAGTAGTACTCGTGAGCGCGCTAGAGCTTTCCCATGAGGACGTTAGCCTTAGTTGGTTCTGTTTAGACTTTGTTTTGATGGCCTGTGAGCCGTGGGATGTTATGATACTCTTGTTTAGTACTTTGGGTATTTCTTTTGGATAGTTATGGATTATGTTTGAGGATTATTATTTCAGTTCTATGATATGACAGCTTAGTTCGTTTCATGTTTAGCCTGTGCATCTAGGCTATGTTTATACCTAGATGTGGCATGACGCCCTTAAGTTTTAAATCGCTTCCGCTATGTTTGGTTTGTCGGTTGAGATTGGCAGCTTTTATGTTAAGTTTTAGCTATCTCAGCCTGTGTGAGGTTGGGGTGTCACAACCTAGGTTGCACCCAGGTGCATGAATATTAACAAGGTAAATACTTGCATTTGTAAGTGAAAGTATTTGCGAAAATAGGTGCATGAATATTAATAAGGTAAATTACTTGCACTTGTAAGTGAAAATAGATGCGAAAATAGGTGGCACTTTTAAGTGAAAAAGATGCACCCAAGTCCAGTTATTTACGAAAATGCACCGGTATTTTTTAAAATTGCATCTGATTCGTTGATCTGGACACGTGACGGCTGTGGAGCGTTCTCATTTCCTACCTGGCGAGAGTTCGCACCAGAGTGCAACCCTATATATATATATATATATATATATATATATATATATATATATATATATATATATATATATAGAGGGGGGGGGAATGTATTACTATATAAATAATTAAATATATGATATGTGCTAAGGACCTTGTAGTCCAGTGGCATCAAATCCTTCCCTTACTAACTCTTGTGCTTCAATAGGTTGAGAAAGTAGTTATGAACAGATACTGCATTGTAATAGAGTTAGTAGTTGAGCATAATATCTACAAATTAATAGATGTATGTTTTTTTTTAGTACTACCGACTCTATTACAATGTAGTATCTGTTCATCAAATTAATAGATGTATAATCTCATTATAATTTAAACTTTTAATTCTGATAAAATTATATTGATTAATTTATGATTCAAATGTAATTATAGATTTATAGAGGTGGTAATGCCAATATTTCATATAAACAAAAAACAAAAAGAATGTCAACTACTACTTTATACTCCGTATCTATTTAGTATTTGCAATACATAGCACGTTTATCATTATTATATATATATGCTTCAACAATTCGATATGTGCTGTCAAATCTCATACGTTGAAGTCTCAGATTTTTTATCTTTAAAGAATCTATATCTATACTATATTCTATATATAAAAATAAAACTCTCCTTTCAAATTTTCTCGCTCAACATCACAAGTAAAATGCTAGACAATTGGTACTTTATTTGTTGTTAAATGTTTAAATAATACTCTTGCAGACATGCATACTGATGAACGAATATATGATTTTTACTTAGGTGCTTTATGATTTTTTTTTCTTCAATTGTGTATGAATTCATAGGTAATAGGACAATAAGTATTTTGGGAAAGGTTGATAACAATAGACACTACAAAACATGATAGCTGTAATTTTATAGAGCACAATTGTAAAGACTTTTTATAGGAAATTAAAAGGTGTTAAATAGGCCACTGAACTTATTATTTTTGTGCAATTGGATCATTGAACTTAAAAAGTGTACAATTCAACCATCAAACAAGTAAAATATGTGCAATTGGAACATTTTAATTTTCTAATTTATTTTAATTCAATTTGAGTTAAAAACATTTCAATATTGACTCCTAACTAGTATGGTAGAGAAAAATGTCACTCTTAAAACATATATGTTAGTAATATAATTGGATTTTACCAGAAAATTTTTGTAAAAGTGTTCCAATTGCACAAATTTTGCTTGTTTGATGGCTCAATTGCACACTTTTTAAGTTCAATGGCCTATTTGACACTTTTTCCTTTTTTTTATATGTTTTATGTATTTGTATATAGGAATTAAATGTTTTTTTAAAAAAAACATATGATAATAAATAAATTAGCTTATCCAGTTATTCCAAGCTATACAATTTTCATCTGATTACCATATTATTTACAAACATCATTATCTTACTCTAAGAACTCTAATTATAAAACATTAAAAAAATTAATCAAATTAATTACACAGATAAAATCCTAAGGATAAATAAAGTATACCCTAAACACTACAAAAAAATGTAAAAATAGCGATGCACGATGTAAAAAAATTGCACCCCACTCCTAGCGACAGATTCAAATTCATTTTGAAAAAAAATCGCAATCCACCTTCTAGTGACGGATAATTGAATCCGTCGCTATATTTAGTGACGGTCAATATCCGTCGCTAAATTTCATTTTAAAATTCGCAACCCACACTCATAGCGACGGAAATTATAATCCGTCGCTATATTTCGAGACAGATTAAATTTCCGTCGCTATATTTTATTAAAAAATTGCGCACTACGTTTTTCAAAAGCTAAATAAACTCAAGAATCATGTTTTAGCGACGGAATTTAGGATCCGTCGCTATATTTAGCGACAAATCCTAAAATCCGTCGCTAAAATCGTAAAATGCACATTTTATAGTAGTGACGGATATTATTTTGAACTCCGTCGCTACTTAGCAACGGATACCATTTTTCGTCGCTAATCTGTCCCAATTGTGAAAATAAATTAAATCCCCGTTATTAAACTGGCGACGAATCAATTTTTCGTCGCCAATCAGTAGCAAAAATAATTATTTAATCAGCTAGCAAAAAATCCGTCGCTAATCTGTCACAATTTTATGCGCGGCAATTTAATGCTAAAATTAGCTATGGAGTTAACGACGCAATTTTCCGTCGCAAAATTTCGTTGCTAATCCATTGCTAACTTTCAATTTTTTTGAAAAACAAAATGGCATCCGTCACTAAACCGTCGCTATTCTGTCGTTAAAGTGGCAATGGAATGAATCCGTCGTTATTTCCACGTTTTTTTGTAGTGAAAGAACCAAATTAAGTTTCACATGTTTAGGTAGAATTATAGCTCTTAATACATTATACAGCCTAACTATTTGACAAAAATAGACAACAAATAAAACATGCTCATAAATCAAACGTAACATTCATGAAATAAAGTTAATCTATACACTTAAAAGAAAGTAGGACTAATCTATACATACATGCTTTAGAAATATCTTATAATCAATGAAATATCTTAGAAAGTAGGACTAATCTACACTCAATTCACCGGTTAGAACTACCAGGGCAGCGGGCATAAACATTATAATAATAACAACAACAACAACGTAACAAAGCCCAACCAGTATTTAACAAAACTAATTAATAAGAGAAAATATAAAATTGACTGAATACTACCATATTAATTATAACAAAGTTTATTAAAAAAATAAAATAAATCAGTGTTAGAGATAGATTGAACATGTGGACGGATGACATGCGTTCCCATTTCTTTCGTAAAAGAGTGGTTGGCATTAAACGCACTCCATCCTATATATATATAGAGAGAGATGAATGTATTAGTGTACATATGTGATCTGCAAATTTTTACATAATAAAATGAACTTTATAAAATAAAGATTAGAGATACAAAATACACACTTTACACAATATATTATATTATGATGTGCAAGTTTTTACTTTTTACAAAATAAAATGAACTTCATAAAATAAAGATTAGAGATACAAAATACACACTTTACACAATAATAATATTATCTGCAAGTTTTTACATAATAAAATGAACTTCAAAAAATAAAGATCAGAGACACAAAATACACACTTTACACAATAATGAATTAACATAATTATATTAACCAGGTGATATCATATATGATCACTTATTGCTTATAATTCAAACCAAATTAAGCTGATTTTATTTGCCATTGCCACCGCTCCCGCTGCCACCATTGGCGCCGCCACCGGCAACTTCCCCTACACCATCGCTACCACCGGCACTACCTCCCCCACTAGCTCCAGAACCAAGCCCACCACCACCACTTAAACTGAATCCCAGAATTGTATCGCCGTTAGCCACGTCGCCACCACCTGCGACTCCGCCACCTCCAATGCCTGACAGGGCACCACCAAGTCCTCCACCCCCGCCGAGGATGCCATTATTCTGCCCCCCTAGAATGGTACCAAGTCCTCCACCCCCGCCAATCCCGTTGGAACCGCCGCCGCCGCCACCCGCAAGCAAACGGCGAGGCTGATACCAATCTGCTAAAACAACAACGTTAGTCAATAAAATGAGGAAAAGAAGAATCTTGGTGGAATGGGCGATTAATCCCATTATGACTTTGGGGGAAAATTGAGGATTATTGCTTGAAAGGATAATAAGCTGAATGGTGCATGGCGATTCCCTTTCTTGCTCTTTTTATAGTAACAGAGGATTATTAAAAAAAAAAAAAAAATTAAGTCTTACATTAATTACTACTTTTTATTAGGTGTCAACTTTGATTATTTATTTGTATAGTTTCCAGCAAAAAAGGAAATTATTGCAATCTTGGTATGTTTGTTTATTAATCATTGCTGGAAGAATGTGATATGGGTTGTTTATTAGTCATTGCTGGAAGAATGTGATATGGGTTGTAATATGGCAGGTTACGTTGTTCAATACTTCAATTCACTGTAAATATTACTCTATTTATTTGAGAAAATAACAATTTATATTCTTTTTATATTTTGTATAAAGGTGTAAATTTAGTCCTTAAATATTTACTACTTTAAAATTTAGTTATAAATTATTAACAAAGTTACATATTAATATGGAAAAAAAAAAAAAAGGAGTAAATCATAGTGTAGATAGCTCATCACATGGTAGGCTATGGATGTAAAAATGTGTGATGACATTTTGGGTATTTTTGAAAAATGACTCATTTTTTCGTAAAACATTTTCATTTCGTTTGGGAGACTTCCGAAAAATGGGTCATTTTTCAAAAAATATTTTTATTTCCAATATTTGGTTGCATTCCCGCTAACTAGAGTGCCAAATGTTCATGCCAAATGTACTCAGAAAATTGACTTCCCCCCAAAAAAGGTAGATGTTTTTCCATAAATAGGCTCATTAATTTTCCTTTGACCAAGCCTTATTTTCCATTAACTCAAGTTTTCTTTTATTTACCAAACACAAGATACCCAAAAATCATTTTTGAAATTTCTAAACACACCCTAAATATTACATTATTTATTTGAGAAAATAACAATTTATATTCTTTTATTTTTTATAAAGTTGTGAATTTAGTCCTTAACTGTTTACTACTTTAAAATTTAGTTATAAAATTTTAACAAAGTTACATATTATTCGGGAAAAAAAGACCAGAGTAATAAATTATAGTGTAGATAGCTCATCTCAATGGTAGGTTATGGATGTAAAAATGTGTGATGACATGTTGGGAATTTTAGGCAAGTAAATATATGTACTTATTATGTGCACGTTGCACGTTTGTCATTGTTTAGGCCTCAAAACATCTATATATATATGAGTTGTCTTATATTAAATTATCATTATCTTTTATTTATAAACATGATTTGTTGATTATTCTCTAAATGAAATTATCTACGATTTTATTAAGAAAAATTATAGACATTTTGAGATTTGTGAGTTAATACATAAAGGTGAGATTTATCCCGTCACATTTTTAAGTAGTATTGATTGTGAATTTTTCGCATAATCTAAAAATAATTATTATAGACATTTATGATTTTTTTAGCTAGAGACACCATATATTAATTATATCATCCCCACGAAGAACTTTAGAAAGTCTTTATTTTTTTAAAAAGATTTAATACACAATTTAGTCATCGATTATAATAATTTATTCTGATTTAGTCCTAAACGACTTTTTGTAATTAATTAGGTCTTCGACTTTAATAGTTTTACTCAATTTAGTCTTCTATTAAAATAACTTGTTAACTTTAGCTCTACTAATTAATACCCAATTAATAAATGTATAATCTCATTATAACTTTTAAATTTTAATTGAGATAAAATATATATTGATTATTTTATGATTCAAATGTAATTATAGATTTATAGAGGTGGTACATAATTAATGCCAATATTTCATATATGAAAAAAAAACAAAAAGAATGTCAACTCCTAGTTTATATCTATTTATTATTTGCCATACATAGCACGTTTATCATTATTATTTATGCTTCAACAATTCGATATGTGCTGTCATATTTCATGCGTTGAATTCTCAGATTTTTATATCCTTAAGAATTACGATAAACCTAAAACATTGAAAAAAAAAACTAATTATATTGTATTCAGATTTTTTTATTTCCGTAGTTTAATTTTGTGCTGGTAAATAAGTGAGGCTCTATCGAAGTATAAATAAACTACGAATTAAAGAAAAATTGAAAAGAGAAAAATGCAAAAAATCGAATTTTGGACCAATATAATCACAAATACATATTGATAGTATAAATACGGGGTGGATATGATTATGATATACGCCGGTAGTACTACTCAAAAAGAATGTGAGACAAAGTTCAAAGGTGCTCGGGATGAGGATTTGATCGGGAGGTAAGTCTTAGATCCGGAGTATCATCGAAAAGTCCTCTCTCCATAATAAATGCAGGTATTTATAGGGGCCGCTAGGGGGCAATATCCGGGCGGCCGGCATGTTGTACACATGGGGATCATGCACTGCCATCTTCTGGGGAAATGCGGAGACCGTACACGTGCCTTAAGATCTCTGTCCCATGTCGACCAAAGGTCGGGGCCTCAGGATTTAGGTCAAGAGATCAGGTTTGCCTAAGGGCGGAGTCGTGCGATTAGTGATAGAGAGAGGTGGTCGGGAAGGAGATATAGACGGCGCGGACCACATGTTCCGGTCAAACCATACAGTCCAGCAATATACGCGGTCGGGATATACTCCCTATCATATAGCCCCCCCAAGTACGGTGTCAGACTCCGTGAATCCGGAGAAGGCAGTGCGCTTTACTCCGGTTCAGACAACCAGCTCAATCGTCGCCGAGTGCTGTCTTTGTAACACCCCGATAATTTAAATAATTCTTATTTTAATAAAGAGTCATTTCCATTTTTGGTCCTATTGTTATTGGGGCATTACCAATTTTAGTCCACTTCATTAATTTTTACCACATTGCGGCCAGTCTTATTTAGTCCTTGCCACTTTTAGTCCACCGTTAAAATTTTTGTCAAATGGTTGTCCTAAACAGGGGTATTTTTGGTCTTTTCATGCTTTAGTCATCTCCTTGACCCTTTGCAGTGATTTTCCTTACACATTTTCATCCAATGAAGAGGTCCAGCGAAAGCCATATGAGCCACATTACAAAGCCATGGCTTTCGCCGGACCTCTTCATTGGATGAAAATGTGTAAGGAAAATTACTGCAAAGGGTTAAAGAGATGATCAAAGCATGAAAAGACCAAAATACCCCTATTTTGGACGGTTATTTGACAAAAATTTTAATGGTGGACTAAAAGTACAGTGACAAGGACTAAATAAGACTGGCCGCAATGTGACAAAAATTAATGAAGTGGACTTAAATTGGCAACGCCCTAATAACAGTGGGACCAAAAATAGAAATGACTCTTTAATAAAATATTCTTGAGAATAAAAATTTATTTTTCAATCCTAAATATTTTTGAAAGCAAATTATTTTGCTTCCAAGTTCAAATAAATTATTTTATACCTTATAATTTTATTATCCAAAACCATTTTCTCTAAACTCCTATTTTATTAAGTTTTTACAATAAAACTATATATTTAATTTAAGTTCCTACAAGAAATTTTCGTCAAGCAAAAGTATAAATAAGTATTTTAAAATATTTATTTTAAATGATTTGGTACAAAATATTTATATATTTATTTATGATTTTGAAAGCCTTATTCAAGGGATAAATTTATTCATCGAAATTTGGATCAAAAACTCTATCTGAGACGAACCTGTGATTCTTATAACATTATTTTGAGCCTAAGTTTGAACCCAAAACTATTCATGACCCTATTTACTAGCCCAAATTATTTAATCTCCTAAGCCTAAATAGTTCTTGAACCCAATATACTCAAGTCTAAGACAAAATTTAACCTAAGTATATATATATATATATATATATATATATATATATATGGATATGTGAACGGGATGCAGTTTTGGGTAGGGGTTGAGCTGTCAAAATATATGTGTATGTTAAAACGGAAAGTCAATGACTCCTCGAGTGTCGGTCTCGAAGGAAGGACGTGGAGGTGTGTCAAGTGTTTGTGCGTTCAAGTGATTGAGTCATGCAGGGAATGAATTTGACTCTAGAGTATAGCTTGGATCAAGTTGTTGCATCATTTGCACAAGCTTACTCTCTATGTTTTTAGATATATCTTTAGAGCTTAATGAGTCAACTTCTTGTGAATTCGGTGATTGTGAAGGGTAAGTTTCTTGGAATTGTGGAGGTGGTGTTTCATAAGGTCGTAGGTGACGATTTGGTGTATGGATTGGATAGTGATATGGAGGTGGTAAATGATATGTTGGTGGAATTGGGTAATGGTATGGATGTGGATAGTGGTATGTTGGTGGAGGGTAAGTATAAGTGGAATGGGGGTAATAGTGATATGGTTGGGGTTGAGGATTTACATAGGATTGTCCTCCATGATGTGGGTAATCATGGGGATTCATTTTAGCACTTATTGGCAAGCTTCAAGTGGTTTGATTAAAGAGAATTTCCTGCACAATAGCTTAGCCAACAACAAATAATTTTGTAACTAAAAGTAGTTGCAAGTGAGCACAAGATGTTCAAGATAATATAGGCTCACTTCTTCAAGCAAATAACAAAAAAAAAATAAGAAAATGAAATAAACAAAAAGAAAGCAATTCAAGAACTCTTAAAATTCTACTTCTAAGATGTCAACACTATTCGAAACCGTTTGCCATCCCCGGCAACGGCGCCATTTTGAAGGATGTATGTGTATGTGGTGACTGTGAATGTGAAGGTCGATGTAAAGGTGGTAAAACGAAGAGTCAAGACTCCCCGAGTGTCGTGTCTCTCAAGGATGACGAATGGGAATCGAATTGGTGTGTTGGCATCTAAGAGGTTGAAGAGAAAGAGTTACGGGAGTGCTAAGGGTCGGATTCATTTGTGAGAGGGGAAGGTTGATAAAGGTTGTGTAAAATAAATAAAAGTAAAGTGGAGATTGGGGCTTTAGGCTTTTCCATGTGGTCTATCTTTGGTTGGTTTTGCGAGTGCAAGTCGTGGGATAGACTAGGGAGTTCATGGCACACTACCAAGTGGCGTCACACTTTGGACTCCCACATCCTCATTCGGTTGGGGCATTTTATCGAACACTTTGTCTACCACTCCTCTCGGATCTCGTCCTTTCGGACTAAGAGCGGAGATGTGGGTGAGTTAGACTCGTGAGTGGCCGCTATCGCGCACACACTCACTTCCTTTGGGTTTGCTACCAGAATAAGCCTTCCCTTGCCAGATAGGGGTTAAATCAGATAAAAGTTCGGTGGAATATAACTTAATTCGGGAAAATATCAATACCAAAATTATTTTAAAAATAATCCCGTCATTAACCACCAAAATCTAGGCTCATTGGAATGAGTGGGGGTTTACAGTCTACCCAACTTAAGAATAGTTTCGTCCCCGAAACTTCCTTCTTGATGTTGTTTTAGGAATATCTTCCTTCGCGACTCGCACTTGGTGATACCCTGATCGTAAGTCAATCTTTGAGAATACGCCCGCTCCTTTCAACTGATCGAATAGATCATCGATCCTGGGCAACGGGTATTTGTTCTTTACTTGTGACTCGATTGAGTTTTCTATAATCAATGCACAGTCTAAGGCTCCCATTGTTTTCTTCTTAACGAATAATACTGGCGTGCTCCAAGGTGATACACTTGGTCTGATGAATCCTTTCTCCAACAGTTCTGCCAATTGCGCCTTCAGTTCCTCCATCTCTTTTAGGTGTCATTTGATAAGGTGCTTTCGAGATGGGTGAGGTTCCTGGTACGAGATTGATGGTGAATTCTTCTTCTCTTTCCGGCGGCATTTCCGTGAGGTTGTCGGGAAATACATCAGGAAATTCGCGCACAACTTGGATTCGATTAATCTCAGGTTCTTCTATTTCGACATCGTGCATCAAACAGAAATATACTCCGCATCCCTGGTGAGCGTACTTTTTCAATTTCTGCATTGTCAACAACCTTGGTTCGGGTTGCTTGTCAATTCCTCGGTAAGATATTCTCCTTTCCTTTGGTCCTCGTAGGACAACCTTTCGCTCATTACACGCTATCCGGGCTTTATACTTATCTAACCAATCCATCCCGCGTACTACATTGATGCCCTCGAGTTCAAAACGAACGAGGTTTCCAGGACAGTTAGATCCAGCTATTTCTATTGCAACGTTGTCATAACCATCTCTACAGGCTACTACTATTCCTAAGGCAGTTTTGACATTTAGATCTAACCTAATAGTAGGCCTTAACTTCAGTCTATCAACAAACGTAGATGATATAAATGAATTGGTAGCCCCCGTATCAAATAGCACTAAGCTAAGCACTGAGTTTATGAGAAAGGTACCGGTTACGAAATCGCTAGCCTGAGCTTGAGTACTATTGACGACGTAAATTCTGCCTTGGTTCCCGGTGCTACTTTCTCCCATCGCTTGCTTTCCTTTGTTGTTGGGACCAGAGGTGGCGTTTGTTGGTCTTCCTTGATTGGCTGACTGGAAATTGACCACTCTATTTTCTATCTTTGCGGGCTTCTGGCCGGTATTCCCATTAAATCTCTTTCCTTGGCTTACATTTTGCAGGGGTTTTTGGAGATTGTCTACTTGGGTTCGACATTCAAGGGCCTTGTGTCCCTAGAGACCACACTTGAAGCACTTAATCCTCATTTCTTGACAATTTTCCCCAAGATGATTCCTTCCACATCTCCAGCAAGCAGAACGGTTTCCCTGATTGATTCCTTCCCCTCCTCTTCCTTGCGTTGCATTAAAGCTATCTTGGTTAGCTCTTTTATTTCCCAACTGAAATTTCGGTGGTTTATCATCAGCCTTTCGTTTGTTTCGGCCGTAAACTTCCTGTTGATCCAGATACACTTGATAGTGATCCGATGCCTGTCGTATGCCTCCTTCAGAGTAGAGCACATGAATGGTGCGATCATCCCTCTTATGTCCCAGTCCAGCCCACGGACGAATCTTCTTGCCTTACTCGCCTCGTCAGGCACGATTTCTTGAGCGAAACGCATCAGCTCCACGTATTGGTCATGGTATTCTTGGATGGTTGCTCCCTTTTGCTTTAGTCGTAAGAATTCTTCGCATTTGATCCCCTTAATGCGCTCCGTGTAGAATTGTCCTCTCAATTCCACTTTGAATTCTTCCCAGCCAAAATCTGGGTCTTGTAGGAGGTCAGGTTCAACTGTTGCCCACCAGTTGTCTGCAGCTTTCGTCAGGTAATAGACTGCGGAAGGTACTCGCAAGTTCATAGGACAGTTCACTGCATTAAGCAATTTGTCGAACGTCCGGATCCATTCTTCAAGGATTACCGGGTCTTTTTCTCCAGCATAGTACGGTGGTTGTCGGTTCGCTATGGTTTTAGCAAAGTCAACCCGTGGCTGACCTCGGGTTTGGTTTTGGGCTTGCTGAGCCAGCATGAACTCAGCCATTCGTTCCATTGCTTGGGCCATACGATCCATCGTTGAGATGTTGTCTTCATTATTAGCAGGCACATTTCGTCGAGGTGGCATTTTCACTGGACGACAGTTTCAAATTAGCACCCGCGACATATAAGTTCGTAAGGAGTTAGCTAATTAGGCAGTTAGTATAGCAACTACTCAAGTCCTATACGACACTCCCTAACATTCACTAACATTCACTTTATCATACCCTCTAAGCAAGGGTAGGGCAAGGGTAGGGTTTCAATCATGGCATAATGATAATTAATGCATTACGCTAGCAAGCTTACTCACAATAATCCTAAGCAAGGATTAACACATGCAAGAAATCACAAGTATTGATCGTATTAACCAGAATCGTAACACATGCAAGAAATCACAAGTATTGATCATATTAAACCCCTTTTTTTTTTTACGCTGCCTGGCTTCCGTTCCATCTCTGCATGGTCATTTTGAATATCTACTTTCTCAACCTACTGAAGCACAACGAGTCAACAGTTGCCTCCACTTTTCTCAACCTACTGAAGCACAACAGTTGCCTCCACTGGGACTCGAATCCACTCACATCATCCATGTGGGAGTGTTAATTGGGACACCGAGTACCACTAGACCACAAGGTCTTTGGCTGGTGCAAGTTTTTTTATTGATGAATGGCTTAATAAACTACCTCTTTAGTACATTAAATACTTCTTTTAATAATTGTAGTTTCAAATTATTATTAGTACTTGTAGAATTTATTAGTTTGATTAGTTGTGATATTTATTAGTTTGATTAATTGAGAAAATTATTAGTTTGATCAATTCTGAGATTTTGAATGTTAATTTACTGCACAAGTTCTGAAAGTTTATGTGAATTGTAAAATTGTTGCATAGATTTTAGTTGGAAACCATAAAATAATATATGTAGTAATTAAAAATAATAATAATATAAACAACGTCGATTTTTTAAGCAAACCGACGACGTATAATATTTTTTTTAAACAAAAAATAACATACGACGTCAGTTTTTTAAACTAACTGACGTCGTATGTTATCTTTTTAAGAATATTACATATGGCGTCGGTTGTTTAAAATAACTGTAATCTTTTATTTTAAAAAATAAATAAATAAAAGACGTCGATGTTTAATAAAACTTGGTGTCGTTTATTTATTTTAAAAAAATATTAAATTAATATACGACGTTGATTTTTCATAAAAACCGAAGTCGTAAGTAATATTTATTAAAAAAAATATACGACGTCAATTGTTTACAACCAACATCGTATCATTTATTTACTATATCTGCTAGAATGACATCAAATTTTAACCGACAGTAAAAGTGCTAAAAAAATTAACATTAAAAGAGTTATCGATGCACATACAACATTTGATATATGAATGTACAATATTCCTTGTAGGAATGCACTACTTCTAAAATTAGCCGCGCATCATTCTAATTCAATGGTCTAAAAAATTCTTCGCGTCCACACCTAAACCTAAGGATGAGTTCTCATTTGAACTCAACACACTTTCTCTCTCTCTCTCTTTATATATATATATATATATATATATATATATATATATATATATATATATATATGTGTGTGTGTGTGTGTGTGTGTGTGTGTGTGTGTGTGTTTGAATGCACAATGAAAGAGTTATCGATGCACATACAACATTTGATATAGCAATGTACAATATTCCTTATAGGATTGCACTACTTCTAATAAAACTGATTTATCCATAACTCTATATTTTCTAATATTTTAAAGAAATTTGTTCCCTTAATGTGATTTATTTCTTTTAATATTAGCTGTGCATCATTCTAATTTAATGTTTTAAAAAAGTCTTGGTGTCCACACCTAAACCAAAGGATGAGTTCTCATTTGAATTGAACACACTTTCTCTCTCTACCCCTCTCTATATATAGAGGAATATACGGAGTATTAATGTATATATATGATTGATCTGCAAATTTTTACTACATTCCTCTATATTTATATATATATATATATATATATATATATATATATATATATATATATATATATATATATATATATATATATATATATATGAACTGCAAATTAAATTTTTACATAATGAACTTAATAAAATAAAGATAAGAGACACAAAATACACACTTTATACCATATATAATAATATGATCTGATCTTCAAGTTTTTACATAATAAATAAAATAGCTTCATAAAATAAAGATCAGAGACACAAAATACACACTTTACACAATAATGAATTAACATAATTATATTAACCAGGTGATATCATATATGATCACTTATTGCTTATAATTCAAACCAAATTAAGCTGATTTTATTTGCCATTGCCACCGCTCCCGCTGCCACCATTGGCGCCGCCGCAACTCCCTACACCATCGCTACCACCGCACTACCTCCCCCATAGCTCCAGAAAGCCAAGCCCACCACCACCACTTAAACTGAATCCCAGAATTGTATCGCCGTTAGCCACGTCGGCCACCACCTGCGACTCCGCCCACCTCCAATGCCTGACAGGGCACCACAGTCTCCCACCCCGCCGAGGATGCCATTATTCTCCCCTAGAATGTACCACCCCCGCCAATCCCGTTGGAACCGCCCGCGCCACCGGCAAGCAAACGGCGAGGCTGATACCAATCTGCTAAAACAACAACGTTAGTCAATAAAATGAGGAAAAGAAGAATCTTGGTGGAATGGGCGATTAATCCCATTATGACTTTGGGGGAAAATTGAGGATTATTGCTTGAAAGGATAAGCTGAATGGTGCATGGCGATTCCCTTTCTTGCTCTTTTTATAGTAACAGAGGATTATTAAAAAAAAAAAAAAAAATTAAGTCTTACATTAATTACTACTTTTTATTAGGTGTCAACTTTGATTATTTATTTGTATAGTTTCCAGCAAAAAAGGAAATTATTGCAATCTTGGTATGTTTGTTTATTAATCATTGCTGGAACTCCTGGAAGAATGTGATATGGGTAGTAATATCGCATGTTGTTAAATTCACAGTAATGATTTATTTGGAAATAAGAAATCACTGATGAAAAATATTTTCTTGAAAAATGACTTATTTTTCAGAAAATATTTTTATTTCACGTGTTTGGTTGTAATATGTAAAAACTGTTGGTTCATTTTATAGAAAAATGTGTGATGACATGTATAAAGGTGTAAATTTAGTCCTTAATTATTTACTACTTTAAAATTTAGTTAAAAATAAAAATTATAAACATTTATGACTTTTTTTAACTAGAGACACCATTAATTATATCTTCCCCATGAAGAACTTCAGAAAGTCTTTCAATTTTAAAAAGATTTAATACACAATTTAGTCATGAATTATAATAATTTATTTTGATTTAGACCTAACTCCTAAACAACTTTTTGTGCTTAATTAGGTCTTCGACTTTAATAGTTTTACCCAATTTAGTCTCCTGTTAAAATAGCTTGCTAATTTTACCTCTGTTAATACCCAACTAATAAATGTACAATCTCATTATAATTTTTAACTTTTAATTGAGATGAAATGTATTGATTATTTTATGATTTAAATGTAATTATAGATTTATAGAGGTGGTAATTAATGCCAATATTTCATATAAATAAAAAACAAAAAGAATGTCAACTCCCAGTTTATATCTATTTATTATTTGCAATACATAACACGTTTATCATTATTATTTATGCTTCAACAATTCGATATGTGCTGTCATATCTCATACGTTGAATTCTCAGATTTTTATATCCTAAAGAATTAAGATAAACCTAAAACTGCGAAAAAAAAAAACTAATTATATTGTATTCATATTAACTTGTCAAATTATTGTCCACACAGTTACGTGGACAATGAATATATAATATAATATAATGTACTTTTAGTATTTTGCATTTGGTATACCGAATAGATTGAAAATGAAATATAATTGTATAAAATCGGTTGATTTGGTTTTATTTGTCCTATTTTCATATTATAAATAAACTAAATAGCCCAATGATAAGTGTATTTTTAAGAAATTATATATTATTTCATAATAATGTGTTAGACAACCGTTGTATAGTGAATCATGGTGACCATGTGTATTGTAAACCCTAGTCTAGATTATATGCATACAATTACTTAACATATTATATAGTTTCATTAATGACAAAAACATGTGTAAGATCGTCTCAAGAATACTTGCCCGTGAGACAAGTCGTGTGATCAAGATCAAATGTAATACTTAAACAAGAAATTGTAATATTAATTAAAATGCTTAGCTTATTACTTATATGAGAAAATTTAATACTTTCGAAGAAAATGTAATATTTTTAAATTTTAATTTAAAAGTAATCATTTTTCCTTAAAAGTATTACTACATTTTTCCTTACAAGTAACAAACATTTGAAAGCCAAGGACCTTGTGGTCCAGTGGCATCAAACCCTACTGCATTGTAATAGAGTTAGTAGTATTAAAAAAAAAAAACATTTGAAAACATTACTTATAAGTTATAAGGGTATAAATGTAATACTTTTGATAAAAAAAATGTAATACTTTACATCAAAATTTAAAAATATTACATTTGTTCTCAAAAGTGTTACAATTTCCCTTACAAGTAACAGACGTTTTATCCCTAATTAGTATTACACTTTTCCGTATAAATATTACATTTTCATATTGATCCGGCCTATCTCACGGATAAAGATCTGTGAGATAGTCTAACACAAGTTTAGCCCTTCATTAATAAGATTATGCGCACTCAATTTGTGTGTGTGTGTATGTGTGTGTCTGCGTGTGTGTCTATATATATATATATATATATATATATATATATATATATATATATATATGGAAGGGTTCAGGTGCAGGTATAACTTCCCGTGTAGTTGTGCAGTTACGCATCTTAATTAAGTATTAAAATGACGCAGATTAAGTACACAAACCACGCACCTTAAGCACACAAGCAAAACACCATAAGCACATAAACAGAATACTTTAAGAACACAAATCACGCACCTAAAGTTTTTAAATGTTACACATTCAGTACACAAATCACGCACATTAAGCACATATACAAAACACCTTAATAACACAAATCACGCATCTAAAGTTTAAAAATTGGGCACCGTAAGTTTCATTATTGACAAACCTTAAACATACAAATCACACACCTTAAGAAGGAAAATCAACGCATCTAAAGCTTTTGGTTGACGTACCTTAAGTTTCAACATTGACGCATTTTAAGCACACAAACCACACACCTTAAGAAGAAAAATCACGCACTTTAAGATGAAAAACTAAACACCTAAGCAACCGCACAACTGCACATGAGAAGTCCAACCGCATGGGGACTCATATATATATATATATATATATATATATATATATATATATATATATATATATATATATATATATATATATATATATATATTTCTGTTCAAATGTGGCAGTGCGGTCGGTGTGGTTCGCACCACTCAAGGTTAGAAAATGCACCACCCAATGATAGAAAACGCACCACAATGAAAATACACAAAAACACAAAAAAAAAAAAAAAAAAAAAAAAAAAAAAAAAAAAACATACCACACACCCAAAATAATGCACCATAACTCCCCTGCACCTAATGGTGCATTTGCTAACATTGTGTGGTGTATATTTGCATACCTAATGGTGTGTTTTTTGGTGATGCGTACCTAATGATGCATGTTTGTGTGGTGTATATTTGTATACATAGTGGTGCGGCCGCACTGACCGCACGTTAAGGGGCGGCCACACCTGATTATGACATTATATATATATATATATATATATATATATATATATATATATATATATATATATATAGAATATTAATCAAATGTGGCCGTGCTCTTAGGTGGGCCGTGCGGTCACACACCACTCAATGTTACGAAATACACCACTCAATGTTAAGAAACACACCACAATGAAAATATACAAAAACACAAAAACACACCACACACCCAAAATAATGCACCATAACTCCCATGTCACCTAATGGTGCATTTGCTAATACTGTGTGGTGTATATTTGCATACCTAGTGGTGTGTTTTTGGGTGATGCGTCCCTAACGATGCATATTTGTGTGGTGCATTTCTAACTGAGTGTTATATTGTATACATAGTGGTGAGGCCGCACTGTTCACGCTAAGAGCCGGCCACACTTGAACATGACCCTATATATATATATATGGTCATGTTCAAGTGTGGCCACCCCCTTACGTGCGGCCGTGCGGTTTACACCACTCAATGTTAAGAAATGCACCACTCAATGTTACGAAATACACCACTCAATACATTGAGTGGTGTGTTTCTTAAATATGAAATACACCACTCAATGTTATTGAGTGGTGCATTTCGTAATATTGAGTGGTGCATTTCTTAACATTGAGTGGTGTAAATCGCACGGCCGCACGTAAATATATATATATATATATATATATATATATATATATATATATATATATATATATATATATATGTATATATATATGTATATGTATGTATATATATATATATTATATATATATATATATATATATATAATATATATATATACATATATATATATATAATACATATACATATATATTATATACATACATATATACATAATATATACATATATATATATATATATATATATATATATATATATATATATATATAAATCTGCTTAAATGTGGTTGCGCCTTCCCGTGCGGTTCACACCACTCAATGTTATAAAATGCACCACTCAATGTTAGAAAATGCACTACATGAAAATAAACAAAAACACCAAAAAACACAGCACACAGCCAAAATAATGCACCATAACTCCCCTGCCCCTAATTGTTCATTTCCAAACACTATGTGGTATGTATTTTCATATTTAGTGGTTTGTTTTTTTGGTAATGTGTACCTAACGGTGCATATTTGTGTGGTGCATTTTCTAACACTGAGTGGTGTATATATGTATACATAGTGGTGAGGCAGCACTAACCGCACGTTAAGACGCGGCCACACACATATATATATAGAAATAATTTCAGGTGCGGCCGTGCTCTCCCGTGCGGTCACACACCACTCAATGTTACGAAATACACCACTCAATGTTAAGAAACACACCACAATGAAACACGCCACAATGTTAAGAAACACACCACACAAATATGTGTGGTGTGTTTCTTAACATTGAGTGATGTGAACCGCACGGCCGCACGGGAGAGCACGGCCGCACCAAATCATGACTATATATATATATATATATATATATATATATATATATATATAAACAAAACAAAAGTACTTTATTTTGAAAAATAAGTTCAAAAAAATATTTTTATTGGGGTATACAAAAATTTAATTTCGAAACCTTGTGTAAAGAATTCCAAATCTATGACATTGGACTCCAAAGACTAAAATATCATTTTTTGAAATGGGATCTCTCCTCATCTTAAGAGCTATAACACTTCAATAATTATTAGTTGTCAACAATAGTCTCATTGTTGCTCGATTGAAAACGATCCCAACAAAAGATTAAAAAAAATAGCAAATCTAAAATCACACAAGAAGAGTATAGAACTTTGAAGATCCTGATATCCTAATAAGAAGGGCAGGAGGAAAGCCATTTTCGTCATCATCATTCCTTTGCTACATCTACTTGATTGTCATTATAGTAATCATTCTGAATATTTCGGGTAAGTTGGTAGATGTCTGTACCGACTAGCCCTGCCCAAGTTTACACTGAATATGTTCAATTATAACTGAATATACATATATGTTAACTGAAGATACATACATGTTAACTCAAAGTATATAATCTAGACTAGAATCTACAATGTACATGATAAATCCTTATTCACGACAAAATTTGTGTGTGTTAAAGGCGTTCACAAAGTTTTCTATTCTTTTTTATTTCTCTCAAAACAACTGTTTATGTGAATCATTCTCTACCAAATAATAAGTTTCTAAAATTACTAAAATTCAAAATAAAAAATCATTGTTTTGGTCACTTAATTATTTTGTAATGGTTAATTTTGTCCATAATTTTCATCTAATTATTTTAAATTTCGTCAATTAAATCCCCTAGCCATTGTTTTGGTAACTAACGGCTGATTGGCGAAATAGTAGCTACGAGACCATTAGAAGGTCAATTCGACCAAATAAAAAATTAGAAAATAAATTGATAGTTCCAAAACAATTGAAGACCAAAATAGTGATTTTCTCAATTCTAAATCAAAGACCAATATGCAGCTAGTATAGTCAATAGTGTTTGGACAATTCTAAATCAAAGACCAAAATAGTGTTTGTTTATTAATCATTGCTGGAAGAATGTGACATCGGTCGTAATATGGCAGGTTGTTCAATTCACTTTAAATATTACTGTATTTATTTGAGAAAATAACAATTAATATTCTTTTATTTTGTATAAAGGTGTAAATTTAGTCCTTAATTATTTACTACTTTAAAATTTAGTTTAAGGATGTGTTTGAAAAGTAGGAAAATGACTTATGAAAAATAATTTTTAAAATTAACTTATTTTCCAAAAAATATATTTTCATTTCCCATGTTTGGTTGCATTATGGAGAACTGTTAGTTCCTTTTATGGAAAATAAGCAGAATTGTATAATTAAATATTTTAATTATTTTATTTATAATATAACAATAATAACAAAACAAAACGAAAACTTCAATATATATACAAATGGCTTGTTTTCGGCGGCTGAAAATCTTACCAGAGTGTCAAATGTTCATGCTAAAGATGTAGAAGTTCATGTTGAAGATGAAGAAGTTTGTGCTGAAGGTTACATGGTGTACTCGGAAAATTGACTTCCCCAAAAAAGGGTAGTTTTTTTTTTCGAAAAATAAGCTCATTAATTTCCCTTTGACCAAGCCTTATTTTCCATTGCATCAAGTTTTCTTTTGCTTACCAATCACATAGAATACCCGAAAAACTATTTCTGAAATTCATTTTCGGGGTTTCTAAACACACCCTAAATATTACTGTATTTATGTGAGAAAATAATGATTTATATTCTTTTATTTCTTTTATAAAGTTGTGAATTTAGTCCTTAACTATATGTTTACAATAATACTTTAAAATTTAGTTATAAATTTTTAATAAAGTTACATATTAATCGGGGAAAAAAAGAGTAATAAATTATAGTGTAGATAGCTCATCTCAATCGTAGGCTATGGATGTAAAAATGTGTGATGACATTTTGGGTATTTTAGGCAAGTAAGTATATGTACTTATTATGTGAAATACGTTGCATGTTTGTCATTGTTTAGGCCTCAAAACTTCAATATGAGTTGTCTTATATTAAATTATCATTTTTTTTATAAACATGATTTGTTGATTATTCTCTAAATGAAATTATCTACGATTTTATTAAGAAGAATTATAGACATTTTGAGATTTGTGGGTTATTAAGAAGAACTTGAGAAAGTCTTTCAATTTTAAAAAGATTAAATGTTGTATATATTGGGGTGTCAGGGGGACAGACATTGGCCCTGCGGCATGAGCGTTGCATGGCGGGCATGCACTACTGGTCTATATATGGGCCCTCTGCTCGCCGGCCACATGAAAAGAGGATAAGAGACAAGGTCCCCCTAAGGTTTGAAGTTGACCAAGAAGGTGAAGCGTCCCTGCTCGTGATGAGGATGTTAGTGACTGTTCTATCCACTCCCAAATTTGCCGCTACACTAGTACAAAACTGCACATCCGCTACTGTTGTAAAAGACTTTTCGCTACAGTTGTACAACAGTAGCGGATGGGACAGTCTCTGAATGTCGCTGACTTTCCGCTACCGTTGTACAGCAGTAGCGAAAAGTCTGATCATCCGCTTCCGTTCTTGGCTAGAACGGTAGCGGATTATAATTTTTTTTTTTAAATATTCGATAATCCGCTACTGTTCCTATAGAAGAACGGTAGCGGATTATTTTTTTTTTAAAAAAATAAAAATGGGAATCCGCTACTGTTCCAGCTTAGGAACAGTGGCGGATTCCCATTTTTTAAAAAAAAAAAAAAACAAAATTAAAAAGAATTAATTTTTTAATAAATTAATTAATTAAAAAATTCCCTAAATACTTTAAAGTGCTCATGTATAAATGTTGTTTATTAACACACTATAATCTAAAATTAACATGAAGTTATAACTATCAACACAATAATATCAATTAATATATACAATATACAATCTTTTCATTGAATCATCCCATATATACACAAGCTTTCTAATATATATACAAAAACCTTTCTAAGAAAAACAAGATACCATATCAGTGTTTAGAAGCATAAAATAAGAACCTAATGACCACCTTAGTTATCTTTGGTCTGCTTCTGCACTGAGGAATCAGACTTCTCCACCTTAGTATCCAACCCATTCTACAACCAGTTAGATAATAGAGATGTTGGACTCACTTGATATCATATGCATATACAAACATTATGGAAACAGCAGCTGCACAAGTGCATCAATCGATTGATGAAGAGATTAGTCATTACAGATCCATAGCATTTTGTAGTCTATTTCAAGTAAACGGTAAACATAGAGCAATTTGTAGTCTATTTCAAGTAAACTGTAAACAACTAAACATAGAGCATTTTCAAAGAATTTTTCAAGTTCTGCAAGCTATAGTATAGAGCATTCAGTAGCTTAAAGATAAAATCATAAAATGGTTAAAATATTCATCTGAAGACTAACAACAAAATTTGAAAGTCATTTGAATACTAACAAGTAACAACAAGATTTCAAATGCTTAATAGTTAATCCAGATTTCCCTTACCTCTAGTCTCTAGATCTTCAATACTTCATTAGCATATACAAATCTGCAAAACAAAAAAAATAAATAAATAAATAAAATAAATTCAGAAACTAGCAGCTTGAAGTTCATACTTCAATAGTTAATCGAAATGCTTGAAGTTCATACTTGAGAGTTGAGACTAGCAGCTTCAATTCCCAGTTTGAAAATATTTTGAATATGTATTCAATTAGCATATACATATTTGCGAAACAAAAAATTTCAGAAAAAAGGATGTAAAAAAAGGTGTATCCTAATAACAGACTTCACCCTGGGGTCTCAATCTCACAGTAGGTATCACCCTCCATCTTCACTCTGCTAATAACAACTGCCCTTCTTCTCAACTCCAAAGCTCTATCATATATAAACCAATCAAGAACAAGCTAGCTAACTAATAAGAAACAAAAAATCAAGAAAATCAAGAAACATTATATATGCACTACTATATAGAGCTAGCTTGATCGAGATGATAATGAACACAAATACATTAATTAATATATGTCATTCGCCCGGATTGTTTCGTGTATAATAAATAGAAAATAACCTGATCTTATTTAGCCAAAATTAAAAGACTAGAAATGTTCTATTCTGTTTCATGCAAGACTACCATTCAATAATAAACAGCTAACTTATTCAGCTACTTTCTTTTTCATTACAAGCAAGTGTGAAGTAAACTTAGGGATATTCTATGGTTGAAGTAGAAGCTGGAGTTGGTGAGAAACTGTCATCAGTTCCGGTCGGTAGGTTTTCAGCAGTTGATTTCATAGGAGAAGCAGCAGCGACAATTTTACCTAGAAGGATGTGCTCTAGGCCTCTATAGGAATGATTGTGAGATCAAAGCATTAGAAAGATATTGTATATATGAATAAATGAAACAAAAGCAACCGCAAAAAGCTTTATTCTCTTTTCTTTTTTTTAAAGAAGCTATGCTGCTTATCACCTTTTATGAAGTTCAGAGCTGTTGCATCGCTGCTTCTTGCCGCTATCTTCACTTCCACTCTTGTTCTCTTGACCTGCTGAACTTGCCTCATGGCTACTGTTTTCTGTTTCAATGAAACAAAAAAAAAAAAGAGCAAAATCTTACCACGTGAAGACTAAAATGTGCAACAAATAGACATTTAGTTTAACAAATGGAGACAAGAACAAACCTTCTGTGACTTCGATAGTTTGGTGACTGAGAGTTGCTCTGGCAAGAGACTGGAATGACAGGTGATGAGCTACACTGGAAGTGATTATACTTTTCTTTATTCTTCACGTCCATAAGTTGCAAATCCATTAACCTCCTGCTATGAAGATCGATGGCTTTCTGCAACACAGCTTCCTTCTCTAACTTTCTTCTAAGCAAAGCCTCCTGTGAATTATTGAACATTATCGGTCCTATAAACAACAAAAGGAGACTCAGGAACCTGGAAAGGAAATACAATACAATACAGCACAGCAACCTCGGTTGATAGCTCTTACCAAACGGAAGATCATAGGGCTCCCTAGAATCAAAACCAGATGGGCTTAAACATGCCGGGAGCTTTCCTATATCAATATGATGCTGTTGTTGCTTCCTATATTTTACAGTAATATGAGCTTTCCTCTGCCGGCACAAACTGATTTACAGTAATATGATCATATGAGCTTTCCTGTACTTTCCTGTACCGGCACAAACTGATTTACAGTAATACCAACAAAAACCAATCCTCAAACTTCAATAATAAAATTTTAAAAAAAAAAACATAAAATATGATGTAGACTAAATCAGATCACAGAAATAGACTCTATCAGTATCTTTTATCTATCTATTCTTTATTATTCGGATTTTTTGTTATCTTGTTTCTTTTGTTTCTTAATCAAATTAACGTCATTAATGGCACCAAGAAGGTATTAATAAGGAGCAGATTGCCAAGAATGAGAACTACATCCTTGATCTAGTAATTATGGTCCAACCTCTTTCAAATAGACATCTTTCTTTTAGCAAAGCACCCCAAAAAATAAAAATTTATCTACTCTGAAATCAACAATTCTCTCCACCTCTTGCACAAAAAAGACACTAATTAAACATCTAATTCCTTTAACTCCTTACAATTTTGCACGAAACGCTAAAGTTGGCATGCTTAGATGTAAACCGACCTATTTTACTCTCTGGCTGCAGTTATTTAGGTGGTATTCCGAAATTTAAGAGATCGAATCCTTGCAAAAATATAAAATGATTATAAAAATACCGAAGTTGTTAAGATGAATACCTTCTCACTTACTTTACCATCCACTTTAGCCAAAAACTCCTCCACTACACGGGCCTCTTTCAACCTGTTGCAGATCTAACACCAAATGTAATTCGTAGTTACCGTAGTTATCATCCAAGAGAAAAGCATGTAATTAACAGAAAACAAAAATCACAATCTAATAAGATAAAAGAGGAAAAGTTACATTTCTCCATGATTTATGCCCAGCAGATCCTTTGTAACCAAGATCCCGCTTAATGTCTGAGACAACCAGTACCTTCAATGCAGAAAAACATAAGGCCATAATAAGCACAGTGGTAGATATAAAACAAGACGCTGATGAACAATACACCAACCTTCCCCTCAGCTTTTTCAAGCTTATCACAGACGGCGACAGTGGGGGAGGCGTAGGCTGGTGGCGGACGGCGACGGCGGTGGAGGCAGAGGCGGAGGCGCGGAGGTGGACGAAGGCGCGCTGCAATGGTGGGTGCAGATCTACTTGCTACGGCGGTGGTGGCTGCGACGGTGGAAGGCGGAGGCGGTGGCGGTGGAGGCTGCGGTGGTGTGGCTGCAGTGGAGGCTGCGGTTGTTGCGTTTGTTCGAAGCAGTGGTGTGGATGTGGCAATAGATCTGGGATCTGTGCGTATGTTTGTGCGAATTTCTTTTTATTTTTTTTAATAATTAATATTTCTCTACCGTTTTGCAAAGAAACGGGAGCAAAATGTATTTTTAGAATTTTTTATTTGTTTTTATAATTTATATTTCGCTACCGTTTCGTGTAATGCAAAAGGCGCTTTTTTTTTTTAATCCGCATCCGTTCCTACTAACAACGGTAGCGAATTGTTTTTCACTTATTTACAGAATTGCCACCGCGTGATTTTTTTTAAGAATACAATACCGTTCTTGAGCTAAATGTCAGTGTTTTATGTGCTATTTTGTTCAATGTCATTGTTGGAAGAATGTGACATCGGTCGTAATATGGCAGGTTGTTCAATTCACTTTAAATATTACTGGCTAAAGTGTCATCCCGCACCCTGAACTATAACTGATTGTTCATGTCGCACCCTGATCTTTCATAAGTGACTTTTCGATCCACAAACCATAAAAAATTTTTCACCCACAACTTTTTGTAAGTTTCCTACAGGTTACCGGTAAAATATGTTGACATGGAATTTTTTTTTATTTTTCTTTTTTTCGTAAATAGATGCTCATCAAAATGGGTTCGCAGTTAGCAATATGAAAAAGTTAGCCGTCGCCACTCTCACGTGATATAGTGTCATACACTTTGATTTCGTGTTGCCTCACCGCCGCTATCCCTGCTGCATGGCGCACCAGCTGTCCTCCCCCGTCGACGCAGCAGCACAGTGTGTGGACATCGGCATTATTTTTGTGCTAAGAATGGGTTCCCTGAACCAACTATTTTTGTGCTAAGTGTGGTCTCTACGGCCACTCGCATAATCAATGCGACAAGCAAGGTGAGGATGAAGACCAACCTAAGGTGGCAGACGAAACCGGAGGTCAGGCAACCAGAGGAGAAGGATGACGAAATAGTGGCAACGGGCATCTGGAAAGCTACCCGGAAACCAAGGAAACGGTTTGGATTGCACTTTGGGCTTGGTGGTTTTCTCATGAGTCTCTTTCATTCCTGAGCATGCAGCTTCCCACGTGGCTAGTAGAGCCAAATAATTGCACTAATACTCTCTTTTTCCTTTCCCTTCTAGTTTTGCCACAGGTTTTGTGTTGTTAGTGGTTTCCACCTCATGCTGTACATGCATATCATTAGACAGAGTTTCATGGGCATCCATTTTCTCTTCATTTAATGCTTTTACCAGCAATGCATATCTTGAACTTCCCACTTCAACTCCTTTATTCCCTGGTTTATCTGACTTCCTTTTTTTCCTTGTGTGTGGTTTATCGCGTTGTAGTTTGGTTTCCTCGTTGAGATGCCAACATCCATGGCCCATANACGAAATCAAAGTGTATGACACTATATCACGTGAGAGTGGCGACGGCTAACTTTTTCATATTGCTAACTGCGAACCCATTTTGATGAGCATCTATTTACGAAAAAAAGAAAAATAAAAAAAAATTCCATGTCAACATATTTTACCGGTAACCTGTAGGAAACTTACAAAAAGTTGTGGGTGAAAAATTTTTTATGGTTTGTGGATCGAAAAGTCACTTATGAAAGATCAGGGTGCGACATGAACAATCAGTTATAGTTCAGGGTGCGGGATGACACTTTAGCCAGTAATATTTAAAGTGAATTGAACAACCTGCCATATTACGACCGATGTCACATTCTTCCAACAATGACATTGAACAAAATAGCACATAAAACACTGACATTTAGCTCAAGAACGGTATTGTATTCTTAAAAAAAATCACGCGGTGGCAATTCTGTAAATAAGTGAAAAACAATTCGCTACCGTTGTTAGTAGGAACGGATGCGGATTAAAAAAAAAAGCGCCTTTTGCATTTCGCTACCGTTTCTACACGAAACGGTAGCGAAATATAAATTATAAAAACAAATAAAAAATTCTAAAAATACATTTTGCTCCCGTTTCTTTGCAAAACGGTAGAGAAATATTAATTATTAAAAAAATAAAAAGAAATTCGCACAAACATACGCACAGATCCCAGATCTATCGCCACATCCACACCACTGCTTCGAACAAACGCAACAACCGCAGCCTCCACTGCAGCCACACCACCGCAGCCTCCACCGCCACCGCCTCCGCCTTCCACCGTCGCAGCCACACCGCCGTAGCAAGTAGATCTGCACCCACCATTGCAGCGCGCCTTCGTCCACCTCCGCCTCAGCCACGGCGACCGCGCCTCCGCCTCTGCCTCCACCGCCGTCGCCGTCCGCCACCAGCCTACGCCTCCCCCACTGTCGCCGTCTGTGATAAGCTTGAAAAAGCTGAGGGGAAGGTTGGTGTATTGTTCATCAGCGTCTTGTTTTATATCTACCACTGTGCTTATTATGGCCTTATGTTTTTCTGCATTGAAGGTACTGGTTGTCTCAGACATTAAGCGGGATCTTGGTTACAAAGGATCTGCTGGGCATAAATCATGGAGAAATGTAACTTTTCCTCTTTTATCTTATTAGATTGTGATTTTTGTTTTCTGTTAATTACATGCTTTTCTCTTGGATGATAACTACGGTAACTACGAATTACATTTGGTGTTAGATCTGCAACAGGTTGAAAGAGGCCCGTGTAGTGGAGGAGTTTTTGGCTAAAGTGGATGGTAAAGTAAGTGAGAAGGTATTCATCTTAACAACTTCGGTATTTTTATAATCATTTTATATTTTTGCAAGGATTCGATCTCTTAAATTTCGGAATACCACCTAAATAACTGCAGCCAGAGAGTAAAATAGGTCGGTTTACATCTAAGCATGCCAACTTTAGCGTTTCGTGCAAAATTGTTTCGTGCAAAATTGTAAGGAGTTAAAGGAATTAGATGTTTAATTAGTGTCTTTTTTGTGCAAGAGGTGGAGAGAATTGTTGATTTCAGAGTAGATAAATTTTTATTTTTGGGGTGCTTTGCTAAAAGAAAGATGTCTATTTGAAAGAGGTTGGACCA
Organism: Ipomoea trifida; assembly: GCA_003576665.1. NCBI lineage: Eukaryota > Viridiplantae > Streptophyta > Magnoliopsida > Solanales > Convolvulaceae > Ipomoea > Ipomoea trifida. Next base: position 11,090,810 of record CP025659.1, on the reverse strand, counting down.
TAATTACTAGATCAAGGATGTAGTTCTCATTCTTGGCAATCTGCTCCTTATTAATACCTTCTTGTGCCATTAATGACGTTAATTTGATTAAGAAACAAAAGAAACAAGATAACAAAAAATCCGAATAATAAAGAATAGATAGATAAAAGATACTGATAGAGTCTATTTCTGTGATCTGATTTAGTCTACATCATATTTTATGTTTTTTTTTTTAAAATTTTATTATTGAAGTTGAGGATTGGTTTTTGTTGGTATTACTGTAAATCAGTTTGTGCCGGTACAGGAAAGTACAGGAAAGCTCATATGATCATATTACTGTAAATCAGTTTGTGCCGGCAGAGGAAAGCTCATATTACTGTAAATATAGGAAGCAACAACAGCATAACCTATAAAAAATTCTGGACGAAATTTTTTTTATGGTTAGTGGATCAAAAAGTCACTTATGAAAGTTTAGGGTGCGGCATGAAGAATCGGTTATAGTTCATGGTGCGGGATGACACTTTAGCCAATATTACTGTATTTATTTGAGAAAATAACAATTAATATTCTTTTATTTTGTATAAAGGTGTAAATTTAGTCCTTAATTATTTACTACTTTAAAATTTAGTTTGAGGATGTATTTGAAAAGTAGGAAAATGACTTATGGAAAATAATTTTTAAAATTAACTTATTTTCCAAAAAATATATTTTCATTTCCCATGTTTGGTTGCATTATGGAGAACTGTTAGTTCCTTTTATGGAAAATAAGCAGAATTGTATAATTAAATATTTTAATTATTTTATTTATAATATAACAATAATAATAAAACAAAACGAAAACTTCAATATATATATACAAATGGCTTGTTTTCAGCGGCTGAAAATCTTACCAGAGTGTCAAATGTTCATGCTAAAGATGTAGAAGTTCATGTTGAAGATGAAGAAGTTTGTGCTGAATGTTACATGGTGTACTCGGAAAATTGACTTCCCCAACAAAGGGTAGTTTTTTTTTCGAAAAATAAGCTCATTAATTTCCCTTTAACCAAGCCTTATTTTCCATTGACTCAAGTTTTCTTTTGCTTACCAATCACAGAGGATACCCGAAAAACTATTTCTAAAATTCATTTTCGGGGTTTCTAAACGCACCCTAAATATTACTGTATTTATGTGAGAAAATAACGATTTATATTCTTTTATTTTTTTTTTTATAAAGTTGTGAATTTAGTCCTTAACTATATGTTTACAATAATACTTTAAAATTTAGTTATAAATTTTTAATAAAGTTACATATTAATCGAGGAAAAAAAGAGTAATAAATTATAGTGTAGATAGCTCATCTCAATCGTAGGCTATGGATGTAAAAATGTGTGATGACATTTTGGGTATTTTAGGCAAGTAAGTATATGTACTTATTATGTGAAATACGTTGCACGTTTGTCATTGTTTAGGCCTCAAAACTTCAATATGAGTTGTCTTATATTAAATTATCATTTTTTTTTATAAACATGATTTGTTGATTATTCTCTAAATGAAATTATCTACGATTTTATTAAGAAGAATTATAGACATTTTGACATTTGTGGGTTATTAAGAAGAACTTGAGAAAGTCTTTCAATTTTAAAAAGATTAAATGTTGTATATATTGGGGTGTTAGGGGGACAGACATTCGCCCTACAGCATGAGCGATGCGTGGCGAGCATGCACTGGTCTATTTATGGGCCCTCTGCTCGCCGGCCACATGAAAAGAGGATAAGAGACAAGGTCCCCCTAAGGTTTGAAGTTGACCAAGAAGGTGAAGCGACCCTTCTTGTGATGAGGATGTTAGAGACTGTTTTATCGACTCCCAAATTTGCCGCTATGTCCTACAGCTTATTGCAAGATGCATAACCTCCTTGGACAGAGAGGAAATCAACATAGAGATCAAAGCCTGATCGTGACGAAACCATACCACATGAGCCGGATTGGCTTGCGGAACGGCATTGTCAGTGATTGAGAGGAAAACATTCAATTCGGATATGGGTGACTACCATCAATAAACCCCATTAACCCATACCTTGTAGGAAAGGCACCACTTGTGTCCTCTAGAACAAGAAATTTTTATGAGTAAACTTAATACTGATAAAGTGATGAGCAGTAAAAAAGCAAATTAACACCCATAGAATCAGAGGAAGAAATGACATTGTATTTAACGACATTTTAATGGTTTTCTTGACGAAGGACCAAAAATGAACATGTCGCAATAATACTATGACCAAATGAGGATATTCTGATTAAAAGGGACTAAAAGTGGATTACCACCCATCAATCTAGGACCAAAAGTGAAATTAACTCTATTACAATGCATTCATAACTACTTTCTCAACCTATTGAAGCACAAGAGTCAGTATTGCCTCCACTGAGACTCGAACCCACCATCTCCCGTATAAAAGGAAGGATTTGATGCCACTGGATTACAAGATCCTTGGCATATTACTGTATTTATTTGAGAAAATAACAATTTATATTCTTTTTATATTTTGTATAAAGGTGTAAATTTAGTCCTTGAATTGATTATTTACTACTTAAAAATGTAGTTATAAATTTTTAACAAAGTTACATATTGATCGGGAAAAAAAAGAGTAAATCATAGTGTAGATAGCTCATCACAACGTTAGCCTATGGATGTAAAAATCTGTGATGACATTTTGGATATATTAGGCAAGTAAATATATGTACTTATTATGTGCAATAAGTTGCACGTTTGTCATTGTTTAGGCCTCAAAACTTCCATATGAGTTGTCTTATACTAAATTATCATTTTTTATTTATAAATATGATTTGTTGATTATTCTCTAACAAGACGTTTGGTTAAAAAGAATTACAGTCCATTCCTACATAATTTCCACGTAATTCCGAATACAACTAAATTCCTTCGTTTGGTTGGATGAATTTCAATTCAATGGAATTGCAATTTCCTCATTTTCATGGAATTAGAATCACATGCCCCCGGGATTTTAATTTTGTGGATCTTAGGAAGAAAAAAAGATAATCCTGAGACAAAATTATCCACCCTTGTAACTTAAAATTGATGTTTGACCTTCCCGACTAGATTATAGCGTGTATTAATCTTTGACTACTGTCAACAGAGAGCGTCGCTCTTGAGCAATAATAATTCAAGACCAACCTAAATCAAGTATATTTTCTCAAAACTATTAGGTATTTAAATTTGATATATGTATATAGCGTATTTGCCTAAATTTGGAACAACAAAATTTTCATTTTGTGTGACGATCTATGCAATCGTGAATGGCGTGAATTGTGTGTTTGTTAACTTTGTTTATAATATATAGCGAATGAATTCGTTATTTTTATGCAAATAGTGATTGAAAATTTGCATTATTTATAAGATTAGTAATAATAATAATAATAATAATAATAGTAATAATTATAATAATAATAATAATAAGGGACATTTTGGACTTTATACTGCTTAATCCCTTTCATTCCCATGTTTACCAAATATTGGAATTGAAATTCCCATTAATTTTATTTATGAAAACTAAACACTGGAATTTAAAGATATTATATACTATTTTATTAAAAAGAATTATAGACACTTTGAGATTTGCGAGTTAATACATAACAGAGATATTTATCTCGTCGCATTTTTAAGTATTGATTGTAAATTTTTCTCGTCATCTAGAAATAATAATTATAGACATTTATGGTTTTTTTTTTGGTAATTAGAGACACCGTTAATTATATCATTCACATAAAGAACTTCGAAAAGTCTTTCAATTTTAAAAAGTTAATACCCATTTTAGTCCTCAATTATAATAATTTTTTTCAATTTAGTCATAAACGACTTTTTGTGCTTCTCTCTTCCCTCTAGGGATTCTCTTGGCTGGCATCCCGTAGGTGAGCCAATTGGTTGGATGGTCCATGAGAAGGGGGTGATTAATTACTTCTCACAGACCCCTCTCTGGCTGATCTATTCACGTGTTTCGTCGTGTAGTGAATATGCATGTTTTTTCAAGTTTAGAGGAAGGTACAAAGCTTTTCATATCAATTCTCCATGGATGGCGCCAATGTTTGTTTTATGACTTTCGGGGTAGTCAAAGGTAGGCTAACACTACCGTTAGAATAGTGAGAATATAGGAAATATATAGGAAAAGTGTATGGAGAGAATATATGTATTGTATTGCTCAGAATTGCTTGTTCCTTCTCCATGTATAGATGATTTATTTATAAATATTTGGGCCTAGTGCTCTATAAGGAATAAGAATCTTGGACGGTCTCATATTTGGAGTTTGTGTTACATTATAAATAATAAGCTCTAATCCTACTTATATTATAAGTACTAAGTCCAATCTTTATCGAACTCTTCGGTAGTTCTGTACTGGTCTCCTTTTTGGGCCTTCTTATCCAGTTACTCTTTTGTATACATATTTTGGGCCAGGGCTCTATAAGGAATAAGAATCTTAGACTGCCTTATATTGGGAGTTCGTGTTACATTATAAATAATAAGCCCTAATCCTACTTATATTATAAGTACTAAGTCCAATCTTTATTGAACTCTTCAGTAGCTCTGTACTGGGTCTCCTTCTTGGATTTTCTTGATCCTGTTACTCTCTTGGGCCGATCCATGTGGCCCAGACCTAGTATATTATCCATCATATATATATATATATATATATATATATATATATAGAAATCTGTTCAAATGAGGCTGTGCATTCCCGTGCGGCCCTGCAGTTTACACCACTCAATGTTAAGAAATGCACCACAATGAAAATGCATAAAAACACCTCATAACTCCCCAGTTTCTAATTGTGCATTTCTTAACACTGTGTGGTGTATTTTTTTCATACGTAGTGGTGTGTTTTTGGTGATGTGTACCTAATAGTGCATATTTGTGTGGTGTATTTCTTAACATTGAGTGGTGCATTTCTTAACATTAAGTGGTCTAAACCGCGCCGACCGCACGGGAAGGCACGGCCACACCTGATTATGACCCTATATATATATATATATATATATATATATATATATATATATATTGTAAATTAAACTATATGGAAAATGGTGTACTTTTTTTCTTTTTGAGATTTATATAATAAATATATGTATTTGAGAATTTCAAGTATGCTTCTTAAACTTAAATAATATTTTGGATATTGTGAAATTAAAATATTACTTTAAATTTAGTAAGAATTTATTAATTATTTATCAAAAAATAGAAAGTCCACTTAAGGAGTCTTTTGATTGATAAAAAAAAAGTCACTAAAATGTTTTTTATTCTATATTTAATAAAAGTTACGTACAATAAATCTTATGATTTCACTAATTTTTTAACGCGCGTTACGCGAATAGGATAATGTCCAATGTTTCTTTTTAAATAAATACTTTAAAATATATCAATGCAAGATTATATTGAAAATATTCACGCATGCATATGTAATTGAATGTTGAATTTAATTATTTAAATAGGTAGTTCTAAATTTAATATAGTCAAAATTGATTATAATGGTCACTAAAATAATTATTTGCAACTTTGTAAAAACCCTAGTCTAAATACTTCAAATGCCATGAAAAAATATGGTCAAATGTTGCATGTGGGATTCTTCATCCCTTGATGTAGTGGTCTCTGTTTAGCCAGCTGAGTCTAGCTTTTTCATCATCTTCTACACTAACAAATTTACAATTGTGATTTTTCCTGCAGGTAATATGAACATCACCATTTTCTTTTTATTTTATTTTAGTATTCGATAAGTAATAAGCAAAGCCTAGTGGAATAGTAAATTGGACCATTAGAGAACAGGCAGACCTCTTTATGCACTGGAAAATCTTTTCGAAATGAATCAAATCCAAAAACATCAGCACCATTATAACTGAAAATAGACTGTACAATAAATTACAGGAAATTTAAAGTAAGAGATAAGTTGAAACTTGAAAGAATTGGATCAATCGTTATACCCTGCACCACGGTGCACATAGCAATGTGCACAATGTACGTAAAACGACGTCGTTTTGGTGTTAGTGGACGCGAACGGGAATGACTCCAGGGAATTCATTATCTATAATACACATAATCATTATCTAGAATACACAGAATGTTTGCCTAGAATACACATAATGTTTGCCCAGAATACACAGAATATTGACACACAATACACATAACTCATCCTCCTAACATTCGAATGCACAAACACATCACAACCTGTGTTAATAACATGAATACACAGAATATTGACACAAAATATACAGAACTCATCCTTCTAAACATTCGAATGCACAAACACATCACAACATGTGTTACTAACATGAATACACAGAATGATTGCCTAGAATACACAGAACGGTTGCCTAGAATACACAGAATGATTGCCTGGAATACACAGAATATTAACATAAATACAGAGACCGGCCGAAACGGGAAACATGATTTCTAAAAAACGGATGATTAGTTTACAATGCTCAAAACGACGTCGTTTAGGTACGTGGTGCACATTGCTATGTGCACCGTGGTGCACAGTATAATTTGCCGAATTGGATTCCCCAAATTCCTAGAGAAAGCATATTCGGAAGTAGAACATACGTGATCTTCATCACTAATAACAGTAATTATCTTAATTGTGGGATGCAAGGATCAGCAAAAGGCCATATTGCATGCCACTTGTATCCTGAAACTCATCAATAACTATTGCTTTCCATGATTAATCTTGGCAGTCGTCCTTGAATACTTCATGCAAAGAAAACAGAAATTAAATAGAGTTGATATCTGTAATTGGTAGATTGGTAGCATAGTCACATTTCTATGTTTCATCTTTCAGTTAGTATAAATCACTAATCCAAACCTTCTCGAAAGTCAGTTATGACTTATGAGCTTCACGGAACAAATGATCAAGTCATGGTAATCCAAAGCATTGCAAGATTTTAATATGTCATTGTACTTTTCAAGAATTGCAGCGTGGTGCACTTCCAAGATTAGCATGGTAAACCACAAACATTTTCAAACTACAATGAAATAAAAAGGTTTGATTTTAATTTGGCTTACTAGCTCCCATCTTGTTGCCAACTTTAGAGTAGTATTCACTTGTCCTTCCAGCAGCTTTAGCCTGCAACAAGTAAAAAATTTGAGATCAGTCTGCAGATCAGAGATGAAACATTTATTCACGATTTAAGATTTCAAACCATATTAAAAGAAAATGTGTCTTAACTTCAAAGATGATATTTGGTCACAACAATCATATCAAACCATTTCAAGATATATTAGTCACAAACTATACTCAGCTAGTAAACACAGACCAAAGAAAATGAGAGTGAGCTACTTTCTTCAATCTCAATTAGTTAAAGAAACCTCAATGAATGTAGTTTATTCCACCAAGGCAGGTTTGCAGCACATTATATAGTATAATATAGTAAGATTGTTTAATTTATATCAGATGTTTATACATTGGCTAAAGTGCCATCCCGCACCATGAACTATAAGCGATTTGTCATGCCGCACCCTAGACTTTAATAAGTGATTATTCGATCCACAAACCACTAATTTTTTTTCGTTTAGAACTTTTTGCAGGTTTCTTATGGGTTACCGGTAATATATGGTGACATGGAATTTTTTATTATTTTTTTATTTTCTTTTCTTTTCATATTTTTCTTGGGTGGCCTATGGCGATTTGAATGCGAAAATATTCCGGCGTATTATTATTTCTTAGACACTATTCAAGGAGCTCTGCTTTAGATACCCAATCATGAAAATCAAATGGGATCTCTGAGAAGTTATTGATGGAGAAGAAACCTCATCATCATCCTCGTTGTGATTAGCCACATACGAATGGGTGACTCAATAGCTAAGCTTGCAGGCCGTCGGACAATCAAACTCTAGCTAAGCTACCATCATCACCCGGACAATCAAACTCTAGCTAAGCTACCATCATCACCAAGCATTACCAAAATTAAGAAAGAAAAAGTTGTCGTACCGCATCTGGAAGGAAAGAAATAATATAATCTGGAATGGGTCCTCGGCAGCTCAGGCAGTAACGCCGCTTCTCGTCATTGGATTCGTGATCCTCATCGTCTCGCTGGCCGGATTCATCGGGCGTGTTTCCGTGTCACGTGGGCGCTCTGGAAAGCTCTGCAATCAGGGATCGATCAACCACTCCAGACCACCCATCGGAGGAAAGCTCTGCAATTCCTTCTGGAGCTTTAGTTTCTATGGTGGTCGGAGACTGGAGAAGGGAATTATGTTTCGGGTTCTTTGCATTACATCGCACTATGTGTGCTGTACTCGGACAATAGCTTTGTCGGAAAATAACATGGTGGTGACCGGAGTGGAGGTTCGCGGTGGTAGCAGCAAAAATGGAAGAGTTGCCATGAGAGAGAGGGGACAGTCAGCACTCAAATTGACTTTAAAAAAAATGCCACATCAGCACATTACCGGTGCCACATCATCCCATAACCTGATAACCTGCAAAAAGTTCTAGACGAAAAAAAATTAGTAGTTTGTGCATCGATTAGTCACTTATTAAAGTCTAGGGTGCGGCATGACAAATCGCTTATGGTTCATGGTGCGGGATGGCACTTTAGCCTTATACATTTAAAAACTATGTTGTGGTTGGGGATTGATGAGTTGAGGATCTTCTTTCTCTGTTGGCAAACCATTCAACTGTTCTTCTTGCAATTGGAAGCCAAGCCTTTCTCCTCCTTTCCTTATCCAAATCAAAGCTCATCACAACCACAATCCCAGCTAAAATCACTTCTCTTTTAAAAAGAAAATCTCACAAACCAATAATGTCTTTTTGAAAAAGTACACAGCAGGCAATAAGTTTTCGGGGCATATTGATAAAGTGACCAGAGCAGCTGATACAAAATGAGCTTAATGAGCTTACCTGTCAAATCTGTTTCTTGAGCAGTTATAACTGCCTTCTGTCTGTTATAGCTGTTATAGTTTCTGTTGTTGCTTTTTGTTGCTTTCTGTTTGATATCTCAGCTGCCTATATAAGCTGCCTGTACTCCTCTCTTCAGCTGTAAGAATACACAAACAAAACAGTAATGAATCACTTTTCAGTTTCAATCCAAGTTCACCATTATCACTTCAGTTCACTACATTTCTAGCCAAATTCATCATGGTATCAGAGCGACGCTATCGGAGTTATGTTGCGGCAGTAGTAACAGATGCAAATGACGATGGAGATCAAGCCGAACAGTTCGGAACTTCGTCGCAGCAGGCATCGATGAACCAGAATCAACGAAACGACGAATTTGATGATCCTCTGTACTTTCACGCTACAGAGAACCCTAATCTGAGCCTGGTGTCACCACCGCTGACTGAAATCAATTATTCCTCCTGGAGTAGATCTATGAGGATCGCACTGGAAGTCAAGAACAAGTTTGGCTTCGTTAATGGAAGTTTTCCGAGTCCTGAAGAGACAGATCCGAAATACGCATCCTGGAGGAGATGTAATCGCATTGTCTCTTCGTGGATTCTGAGGTCAATCACTCCCAGCATTGCAGACAGTGTCATGTACTTTGACAAGGCATCAGAAATCTGGAATTCATCAAAGGTATTCTCAAGCCGATCCACACAGGATATCTGAAATTCAAAATGAAATTTGTAGGAATGTTCAAGGTAACCTGACTGTTAATGAGTATTTCACCAAAAGCAATACTCTATGGTAGCAGTTAAATGTTCTTAGACCATTACTCTTGTGTGAGTGCACACCAAGGTGTTCATGTACTCTAATGAAAAGAATGCAGAAAGAAAGAGAAGAAGATCACATAATCCGTTTCTTGGATGGCCTGAATGAAGAATATGAGGCTGTTAAATCAGGTGTTCTAGTCATGGATCCCATCCCTGACATGGAAAGGGTTTTGAACATGACATTAAAGGTGGAGAAAAAGATCAGAAACTCAATTACTCAAAAATGCAGTGAGTTTACTCAAGCAAATGCTGTCCAGAGTAATCAAATGCAATCAGAAGAAGATCAATCTATTATGGCAGCAGCAGCCTTTAACAATAGAAGAAAGTTTATCAGTAACAATGGGAAGAATATACCTAAGTGCACATATTGTGGTATGAATGGTCACACCATTGAGAAATGCTATAAGAAGCATGGATATCCCCCGGGATGGGTTGCAGGATACAAGTCAAAAAACAGACAGAATCAGGATATGCAACAAGCATCTAATGCCTCTGTGAGTCAAGTGGGTGACACAGGGCTATCAGCTGATCAATTCCAGAGGCTTGTGTCTATTTTGCAGAATCAAAACAAAGGGAATCAAGCCCCAAACAACACTGCCATGATAGTTGCCAGTTGTGGAATCACAACAGAATTCAAGGATTCTATGGAGGATCACAGTGAAGGTATCTTCTACTCCAAATTATGTGTTAATTCTGTTCTAGATATACACAATGTTTGGATATTAGATTCAGGAGCCACAGATCATATCACATGCTCCTTAGAATTCTTTGAAACCTACCACAGTGTGCAAGGTTTATCTGTCAAATTACCTAATGGAGAATCAGTTAGGGTTACCTGCATAGGACAGATTAAACTTGACAAGAACATATCCCTTCAAAATGTGTTATACATTCCAAACTTTGCTTTCAATATTATATCTGTCAGCAGATTGACAAAGCAGTCAAGATGTAAACTAGTTTTGGGAGCTGATTGTTGTGATATTCAGGGACCCCTTGGAAAGGTGGTTGGTTTTGCTAAAGAGAGGAATGGACTTTACTTGATCAGTAATCCTCCTGGGAGAATTAATGGACCTGCTGTTCAGTTGAGGAATCAAGACATAGAGAAAATTGTTAGTAATCAGTGTAATAGTCTGACAATGGAAATGTGGCATGTCAGATTAGGACATTATCCCATTGCAAAAATACCTTCTTTGAATAGAATAAAACTTGGTTATACACATTCTGCTTTTATATGTGATGTCTGTCATCTTGCTAGGCATAAGAGATCTTCATTTCCTCTTAGTGTTTCAAGAGCTGAAAATTGTTTTGAATTGTTACACATGGATGTTTGGGGGCCTTTTTCTGTAGCCTCTCTTAAAGGAGAACACTACGTCTTAACCATTGTTGATGATTGTAGCAAATTCACATGGTTGCATCTAATGAAACACAAATCAGATGTCAAAACCATATTCCAGACTTTCTACAATTATATTGAAACTCATTTTTCAGCAAAAATTAAAAAGGTGAGAACAGACAATGGGAGTGAATTCCTAATGAACACCTTCTTTAATGAGAAAGGGATAGTCCATCAAAAATCTTGTGCTTACACACCCCAACAAAATGGGGTGGCTGAAAGGAAGCACCAACATATCTTGAACATTGCAAGGGCTTTGAGATTTCAGTCAGGGTTTTCTGAAAAGTTTTGGGGTCATTGTGTGCTACATGCTGTCTACCTTATTAACAGGTTGCCTACTAATGTAAATGGGGATCACTCTCCATTTAAGATATTAACTGGAAACAAGGTAGACTATAATCAATTCAAGGCTTTTGGTTGTCTAGTTTTCTGTGCTACTGTCTCACAAGGAAGGAATAAACTGCAGCCAAGGGCAAGGAAGTGCATTTTTCTGGGATTTCCAGCCAATATGAAAGGTTATATATTGTATGACCTCACTAACAAATCTGTTTTTGTATCCAGGGATGTCAAATTCTATGAGCAGGCATTCCCTTTTAAAAATCAAAGGTCTGAGTCCACAACAGATTTCAATGAGGCTGGAATAATCAATCCCTCACTCCCTTTGGTTCCCACATCTGTGGAGGCAGAACCAGATTTGGAAACCAAAAGAGGACCTGTCAACCATCCAGCTATGATGGACAATGATGATAGAAGAGATTTTGTTAGTAATGATCACAGTCACAGTGACCAGAGTTTAAATAATGGAGGAACAGATGGTCAGGCACTTGATGAGGTGAGCAACAGTTCTAATACACCACAGATCAACACTGAACAACCACAACCTAGAAGGTCTGTCAAAATAAGAAATGCTCCTTCTAAGCTTCAAGATTATTATTGTTAGTCCCTCATAAGAGATAGGGACACAACAAGAACTTCTCCTCACCCCATGGACAAGTTCATTTCCTATGACAGCCTGCCAACAAATCATAGAGCTCTTATCTCATCACCCACATGCACAAAGGAACCACTGTCTTACACTGAAGCAGTGCAATATGAGCCTTGGAAGAAAGCTATGCAGTCTGAAATTGAAGCTTTGATCCAAAACAATACCTGGATCTTGACAGATCTACCAATGGGGAAATCTCCTATTGGTTGCAAATGGGTTTACAAGGTAAAATACAAGGCAGATGGTTCAGTGGAGAGGTACAAAGCTAGGCTAGTTGCCAAAGGCTACACTCAACAGATGGGAGTGGACTACATTGAAACCTTTTCTCCTATTGCTAGGATGACCACCATCAAAATGTTTTTAGCTGTGGCAGTAGCTAAGGGTTGGGATGTTCAGCAACTGGACATCAACAATGCTTTCTTGCATGGAGATTTGGAGGAAGAGGTGTACATGGTCTTACCTCCAGGTTTCAAGAGTGACAAGCCTAACCAAGTATGCAAACTCCTAAGATCTCTCTATGGTCTAAAGCAGGCCAGCAGACAGTGGAATGCCAAACTGACAAGGGCTCTACTGGACTATGGTTTCCTACAATCCACAGCTGATCCCTCACTATTCACCAAAACCTCACATAACTCTTTTCTTGCTCTATTGGTGTATGTGGATGACATATTAGTGGCTGGAACAGATAAAGCTCAAATCAAGGGACTAAAACAGATGCTAGACAGTTCCTTCAAAATAAAGGATCTTGGTCAACTGAATTACTTCTTAGGGATTGAAGCCTTTAGAAGTCCCTCTGGTATCAACCTATGTCACAGGAAGTACACTTTGGAGATCTTACAAGAGCATGGCTTCTTGGATGCCAAGCCTGCCAAAACACCTTGTACTACAGGGCTGAAACTTACCAACAGTACAGGTAACTTACTGGACAGACCTGAAGAGTTTAGAAGATTAGTTGGGAAACTCTTATATCTCACAAATACAAGACCTGATATATCCTATGCTGTCCAACAATTAAGTCAATTTGTGGACAAGCCTAGAGATAATCACTTGACTGCTGCCCACAGAATATTAAGGTATCTCAAAAGATCCCCTGGAAGAGGGCTGTTCTACTCCTCTAATTCTCCTATCAAACTCCAGGGATTCTCTGATTCAGATTGGGCTACATGCTCAGAAACAAGGAAATCCATAACAGGCTATTGCATCTATATTGGCAATTCCCTCATATCTTGGAAAACCAAAAAGCAAGCCACTGTTTCAAGATCTTCAGCAGAAGCAGAATATAGGGCACTAGCCTCAACCACATGTGAAATTCAGTGGTTACTATATCTACTCTCAGATTTAAAAGCAAGCACCAGCAGTCCTGTTGCCCTATTCTGTGACAACAATTCAGCCATTGCAATAGGGGAAAATCATGTGTTCCATGAAAGAACTAAGCACATTGAGATAGACTGCCATGTGGTTAAGCAAAAGGTTCATGAAGGGGTAATCAAGCTTCTAGGCATTCCCTCTCACAAGCATACTGCAGATGGTTTTACCAAAGCACTACCTAAGCCATTATTTGATATATTCCAATCTAAGCTGGGCCTTCAAGACATTCATGCTCCAGCTTACGGGGGGGGGGGGGGTGATAAAGTGACCAGAGCAGCTGATTCAAAATGAGCTTAATGAGCTTACCTGTCAAATCTATTCCTTGAGCAGTTATAACTGCCTTCTGTCTGTTATAGTTGTTATAGTTTCTATTGTTGCTTTCTGTTTGATATCTCAGCTGCCTATATAAGCTGCATGTACTCCTCTCTTCAGCTGTAAGAATACACAAACAAAACAGTAATGAATCACTTTTCAGTTTCAATCCAAGTTCACCATTATCACTTCAGTTCACTACATTTCTAGCCAAATTCATCACATATATATACACAGATAGATAAACACATTCATAATTGAAGGCTAAATCAACAATTAAACATCTACACATCAAATTCACGAATTATTATAATTATTAATTTGAATGTATGCGAATATTAAAGGAAAAATTTATTAACAATTACAGACAAAGAAGAAAAAGAAGAAGAAGTACGTACCAAGAACTGCTACCAGATTGGCTGCATGTGTTGGTCCCTCGGAGGCATGTCTCTCCGATCGCTCAATCAAGGAATCATAGCAGCAGTAGTTTGGCTATCAATATATTAAATAAATGTTTCAGGAAAATTTAGTTACCATTTATGCACTAAGATATTAACCAGTTTTTCCCTGTTAAGGTTTCCCAGAAACAAATATAGACATTCACACAGTAATAATCTGTTTCATGAGCCAAATGCATCATTTAGAATATAGCGGAATAATGCGGAAGCGAATAATCGAAAATTGAGAATTATAGAAGTTAAATAATAGGGAAATAATAGAAATGACAAATAAGGAAATTACTAAATTGGGAAATATAATATATATATTTATATATAAAACTCTAAAAAGAGTAAACAAGGAAAATATATATATATATATATATATATATATATAATAATCTACGTGAGAAATGATATATAGAGGATGAATTGAAATGAATTGATGTACTGGATGAGCCATTTACAAAGCAAAAAGGAGTATGCTATTTATACAAAGAAAAAGAGTAAATTAAGGACGCATCATGCGGCATTAAAAGGAATGTGCGGACATGCAGAGCAAATATCGCACAAAAATGTAGAAATGGTCCAGGCAAATTTGAGCCACAAAAATTATGTTCTAACAATCTCCACCTTGGATCAAATCCACTGTGAGAATTAACAACTGCAACAGCTGACTAAGCGCAAACATTGTTTGAACTTAGCAATTGGAGGAGGCTTGGCAAGAACCAACCACTTGGACGAGTCGACACAGGAAATAGCCTCAGAATAACAGGTTGAATCACCATCAAACTCCTGTGCAACTGAAAGTGCATAAACAACCAAGTGGGTTTCATCATCACTAGCATACCTAGCAGGTTTTTTAATTGTCCTCCTAGGTCGATCTTGGGCAATAGAGTGCTCTCGCTATGGCTGAACGAGAGGTGCAGTGCTAGTAGATGCATCATCTTTAGTATTACCATCAATGGTAGTAATACTATTCATAGGCCTGAACTCAAATTCCACCTTCTCACTAGTACTCTGCGTATCACCTGTACTGGGAACAACACGATCTTTTCCAGAAGAAAGTAGTGCATTTTCATCAAAAGTGATATCTCGAATTAGAATGATCTTGTGAGAATCAGGAGACCATAGACGATACCCTTTTGACTCAGAAGCATAACCGAGGAAAATGCATTTGACAGCTCTCGAGTTTAATTTACCCGTATTGGAATGAGCATATGCAGGACATCCAAAAACTCTTAACATAGAGTAGTCAACAGGATTAGCTGACTAAACTTCTTTTGGGATTTTGAAATCGAGGGATGAATGTGGAGACCTATTTACCAAATAGGATGCAGTAGAAACGGCCTCGGCCCAAAAATCACGCCGTTTCCATAACCCAGCATTAGAGAGCATACAACGAGCTCTCTCTAACAGAGTCCTGTTCATACGTTCGGCAACACCATTCTGCTGGGGTTTTCCAGGCAAGGTCTTGTGCCTGGCAATTCCTTGTGCTGCACAGAACTCAGTGAAATCTCTCTCACAGAACTCCAAGCCATTGTCTGTCCTGAGCTTCTTGACCTTTTTTCCTGTCTAAGTCTCAACGAGAATTTTCCACTTTTTGAAAATAGAAAATGCCTGATTTTTATGTTTCAGGAAATAGACCCAGACTTTACGAGAAAAGTCATCAATAATAGACATAAAATATCTACAGCCTCCCATAGACTGGAATTTAGTCGGTCCCCATAAATCAGAATGTATATATTCCAATACATCTTTGGTACGGTGTGTAGCAGTAGAGAAACTAACCCTCTTTTGTTTCCCAAAAATACAATGCTCACAAAATTGTAATTTACTCGTACCTGAATCGAGGAAGCCTTTCTTGCTCAGGATATGCATGCATTTCTCACTCATATGCCCCAGACGCATATGCCATAGTTGAGTGAGATCAGCATCAGACACCGATGAGGATACCGCAACTGAACCTGTCACAGTACTGCCATGCAACACGTATAAGCTTCCAGAACGAGAAGCTTTGATAAGAACAAGAGAGCCTTTAATAACTTTCAGAACTCCACCTTCAGCTGTGAACTTGCACCCCAGAGATTCCAAGGTGCCCAATGAAATCAGATTGCGTTTCAAATCAGGAATATACCGAACATTGGTAAGATAGAGTCCTGACAACGTTATCATGAGTTTTGATATGAACACTTCCAATTCCACTAACCTTGCATTGGGCATCATTACCCATCAAGACAATTCCACCATCAACTGGTTCCAGAGAGATGAACCAGTCTTTGTGTGGACACATGTGGAATGTACAACCAGAGTCCAGAATCCACTCAGTGTCGCTCCGTTTGTCACCGGAGCTAACAGATAACATAACATCGCCTTCTGAATCACTTTCAACAACACTAGCCTCAACAGACTTCTTTTCTCTCTCTCTTGCTTGTTCTTCAGTTTGAAGCATTCAGTCACATCATGACCATGCTTCTTGCAGTACTTACAGGATTTGTTGGACTTACGTCATTTGAACTTGGATCTAGATTTTTTATTGCTACTCTCCGTTTCAACTGAACGACCCCTAACAGTCAAGCCTTCACCTTTGTCCCCAGACTTAGTTTTAAGTCAAATTTTTCTTTGGACAATAGGTTCGACTTAACACTGTCGAAAGTTTGGACTCCAAGAGAATTACCATACAGCATAATTTATTTGAAATGCTTGTATGATTCAGGGAGAGAAACAAGCAATAAAATAGCACGATCCTCATCGTCAATTACGACATCAATATTTTCCAAGTCCAATAAAATAGAATTGAATTCATCCAAATGAGACTGAATTGAAGTACCTTCCGTCATACGGATTGTGTACAGCCGCTCCTTTAGGCGCAGCTTGTTCGCCAGAGATTTGTCCATGTAGAGCGAATCCAGCTCGTCCCATAAATCTGATGCAGTCGTCTCACCTATCACCTCACGTAAAACCGATTTAGACAGGCACAATTGAATGGTTGAGCGTGCCTTGTCGTCCAATTCTTCCCAAGCTTCATCTGTCATTGTAGCCGGTTTCTTCTTCTTCCCAGCTAGCGCTTTCTTCAAACCGTTCTGGGTCAGAACGGCTTCCATCTGAACCTTCCAGATAGAAAAGCTAATTTTCCCGTCGAACTTCTCGATATCGAACTTGGTAACAGTCGACATCTTTGAAAATTAATTCTCAATTAACCGCTTTGATACCACTTGTTAGAATATAGCGGAATAATGCGGAAGCGAATAATTGAAAATTGAGAATTATAGAAGTTAAATAATAGGGAAATAATAGAAATGCAAATAAGGAAATTACTAAATTGGGAAATATAATCTATCTATATATAATAACATTATCCTCCTTCTAAAGTTTCCCGCCCAAAGTTAGTGGCATTTTGGTAAATATATTATTTTATTTATTTATTTATTAATTTATTTCTTAATCTATTAATTA
>CP025659.1:11040890-11073173 GCA_003576665.1 Ipomoea trifida | reverse complement strand
AATTTAACATTTCAGGGGGAAAACTACCACTTTTAAAATAACTGAGGGGGAAAAACTGCCACTTTAATAACTCAGGGGGAAAAAGTGCTATATGCACATAACTTAGGGGGAAAAAGTGCCATTTTCCCTTAATTCAATAACAAAAACATACTACTTATGATGGTTTAAATAAATTACTTGCCTAGAATTTGAGATAAAAGGTACTACAACTTAAACCAACTTTAATATTAACAAGAAATTAAACCAATTTGCGCCATACCACCCAGGAAAATTTTAAAATAAATAAATAAAAGTAAGGGAGGAGATGCCGTGGAGCAGACAGATGAGACGCCGAATTATGCGAATATTGCTACCCTAATTTCTTTGAAGAACAAACTGCCATCCAATTTAAGAGTAAACTAAAAAATTGCCACCTTTACTTCAACTTAACACCGCTACTTCAAATTGCCATCCAATTGAGGGAAATAATTTGGAAAAGTTATAAAGAAAGAGGATAAATTAGGAATTTAATTAGAGGTTGTACAATAAGAAGAATACAAAGTACAATATTTTATAACATATTATTACACCAACATTTTTTTAGTTCTCGTTAGGGGTATAACATTATTGACTCTTATTAAAATTGTAGATATTAGGGTGCGTTGAACTATCTACTATACTAATAAGAGCCAAAGAGAGTTAGACCTAAAATGGGTAGAAAAAATGGCGGTCAAATTATTTAATCAAATGGATGGTTCACATGAATTATTTAATCAAATAGATGGTTAAGATAATTCAAATTAATATTATTAATAGAGATTACCTAATTTAACATTACTTTTATGATTATCCGTTAAGTTTTCCGTTAAATATTATCTTCTCCGTTAATATTCCGTTAACTTTTAACTTACCCATTAATTTCTATAAGAAAGGTCTTAGGTTCGAATCTCATCTCAATCAAATTTGACATTATGTATTTCTTTAATACCATGAAAAAAATAAAAAAGAATAATTTGAAACCAATCATATTAATTATTTGGGCGATTTGTTGACAATGAAAGTACTCAAATAACCCATTACCCAGCAAATTGAAGCGATAAACTACCTTTTAATATCTTTGGAATACATAATATTTTAAATTTTCAAATTTTTATTAATTTATTTAATCTTTTTTCTTAAACTAGGGATTTCTTTATCCACAATAACTCATTATTCAACAATAATGGTTGAACCAAATGAACCGTACCCCAAGCAGAACACCTAAAGAAAAGTCCATAGCTCCTATATCATAATCCCATTGCATGACGTTGTCATCTATGCTACCAACAATATCCGAATTTCAAATAACACACTACCAACAAAATGGAAGAGAACAAATAGTAAAGATGAAGACAATGACAATGTTACTCAAAAGAGAATTAAGAACCACTTAGAAAAATTCAAATTAAAAATAGTATTTATTTAGACTATCATTTTTAGACCAAATATTTTGACTATCGATTTTACAAGGTTGCAAACATTTATTTTAGTAATAATTATAATGAATTTTCTATATTATCTTGGATTCATATACTTTGAGTTAGATATTTAAATGAGCAAATTGCCATTTTGGTCTACTGACTATAGGGGTCCTATTAATTTCCATCCACGACTTTCAAACGTGTTAATTGCATACCACGACTTTTCAATTTGTATCAATTTTGGTCACTCCGGCCAAATTACCGGCGAAATTTCGCCGGAAAATCATAAATCCTAAAATAATGAGGGTATTTTAGACATTTCACATCTACTTTCTTCTTCTCCGGCAAACCCTTCTTCTCCGGCGAACCCTTCTTCTCCGGCGAATTTGAAGTAGAGTCGAACGAGGCCGCGAATTCCGAGCATAGCCAGCAGAGACTCCAGGCTCATAAAATCAAAGAATTAAGCCTAATAATGTGACTATCACTACCTCCAGTTACCAGCATTGATCAGTTTCCCAATTTCGGTGACTGTTAACACTAGAAAATTCGGCCGGCGACCTGCTCTGACCTGGACGGAACAAAGTCCGGTTGTAATTTGCTCGCTTTTGTGGATCGGTGAGAGTGGCGTACGCGGCATGTACTCTGATGAAGTCTTCGTCTGACGATTCCCGACGAAAGCTAGACGCGATGTCCGGATGCAAAACCCTAGCCAATCTCCTGTACGCAACCATGATTTCCTAACCAGTTGCATCCGTATGAATCCTGAGAACTTCGTAGAGCAAAGTGTGCGTGGCGGCGGCGGTGAGTAAATGGATAGAATATGATTGGCATCGCTCGCAGCTCATGCCATAGTGATAACATCGTCGCCGGAAACGCCATTTTTGATCGCCGGAGAAGAAAAAGAACAGATAAATTCGCCGGAGAAAAAAAATAGATGTGAAATGTCTAAAATACCCTCATTATTTTAGGGTTTATGATTTTCGGCGAAATTTCGCCGGTAATTTGGCCGGAGTGACCAAAATTGATACAAATCAAAAAGTCGTGGTATGCAATTAACACTTTTGAAAGTCGTGGATGGAAATTAATAGGACCCCTATAGTCAGTAGACCAAAATGGCAATTTTCTCTATTTAAATAAAAAAATTCGACATTCAATTGCCCATGTATAAACTTCTCCTATATAATATTGCATTGATATACTTTCAAATATTTATTTAAATTAAACATTGGGTATTAACTCATTCGCGTATAAAACTAGTTATTTATATAAGAATAAGCCTTAGAAATAATAATGGTTAGTTACGAGACTGATTAAGGGTTGTATTCCATCAAGGCTTTTATAAATTTTCAAAGAGTTTTTAACTAATAGATTTTAAATGATTTTCTTAGAATCATTCTATATTTTCTTAGGGACTTTTGTAGATTTTTAAAAACTTTTAAAATGATAGATTTTAATAAACTTTTATTGAGTCGTTCGAAACTTTTAAAATTTTGTAAGACTTTATAAAAGTCTGTATAAAAAACTTGCATAAACTTTTATCAACTTTTTTATTTTAAAACGTCTACAAAAGTCATTAAAATTCTAAATCGAATACAGCGTCCTTACAAACTTTCATAAGTAATTCATAACAATATTAAACACTAAAATTTATAGTTATAGAATTGTTCAAATAAAATATTTAAAAATATAATTACTTTTTCTTGAGAAATTAATATTCAAAAAAAAATAATTACTAGTTGCATAAAATAAAAAAAATTAATAATATATATATAAATCAACTTTGTTCGTGTCTATAATCGTTTAAAGGAAAAATATTTATAAACTCTTAAATATTTAAAAGTCTATAAAAATCATTAAAATTCTAAATTGAATACACCCTTACAAACATTTCATAACTTACCTTATTCATAATTTGTTACAAAAATTTTTATAAATAGCACAACTTCATTATACGTATCTAGATGTAAATTTTTTTGGATAAAGTCGTTATCCTTCATAATGGGATGAGAGATTATTATTATTATTATTATTAGGCAAAAACTTGTGTGAGACCGTCTCACCATGAGACGGGTCGGGTCGGGTCGGGTCAAGATGCAAATGTAACACTTATATGCACAAATGCCATACTTATATGCTCAAATGTACTACTAATCAGGAATAAAATTTTTGTTACTTATTAGGGTAAATGTAATACTTTTAAGGGAAAATACAATACTTTTACATTTCGACTTAAAAGTATTACATTTTTCATCAAAAGAATTATATTTTCCCTTATAAGTGAGATGCACTTGTCAACATTACTTATTATGAAAAATGTATTACTTTTTCTCTTATAAGTAACAAAAATTGTATTTTTGATTAGTGTTATATTTGAGCATATAAGTGTGAGATTTGCACATATAAGTACGACATTTGCATGGTGCTTTGACCCGACCCAACCCGGCCCGTCTCACGAATAAGGATCCGTGAGACGGTCTCACACAAGTGTGACCCTTATTATTATTATTATTTTTTGTTTTGTAAGAGAGGCTTTTAACTTGCTCCGAAACCAATAAATACATAAATGGATAAATTTTATACATTCCTAATCACTCAAAAAACGATAATCCTATCCCCTAAGCCAAAGATTACTAGTCGTTATACTGTGGACCATGGGTCATGGTTGATATTGCAGTTGTGTTAAAATGATACTACAGTTGTGTTGAAAGGGAACTGCAGTTGCGCGGAACAGAGGCTGTGTCATCCATCTGGAACTGTAGTTGCGTTGAACGGATAGTGCAGTTGTATTGAAAAGATACTGCAGTTGTGTTGAACAGATGAATGATCTCTGTTCCGTGCAATTGCAGTTTCCTTTCAACACAACTGCAGTATCTTTTCAACACAATTGCAGTATCCGTTCAACACAACTGCAGTATAAGTTATGATCATGATCCACAATATAATTTGCGAAAGATTACACCAAACGTGTGAATTATTTTTCCACATCTTATCCAAGAAAATTTGATCTTGACTATCAAACGCCCTCTAAATTCAAATTGTTATATTAGTACAAGTTTGCAAGTGATCAAGCTAGCCTGTGTACCTATTTTATCTAAAAATACAAACTAAATAAACATTACATAGTCTAATAAGTACATCAAGTCAACTAGTATAAGATCAAAAATGTGCCTAGAAGAGACAATAACAAAACCTAGTTTGTTGTTTAATTTGCAAAAATAATAACATTTTTGTTATGATTTTTTTTATATAGATATGTGTGAAAATAAAATGATAAAAATCAAAATTGTATGAGTATTTATGGAAGTTGTTTTGAAACGTACTGTAAAATTTGATACGAATTGATGAAAATTTTATCTAGTTTAGACAAAAAAAAAAATTGTTGAGAAAGTTGAAAAGTTTGGAGTTGGATGGTTGGATTTCAACCATTTATATTTGTGAAAGAAAAGTCTACATAAATCTCATTCTAAACATATAAAAATTAATAACTTTTTAAATACCTGTAAACTTTAAAAGACTCTATAAAGTTTAAATCTAATATCAGTATACTTGGACTCTATGAATTATAAATCGTTAGACTATTAAAGAGTCTTTAAAAATTTAAATCAAATACAATTAAACTTTTAGTCATTAAACATATTTAAAAATTTATAAAAGTCTTGATCGAATAAACTACACTAAATGTGTTGGAAAGGACAAGGCAACTTCTCGTTGCTTGTGAGATTTAAATAAATTATTGTGACATTTGATTTAATAATGGAAATTTCGTTAGTTTTTCCAATTTGCATCTCACTGTATTTGTGAAAATTGAAAATTCAAAACTTTAATTTACACGGCATCCAAACCTAAATTTTGATTAACGTCACATAAATTTGTACCCACTCCCCACCAATTGCCTCTACTGAGGCTCAAACCCACTCCCATCATTCATGTGGGAGTGTTAACTGGGACACCGGTTGTCACTAGATCAGGTCTTTGGCACCGAGCTACTAATATAGTTTACATACAAATCATATAAGTTACTGGAATGATTTCAGAATAATTTAACTATTTGGGTGAAGACGTACTTTAATACGATTACATTAATAATAATTAATGTAATACCATAAAATGAATACAAATTATACATAATAAAAAGTTGTCACAAACTAATACAAAGTTGCAAATCCATCATTTCATAAACCACCTCCGAAACCTGTATTACTTTCAGCACCACTTCCAGTGCCTTCATTCATACCCAATCCAAAACCACCTAATCTACCGCCGAAATCTGGTAAACCACCTCCATTCCCTCCACCAAAGCCACCTCCAAAACCTCCACCACCACCAATTGCTCCACCTCCAAAACCACCCCCAATGCCCCCACCAAATCCACCTCCAAAACCACCCCCACCACCAATCCTATCTACAAGTCCATCCCCCAACTCTCCCCCTATACCTTTACCTCCATCCCCACCTTCTCCAATCCCACTACTTATTCCACCACCTTTACCAAAACTACCACCACAATTACCACCTCCACCAGAGCCACTTCCAATCCCACCACTTCTCCCTCCAAACCCTCTACCATTACCATAACCGTCACCACCTCCAAAACCAAACCCAATACCTCCTCCACCACCACCACCACCACCTCCACTAATACCTCCTCCAATATCATCACCTACACCACCTCCAAACCCACCCCCTAAGCCGCCTCCACCGCCTCCACTTCCACCTCCAAAACCAAACCCAATACCTCCTCCACCACCTCCACTAATACCTCCTCCAATATCATCAACTACTTTGTCTCCTAAACTTCCACCATTACCAAAATCTGTGCCTATACCACCTCCAACACCCCCATTGATTACATTACTAACTTTATCTCCAAAATCCTGTCCAATCCTAGCTCTAAAGCCTTCACTTATACCACTACCACCATCACCTTTAAGCTCATTTTTTAAAACAAATTCTTTACCAATACCCCCAGGTATGTCAATACCTCCACCAAGACTTAAACCCCAACTACCATAAATACCACCCCCAAATTCGCCGTCTCCACCACCAAAACCACCCTCAATACCTCCACCTATAGCAGCGCATGCTTCAAATCCACCAAGAGCACCACCACTTATGCCACCCATGTCAACAATAGCTTTGTTGAGGTTTGCTCCAATTCCTCCTTTGTTGATTAGTTTACTCTCACCATTTGTTTCACTAGTAATAATCGTTTTTAGATATCTACCTTTACCAGAACCATCTCTTACATAAACACCATTGCCTTCACCTTGGTTTAATATTCCATCATTACCACCTAAACCACTCTCACTACGCCCATTATCAACCATATACAAAATAAGCAAAACACACACAACAACATAAAGAGTAGAAACCCCCATTTTCTAAAATGTTGAAAAGGGTCAACAAATATTAAACACACAAGATAATAAGCTTTCTAAATGAGCATATATTATATATATAGAAAGAGACCCATGACCACGTACAGGTAGGACCAGACAACTAAGTAAATGCATTATATTCTCTAGTTGAAAATTTCCATATACGTCTTATTATTAACGTAGTTCACGTTATTTCCGTTCTCTACTTGATTCTATGAATTTTGACTTTTGTCACATATATTTTGTTTTCTCTTATCAGAATGAGGATTTTGGGTTTCATGCGCTGGCAAATTTAGAAGTTTAAAATTATGTGTAATGGTTAATTGAAGGATGTGTCTTATTTTGACTACAAGTTCAAACAAATGAGTAATTCTACCTATACTCCAAATTCACACTCCCATTTTCTACTGCATATGAGTTGGCATGCTTTGATTGCTTAATTTTATTATAGGGGGCGTGATGTTTATCTATTTCTTCCTTTCCATCCTTCAATCAAATTTGAACACAAATGGGAATAAAAGTTGGGAGTATGATTTTGGGAGTGCTGAGTGCATCTAGTATTTTTAGTTAGACTTCTGTCAAATATGCAAATATTTTGACCACCAAATCTAGAAAACTCATCTTTCACGAGCAACTAATAATTATAAAATATTTTAACAATTATTACAAGTAATTTTGTTTAAATTAATATTTGAAATAAAATTTTAGTACCAATATTATTCTCCCCTACAACTTTTTTTTTTTTTTTAAGAGTCACCTCGAACTCACTCCCAAATCAAGTGCCATTAGACCACAAGGTCCCCTACTATACAACTATTATATTGTATGTTATGTTATTGCATTGAATGCAATTATTTCCTTATCAACCTCTGTTATAAGGGAGCAACTTGACGTTGTTGGTCCTTGGTCCACAAGATCTCGCAGTCAAGATAAGTATTTCACTTCTTCAATTCAATTCAGTGTATACATGGATACACAATTCAGGTGACTTTGAGTCAAAATACAGATTATGCATTAATGCATATATCAAATCAGATATTATAATATATGGAGTAAAAAGATTTTATGCTGCTACTCACAAGAATAATGATCAAGGTTTTTAATTTTTTTTTTTCATATTGATACGATAATATTATTATAACTCTATTCAATTATAAATAATGACATATAACTTATTTATACCAATTTGTTTTGCTTTTCATTGTTATGTATACATGTTTAATTTTTATTTGACTAGCATGCTAATTAAACATGTGATCTTTTATCTAAATTCATATTGATGGATACCCCTGAATGGGGTACTCATATCCTAACATTTTGGTACGGGATGCACAATGCATTGTGCACCGTGGTGCACGATATAAATTATCGTAATCAATACCATCAATACAACACAATACCAATGGAAACAGACATAGAACTTTAATTGTATACACCCCCTATTGGGACTCCAAGCCCAACAGATTAGTTAGTATCTCTTACACCCATGATACGTTTCTACCAAGTCCACATAATACCCTAAACTAACCCTAAACCCTAAACAAATGATAAGCACCAAGAATAGCTTATTTTAGGGGTCATTAATGGGCTAGAATTGTATAGTTTATTACCCATTTCAAAAGAATATCATGCATTTAGACTCAGATGTGACCAAAACTTCTAACGAGAGTATGGAAGATGTTTTTAAGGTATTCTACAACCAAAAGGAGGACTTAAGGCCAAAACTGAGCAGAAAATGGAGAAACCATGAAGCAGGAGCCTCCCACGCAGCCTCACACGCGTGTGGAGGGGTGTGGAAACATTCCAGTAGCTCCCCATGCTCTCCACCACGCGTGTGGAAAGACTGCGGAAAAATGTCTTTAGGGCTCGACGCGTCGAGAGCCCTGTGTCACCCTAAAATTCTGCTACGCAGAAATTGTCTATCTTGCCCCTATTTTGTTCCCCTATATAAGGCTCATTATTTCAGACCTTTGAGGGGGAGGAGGCACACCACAATCTTTAGATCTAGTTTTCTTTTCTAAAATTCTTCCCCTTTGGGGAGGAAGACAAATACTCCTCCTTAGATTAGATTAGCTTAGTGTAGAAGATGAAGATCTTGTAGATGCAAAGCTTTCCTTAGGTAAAACTCTTCTTTATTTATAAAGTTTACTCTTTTACATTCTTGCTTTGTTTCTTGATTTGTTATTTATGTTTATGATGTTAGAGTTGATTAGTTTGGGTGTGTGTGCCCTTGTTGATCTATGGATTGATGCTTATATTTTATCTTATGATCTTGTTATTGTGGGAGTATGATTGATGATTGTATGGATGATGTTGTTTAATCTTTGCTTCTATTTCCGGCCGGGGTAGTTAGTAAACCGAGTGGAAGTGAGAGAGTGCGCGATAGCGGCCTCTCACGAGCCCAACTCATCTATATCTCCGCTCTTAGTCCGAAAGGACGAGATCCGAGAGGAGTGGTAGGCAAGCACTACAAGAAAAATGCTCATAGACAACGGTTTTTAACCGTTGTCTGTAAGGTAAAATTTCTGTTGTTGAAGCCGGTGTTGTTGTAAGTCCGGCGCAAAGACAACGGTTTTTAACTGTTGTCTTTTCTAGTCTTTTCTAGAAAAGACAACGGTTAAAAAACCGTTGTCTATTTAGTGTTGTTGAAGCCGGTGTTGTTGAAAGTCACGCACATAGACAACGGTTTTTAACCGTTGTCTTTTCTTGAAAAGACAACAGTTAAAAACCGTTGTCTATTGAGTGTGTTGTTGAAACCGGTGTTGTTGTAAGTCCCGTGCAAAGACAACGGGTTTTAATCGTTGTCTTTTCTTGAAAAGACAACAGTTAAAAACCGTTGTCTATTGAGTGTGTTGTTGAAACCGGTGTTGTTGTAAGTCCCGCACAACGACAACAGTTTTTAACCGTTGTCTTTTCTTGAATGACTACGATTAAAAACTGTTGTTGAAACTAATAATATTGTTAAAACGCTAAATTAATTATTTGATAAATTTTTGCAAACGCTACATTTAGTAACATTTGCATATGACAATTTGAGAAAAAATAATTTAATTAATTAATTAATTAAATTAATTTAAAAGAATGTTGGAGTTGAGATTCGAACCCTCAATGAGATAGTAAAATAATAGAGCCTTGAGGCTCCTATCAAGGCTCTTTTCCCACTTTTCCCACCGATGTGGGACGGTGGGAAAAGTGGGGAATATATAGAATCTAAATAAAAAACGGGTTCACATGCAAAGACAACTATTTTATTAAACTGTTATCTTTGAAGTGTTGTCTATTAAAGTGTGCTTAAAGACAACACACACACGACAACGGTTAAATAAAATCGTTGTCTTTAAAAAAAATAATCGTTGTCTTCAAGTGCACTTAAAGACAACACATCAATGACAATGGTTACATAAAACCGTTGTTTAATTAAAAAATTGAATGCACATAGACAACGATTTTAAAAAACTGTTGTCTTTGAAGTGTTGTGTATTAAAATGCGTTTAATAACAATACACCAACAACAACGGCTAAATAAAACCGTTGTCTTTAAAAAAAATAAACGCGCAAAGACAACGGTTTTAAAATACCGTTGTCTTTGTAGTGTTGTGTATTCAAATGCATTTAAAGACAACACACCAACTACAACAGTTAACTAAAACCGTTGTCTAAATAAAAAAAACGAGTGCACAAAGACAACGGTTTTAATAAACCGTTGTCTTTGAAGTGTTGTCTATTCAAATGTGCTTAAAGACAACACACAAACGACAACGGTTTAAAAAAAATCGTTGTCTTAAAAAGAAAAATCGCGCAAAGACAACGATTTTAAAAAACCGTTGTCTTTGTAGTGTTGTGTATTCAAGTGCACTTAAAGACAACACACCAACGACAACAGTAACATAAAACTGTTGTCTTTTTTTTTTTTTTAAATGCACATAGACAACGTTTTTTAAAAATCGTTGTCTTTGCGGTGTTGTCTTTTGACAAAATGCACAAAGACAACACACTAAAGACAACGGTTCGGTAAAAACCGTTGTCTTTGATAAAAGTGTTGCGTCAAAGACAACGGTTTTGTCCAAAAGTGTTGTCTTTTACACAAAAGACAACACTTTTGTCAAAAACTGTTGTTTTTTAGTGTTGTCTATGTGCATTTTTCTTGTAGTGAAGGTGTTTGATAAAATTCCTCAATCGAATGAGGATTGAGAGTTTGAGTGTGACGCCATTCGGTACCAATACCGTGACTCCCTAGATCAATCCCGAAACCCAATTCCAAGCTACCTACGATAATCAATCCTTTGGCTTGACATAGGCATGCACCCCCTTCCTTTTATCTTTTGTATTTTCTATCCCTTTTTACTTTCAAACCTTGTACCCAACCAACCATGAACAAATCTTCCACCTTTGATTCTTGTAACTCTTACCTACACGTATTCGGTTCCCATTCGCCATCCTTGAGAGACACGACACTCGGGGAGTCTTGACTCTTCGTTTTACCACCTTCACACCCTCACCACCATACACACAACATCAACAAACAAAGGAAATCCGGAGCTTCCCACACAACTAGATCAATCCACAATGGTTGATCGAGGTTTTCCTCACCATCGACCTATCCAGAGCTTCCCACACAGCCGAACCCATTTCAGACTGAGTTAGAGGCCTGCCTATCTCAACTAATACCATAGTGTCACAAATAAGCCCCACATGGTCCACAACTAATAGAATAATCTCAAGAAATGATTCAATCAACGACATACATATCTCTCAATTCAAGAATACATATGTATAGGATTTCCAAAAGAATGCATAAACAAAGTAGAACAAATGTATTAACTCAATACTCAAATCATGATCAAGAATTCCAAGGGAATCATACTAGGTTCAAAGGAATTTATGCAAGAACATCACGGTTAACAAATACTCAATATAACATGAATATCAATAAAGACATAGGTTTTCAATACTCACAAGTTATAGAGATTATCAAGGAATAGGATTCAAGAACGAGTAATACTCAATAAGCAAAGATAAGGCACTCTCAAGACCTCATAGCAAAGTATACTGAAACAATAATTGAATTCAAGCATATTGGAAGGAGTGCACTGGAACAGTAACAACACTGAACCAACGGAAGTGAGGCTTCCGCCACTTGATACCGGCGTAGGCCTTGCGGGACTGGCTCACGGGCGTGCCAGCCCGGTGGGTCAATTCCTTTAGGTAAAAATCAAGGACGAGAGAGTGTATTTCCTAGAATGATACTCAGTAGGCAAAACAGACCTCAATACACATACTTTCCAGAATAGAATACACCCACAACAACATGATATCAAGAGTAGAAGAAATAACACTACAATAATACAAGGAAACCTCAACATCAAGATACAATAGTAAGGATATTGAACCACAATATACTCAAGAATCACAAGAAATACACACCATATCATACAAGAGTGAAAAACTAGGTTTTATTGGACATAGGGTTATCTCTTGAAGCTATCTATGCAACCAAGGTCTCCCAAAGCTTATCCTAACACATTTTCCATGTCTTGATCATCCTTAGGACCCCAAACCCATCATGAAAAGGTAGAAGAAAACATGAGAATAGTTAAATAAGAGAAGGAAAATGAGGTACAAAGGTGAATACTTACCATAATAACTTTGTAAACCATAAAGTATGAATCTTGGCTTGGTTTCTTGAGTGTGAGAAGAGATGATTATTTGGTAGGGAGGATGATGGTGGGTGGCGTGAGAATGAAGAAAGAAGGAGCGGATGACTTTGTGATATTTAGGTCTTACTAGGTATATATAGTAAGTGGATAGGATGAGGTAAATATACACATATATTCATATACTAGTTTTTTCAACGCGCTTTGCGCGAAGACTTGTGCCCAATATTTAAACCCAATTAGTAAATCATTTTGAAATAGTTATAATGCGTTTTTTTTTATTTGTCGAAGTTTTATAGATATTCGAGTAAAATTTTTGTTGTGTATGTATTTGAAATTAACACAAGAAATTCAAATTCATTGTGATAAATATATTTCACTGTAATTTTAAAGGTACTCAACGTTGTATTAAAACTTTTTTGTCTTTGAAAATGAATAAAATTTGTTTAAATGTATTCTTCTTCTAATTATAGATATATCCTTATAAACTCATATTCATATATGATATACATAATATTTGATTTCAACTATCTCAATTCAACAATTTTCACAAATTGATATCCAAAAATCCCGTCTCAATTCAACTGCAAATGCATTATGTTGAATATATATATATATATACATATATATATATATATATATGTATATATATATATATATATAATAATAATTTTTTTTTGAGTACATATAATATTTATTTATTTATATATAATTGTATAATTCATATTAACATTATTAAAGTAAGTATTATAGAAATGATAAATTACTAAATATAACTATGGTAATACTTAATTAAAATCTAAATGAATTCAAACTTACCATTGAAGAATGTAAGAAAGGATACTGTGTACGCATGTGCATGGTAATTATAATGTGAAAAGATAACAGAAGTTATAATGACAGAGATATTTTTGTCCAAAAAATTATGTAGTACAACTTTTGTAGCGTAATGTACAACAAAAATTAACAAAAAAAAACGGACATAAACCAGGGGTATAACCTGGATTGAAACTTATTATGTTTTTTGATTACCATAAATAATTATATATTCCAAATTGAACGAATTAATAGATAGACTTATATATAAATATATAATTGACATATATATTGTATATACAAAATTTTTTCACTTTATGAGTAGTGATAAAAATGTTTCTTGCATCAAAATTTACACATTTAAATATGATTTTTTTATAATTAACTCGTAATAAAATCTACTAATTCATAAATAATTAACCTTAAAAAATAGATTTGACAAAATAATAGGGAGGGACCAACACACTAAATATGAATTAAAGGACTAATATAACTTATAAAGTTGGATGATATTGAAGAGTTTGTAAAGTTGATGATATTGAAGAGGACTTAGGGGTTGATGCTGGTGCTATGCCTTTTGCCTGTTAAAATATTTTGTTGGTGTTGGCAGTTCAAAGCTAGAAACCTAAGGAAATAATTGTAAAGGTGGAAAGTAGTATCTTGTGGTTAACTTAATGGTTGTAGAAAGTGTAAATGATATGTTTTTTGTTGTTTTGGGACCCTATTTTGAAGGCTAAGGCTTTATTATGAAAACTGTATTGTCGTAGTTTTAGATATTAGAATGGCTTTTTTTTTTTTGGGTTTTGTTGGATATGCTCCAATGCATTTTTTGAACTCCTTATTTTATTTTCTTATTATGCATTGGAGCATGTTAGAGAACCCCAAATGCCCCGAGCAAAAATAATAAAAAAAATGCAAATCTGTTATGAAATATTAACAATAATTGTGATTTTACGAAGAATTGAAGAACACTGGAATGGGGAAAGAGAAAGCACACTGCAATATTATTGATATTTCTGGAGTGACTTTTACAAGAGAGAAGGGGATATATATATATAGGATCTTGTGAATAATATATAAATTATGTGTACAGTAAGGAGCACAAAATGTCATTGCTTAGCTGGTGGAACATCACCCTACAAGGCTTAGCTGCCAACTAAGGTCACAGTATCAATTCTTAGCCCGTAGCTTTTGAGTCTTGACCTTTAAGTGAATGATCCAAGGTTCGAATCTAAAAAAACCTTACCGAAAAACCCGGTGGGAATAAAAACTTTGGGTAAAGACATCATTGAAGATCAAGTTTGTGTGCTCCTCCTCGTTTCTGAAGATTTTTGAGATGATGCCATATTGATTAATAACGTTCTCCATTGGCCATTATCTTATCATACTCATGCCTCATTAAAAAGGTTCGAATCTAAAAAACCTTACCAAAGAAAAACCCGGTGGGAATAAAAACTTTGGGTAAGGGAAAAAGAGTACAATATGTGCTCCCCTGATAAAGACATCATTGAGATCAAGTTTGTGTGCTCCTCCTCGTTTCTGAAGATTTTTGAGATGATGCCATACTGATTAATAACGTTCTCCATTGGCCATCATCTTATCATACTCATGCCTCATTAAAACCTCGCTAGAAAAACCCAGTGGGAAAAACCTAACCGAGGGAAAAAGAGTACATGGTATGTCTAATTATGTATTAAATTGGTTGCCTCATTAAAAACCTTACGCTAAGAAAACCCAGTGGAAAAAAACTTAGCTAAGGGAAAAAGAGTACAACCATAACCCCAACATAAACTTCAGGGCATAATATTCGTGATTCATTATTCTCCCCCTGAAGATAACATTCTACAAATCCTTTAATTATTTTAAACTTCCAAAATGTAGATGGATTTTGTGAACAATCATGTTCAACTATCAATGGGGTGAATATACATCATAATAATTGTGTGACTCTTTTTAGAGCTCACGTGGGTATAATACTAACATCATCATGTCTATTTAATTTTCATAATATACCCATAACACAATTCTTATTGTCCTCTTATAGAACAATGGTGTAAATTATAGTATAACCAGTTTTTGGGACTTGGCATCATGGGGATATAATAATAGCAAATACCCGAGTAGCCCATTATATATTGGCTTGTCTAAGTAGCCAACCAGAATCATTTATGGGCTAACTGGTGTATAAATTCCTTTTCAAGGAAATACTCGATCTTTCAAGTCGAGATAATATTTAGCTTTCACATACAAGCTTTTTATTTCAAAATCCCCGTCTTTAGACATGAGCTAACATCATTAAGCTCTTTATTTATTGATGTATATACAATTAATATTGACTGAGATGTTCATTAGTAGCTCTTTATTAAACACACAATGGCACATATTATCCCTTCTTCAACGAGGATAATAACTCCATTCGCAACTCTTTAAAGAGTACATATTGACACATAATGTATTCATATTTATATTCCTTCTTCAGAAAGGAAAAATACTCAGTCTGTTTCAGGTCATATATAAACCTTAAAATCCATCATGGATTTTCAAATATACTGTGCGATGACCCATATTTATGTGGTCATGACATTTATCATATAAATTCCAATGACCCATCTTATGCGGTCATGATATTCATTAACTGCATATTATTCACTGCCAATGATATAATCAGCGAAACTTATTGCCATCCATTTATATGACGAGAATATGGAAGAGTATATCAATTATGGGTATCTGTGTAAACCCATGAGCTCCAAGTCTCGCCTTTTATCACATTATTATTCTCTTTTGTACCATCACCTATTCAACGGTGTGTACACATAATATAGAGAATAGCGAGCTGAGCTATTTGCCTTCCTTAATTGCTCGTTTTATTTATCAATTAATCAAGGCACTTCTTATGCCTAATTCTGGCCAGATTGAGCAATTATAAAGGCAATTGAGTTGTCGACAACATTTTCATAATTTTCTCCCATATCTATAATAATTCAAGGCAATTTCAAAATCAATCAGATGCTAAACATTTCCCATCAATATTCAAATCTGGTCGTTTCGCATCCCAGTATTAATCATTTGGTGCACCACTGGGCATTTCGTCCTTTGACGAATGTCTCTTTTAGACATCACTGATAGATATATCAATAGATATATATTTGGCAGGAATTAATAATTTACTGAACATTCAGTTCAGTCAATCTAGCATGTAGATTTTTGAAGATCTTTTAATTTCATGAAATTTTCTCGGCATTCAAATTTTTAAAATAATTTGGGCAATATCTCCCCCTAATGCCGTGAAAATGATCTTCATGCAGTCAGCGTATCAAATGATCTTATATCATGAGCTCTAAGTATGTATACAATACATGGATATTTATAATCAACATGTATACCCAGCTTTATTTAATAGCCCGTAGAGATACGCAATGATGTGATAATAAAATAGACTGCATATTAATAAAACACAGATTTTGGGAAATGTCCAAATTTTACCACGTACTAGATGTAAATAGAGGGTATTCATTTTATGCAGTATGTCAGATTTTAAAACAGTAGTATATCAATTTTGATCTCCCCAATATATAATTTGTATTTAAGCATGCTTTATATGGGAGACTACTGTTTGACATATATACAATGTCCAATAATATTAGTTCAAATCTGACATTTCAATATTTAGCCCAAAGTGACCCATTTGCTTACGTCATAATTTAAAATAATTAGGTTATTTAAATCGCAACATACGATATACTCAAGCGTATATGAAATCATATAATGTATATGATATGATAGATAAAGCAAAAACATAATTTAAAAGCAATAATTTAGCAAACCAAAGTGGAATAAGAAGTAAGGCATATATGATTCTACATCATCTCATCTCAGATGGGAGGTCATGAGTTCGAGTCTCAGTGGAGGAGATCTCGAAATTGACTCTTTGTGCTTCAACAGGTTGAGAAAAGTATAGATGAACAGATACTACAATGTAATAGGGTCAGTTGTATTAAAAAAAAAAAGCAATTAAAGTGAAAGTCACTTCACTTTTATAATAGGATGCCAGGCTAATCCATTTGCTCAATTTATGAGAAATCATTTTCATAATTATCATCACATATTCAGGATGATATAATTAGCCTTGCCAAATCTTAAAATCTTTCAAATCAGTAAACTTTTAGTTTACAATAAGATTGGCTACAATGACACTCTTTCTAATGCAATATAATCATGAGGAAAAGCATGGGAATTTTCAATACAAATTTCTTCCCTGATATTGCCTTTGTAATTCAGAGGAATGATCAATTCCTTTATTTTATAGTCTCAACATGACATTCGACATTACAAACATTCAAATTCAATAAATTTCTATGAGACTTTGGAGGGAACAACACAATACAATTTTCAATAAATTTGTTCCTCCAGGCAATAATATATTGGCTCATTCAGAGCTTTCAATCATTTCGTACTACCAAACATTGTAGTAACAAATTCCTCATTCTTTTCTTGATCCAAACAAGAGTGATGATGCATTTATTTGCTTCTTTGAAGCATATATCCTTCAAGGATTAGACATCACATGATTTATCAGTATTCACATCCAATTTTCTCCATATGGTATTTAATTTGGAGATAGCATATGCCAAACAAGCATAATTATACAATTTTATCCCATAATTTTGATAAACATATCAAAATATCTTTTATTTATAACATATGGGATAAACTTTATGGCCAATGGCATAATATTTATTATGCCAAATTTTATTTCATGATGATTCACATGGCCCTAGCATAAGAGAGCAAGTTGTGACACAAAATTAATTGTCACATAATATTCATAGCATTCACCATACAATATGGTAATTTTTAAAATACTTATCATAGTATTCCACATTTCAAATGCTCTCAAAATTAAATCATCAATTGGATGCAAAAATATAAGTCATATTTTCTTCATGCCATAATGATAATTTTAAGAAATATGATCATGCCAAATATTTAACTAGTGCACATAATAATTATTTGCACATATAACTACTATCATATGATGAATATAAATGGCATATAGGCATGGATAATATTTATCATCATATTGAAATATGCAAGGTCATACCGCATACCCCATCGGAGTACGGTTAATATCACCGATATTATATCCTAGCATTTAATTTCAAGTCTACTCCATATTATGACTGGCAGCGGATTTGGAGTGCCCATGTGATGGCAGATATATATATATATATATATAATATAAACAAATATATTAAATATATATATACCAACTAGCAGTAGTATATATTAGGTATTTAGGTAGTAGTAGCCTTTCGGCTGGTTACTCCCTATTTTCGGCTGCAACATATTTATGTTGGTTGTCCACTAGTATTAATTAATACTTTATTATATAATAATAATAATAACGATATATAATATGTAATAGTAGAGAGAGGAAACCATAATTGAATATGCAGTTTGTCGGCATGGGCTCAACAATCCGACACCACCGCCCCTTCTTGGCTTCTTTGTCAGATTCAAAGATTCCATAATCATGACCCAAGCAGTGGTAAGTTTTCCTTTTCTTTTAGTTCATGAAAACCCATTTTTTCCTTCAATTTTTCTGGCTTGAGAATTATCTAATTTGCCTTCATTGCACTCTAGGCTGAGGAAAATTCATCCATTAGGCTTCTCTTCACAACCTCACTTTTTGTCTCATTTGAAATCCTGATACTATCTAGAATTTAAACTGGCCTTCCAACTTCATCCTCAGCAAAAAATCCCTACAAAGGATAATTCCATCATGGTTAGATAACTAATGAAAATCTTGATAAGGTAGTAACATTTTAATTCAGAAAATGAAAAAATAAAATCAATTTGACTGGTCTAACCTCATAATGAGCTAGTAACTAACTGCACCAGCTACAAAATAAAAACTGTATTCATACATAATTTATTACAGTTTCCCATTTTCAGGTATGGAGCATACAAAGCAGTATAAATGGATTTGTAAACGCAAATGTGCTATCCTTATAAACAAAGTAAGTTAGTATGTATTACTTAATTCATTTTACA
The DNA here is from genome assembly GCA_003576665.1 of Ipomoea trifida. Lineage (NCBI taxonomy): Eukaryota > Viridiplantae > Streptophyta > Magnoliopsida > Solanales > Convolvulaceae > Ipomoea > Ipomoea trifida. The sequence goes on along the minus strand of CP025659.1, from coordinate 11,053,829 downwards.
TATACTTTACCTAAAGTTCCAGCAAGTTGCATATATATATTTCCTCACATTCTAATAACCTCTTTATATAAAGTTCCCTATTTCTAGGATTTACTTATTTTTTACTAAAGATTAGAGTAAATCTTCACCCTGCACATTTGTATTAGAAGTATGAGGGGTTCCTATAGATCATAACTGTAAAAAGGCAGAACTTACTGAACATGTTGGTCCCATACAGTGCATTTAAACTGATTTCCCCCTGAAAAGAATGTTTAAAAAAATGCAAAATTGTTTTAGTAAAGCTATTGCTTTGAGTCTATGCATATACTAAACTCTGTACAGAAAGATATTTAAATTAGAGTATAAAAGAATACCTTGAGTGTTCTAGCAAAGAGTCAATGAGCCAAGAAGGCCTTCCATTAATCAATTTATCAGGATATTCATTTCAGACAGCTCCAGCAACATCAGGATGAAAGCAACCCTACTTTTGTAGCTGATGAAGTTTAGACTCTCTTCTTTGAAGATTCTAAAAGCCTACTCAATGATCTCAACACATCTTTGTAAGTCACCCTGCTCAATGGTCATACATAACTATATACATGTGAGGTTTGGAAAAAAAACATTGTTATGTATCTATTAACCATTATCATGGATCAAAACAACACTTCTATCTGACTTGCTTGCTTGCAACTGAAAACCTTTGATGATTCGTGCTTGTAAATGCAATCTTTATATGTATTCCTTTTTCTTCTTTTTTTTAATCCCATAAGTAAGTTAATGTTTTTTCCCATATTGGAAGGCAGCCCCAAAAGAAGTAAAATTAAGGGCCATGAAAATTACCTGGATCTACCTTTTCTTTGCTTAGCTTCAAAATGAATAGGATCTGAGATGAAGAGTCAACACAAACTTGTTTTAAAAACACCAGAAACTACGAATAGAAGTGTATACCTTTCATATGTGCTCTGGCTACGACTGTGGAGTAGGTTCTTGACGTTCTGTTCTATAAATCTGGACATGAACTTTTAATGTATTTGGATACAATATCTTTTGGTATATGACAGTGCCCTGTTAATAATTTGAAATATAGATTTACGTTCTTACCTTTTGTAGAATAAAAACTAATCAAAATTTCTACATTTTTGTAGATTAATGAAGATTAATGATAACAAAAAAAAAAAAAAAGCTTACCTTTTCGTAGACCTTTGCTCTTAATTTCAGAAGAGCCTTTCCGTGGAAGGAACCTCTTTGCTCTTGAATGTAGATAAATTATTGGCGAGGTAGTGCATTCCCATGGTCGAAAGCAGAAATTTGGAGAATGATAGTTAACCTGTAATATATAGTGTGTAATAGATGTCTTAGAGTGAAAGAGTTCTATATGTATATTAAATAGTTTTGAATTCCCGGTGAGAGTGAAAGAGTTCTATAATCTTTTCCTTGATTCTCGAATCGTCAAAAACGATTCGATTTCCTAAGTTTTGACGATAAATGCATTCATATTGTTAAGCCTGATGTATGACAATGTATTTAATTTAATGCAATCGAATTCCCCAAAAAAATGAACAAAACGGCGTAGTTTCCATTGGGCGGGAAACTGAAATTTTTTTTTTTATCAAAAAACTTGTCTCTTTATATATATATATAGATATATAGATAGTAGTAGTGGCTAAGAGGATTGAGTCTTGACCTTTAAGTGAATGATCTAAGGTTCGAATCTAATCTTAGATATCCACCATATTCTTTTTGTTTCATAACAAAATCTTTTTTGAAATCCTTGTTTTATTTTCCTATTAGAACCATTATCATAACATTAATCCCTCACAGTAGATCAGAGCATATCAGAGTAGATCAGAGCATATCAGAGTAGGATCAGAGCATATATGAGCTAGGATCAGAGCATATTAGAGCTATAATCAGAACATCCTTGTTTTATTTTCCTATTAGAACCATTATCATAACATTAATCCCTCACAGTAGATCAGAGCATATCAGAGTATGATCAGAGCATATATGTGCTAGGATCAGAGCATATTAGAGCTATAATCAGAACATATCAGAGCAGTTAGTTGTGATTCTATTAACTGTTCAATTTTTATCAAAATAATATGAACAATTCATTTCAACAAACAATTAAAACATTATTTTTTAGACACCATTGAGATAGAAAATATAGAAATTAAGAAAACTCCAACTGATATGGATGCTCGTGCTCTATTTGCTCTTAGAGCATCAATATCAGTTCATATTTTGCACAATTTTTAATGTGCCATATAGGGGAGACAGAGAGTTTGACAAGAAATAAGAGAAAAAGAAAAAAAATGGAGGGCTGACATTGAGTCAGTAAATTAGAAAGACAAACTGCTAAAATGGATGGCAAACTGATGGACTTTTACTGATGTATTTTCACTATTTCCAATGCACTTTTACTGTTAAATCTATTTTGTAGATATAATCATTTCTTTACTCTCTTCTATGTTAACTTTAATACTCTAAAAAATTGAGAAAGAACCTTTGGTGTAGATGCTCGTAATTTGTATGGCAATAAAAGCTGGCAAGTGGCAACCCAAATAAAACTCACAATCCTCCATAACTATTCACTGACAAATTAAAGGGGAAAACAACAAGTGTCGTTATTCAATGGCTTCAATTGCGAATGTGCTTCCTTCATTTACACACAAACTTTCTTCCCGTCCAAGATCTCATAACTCTTCCTTTCGCATGTCTTATCAGACCATAACAACAACTACAAGAAAATCTGCAAATTATCCCCTCCCACATGGGATTTCAATTACATTCAAACACTCAAAACTAATTCTTATACTGTAAGCAATTTTTTTTTTTTAGTATTACTAACTCTATTACATTGTAGTATATGCATAATTAATATCTGGGTAAAATTATTAATGTTTGTAGGGTAAGAGGTTTGTTATGCGGCGTGATGAGTTGAAGGAGAAAGTGAAAGATATGCTGAATAATGGAGAGGCGAAAGAAGCAGAGGAAATAGAGATGATTGATCAGCTGCAGAAGCTTGATTGTTCATACCATTTTGAGGACGAAATCAATATTTTGAGGACGAAATCAATGCAGCTTTGATGGATATTATCTATACTAGAAGAGTAGTAACAATTTCAAGTCATCAGAAGAGAAGGACTTGTATTCCACAGCTCTTGAGTTTAGAGTTCTCAGACAAAATGGCTGTTGAGTTTGTAAGAATCATAGGCCTGGCGGGTGGAGAATAACACCACCCGCCAGTTAGGAGGAAGCAAGATGAAGAATCAAGAAGAGAGAAATGACTGAAAATATATTAACTATCTTACTTCATGTATTTTACTGAAAGAAGATTACACAATATATATACACATAAAAGATGCTCAAATAGTAAACCTACAAAGCTACCCAATAATCTTTTCAGCTCCCAAGGCTACAATATGTTCATTTCAGCTCCCAAGGCTTAGTTCACACTGCTCAAGGAAGACAATTCTAACACTCCCCCTCAAGCTAGAACATCTAGAAGTTCCAAGCTTGAAGTCAAACATAAACTCCACTCTAAATTACAAATGAAGATTACAAGCAACTAGAGGCTAACAGTGCTGGATGGCTTCGGAGAGACAATGCTATACACAACCCTTGGAAATGCATCAAGGGCGAAGCTTGTCACGAATATCCTTTGGAATGACGGCACCAAGGGTAAGACAATGCTATACACAACCCCTTGGAAATGCATCAAGGGCGAAGCTTGTCACGACCATCCTTGGAAATGACGGCACCAAGGGTAAGAAATAACACTAACACCTTCACAGCAACATAAGCACTCTATGACTTGCCAACAACAATCTTCATCGAGAGTGGTGGAGGCGAACAGGAGCAAAGAATAACACAGAATGCAGTTGAGCCCATAGTAATGAAGATACTTCAAAGCAAAGAAATGAAGACGAAAATCAAAGAAATGAAGACGACACACCAATTGTAGACATTCACACTCCCCCTCACTTGAAACATGGGAATAATCAAAGGCCTTTATAGTAGTGCTGAAACTTACCATCCATGGGATAAGGCATACCGGAGATAAAGAAATAGCACGGTTATACCAAAAATAGTAAACACCATGGGAAGAACCGAAGAAGCTCAGCAATAAACCCAAAAACCTTCAAATTTCACCTATAGGCATCAATGGTTGCCAAGAAAATTGCAGCAATTTTGCAGAAAACTGCCCATAGTATTACTGCAGGTTGGGACATCATGTGATGCTATAATGGAGGGAGATGTTGTGTGAACTAAACAAATACATGACACTAGTAGGAAAAGAGGTAAAAGATGTGGTAGTTCAACACAAAAAACTAGAAATAGAAGCCAAGTTGAAAAGCTAAAAATAGATACTAAACACCATGCTATCAAGATATCCGAAGGAGAAAAAAGATGTGGTTTCAAGGTGAAAAGCTAGAAATAGAGGCCAAGTATGATAGCATCATATACTGGAAGCACGGGTGAATTTAATACCACAGTCGCCGAAATTTTTCAGACGGTTGACCGGCGTTGACTGACCGTTGACCGGCAGTTGACCGGCATGACTGGCAGTTGACCGGCATGACCGGCGTAGACTGGAAATCTGAATATACTCCCAGGTGTGTCTCATCAAGGCAAATCTACTGGGGGCAACAACACCTTGAACGGAGATCGGAGGAGAGAGATATGGCCGGAAAAGAGTGGGGACTTCCGGCGGCGCGTGCAGAGGATGATGGCCACCGGATTTCAGGCGTCGACTCGCGACGAGGTTCCGAGTAAGGCTGTGGTGGTAGTTTCTTCACACACTAGCCGGAAGTGAGTCGGAACGAAATGGGCAGCCGCGTATCGCCGGAAAAAATGGTGTTTTTTTTTCCAGAAATGGAAAGGATGAAAATAGCCTAGAATCTTAGGCTCTGATACCATGTTGAGTTTGTAAGAATCATAGGCCTGGCGGGTGGAGAATAACACCACCCGCCAGTTAGGAGGAAGCAAGATGAAGAATCAAGAAGAGAGAAATGGCTGAAAATATATTAACTATCTTACTTCATGTATTTTACTGAAAGAAGATTACACAATATATATACACATAAAAGATGCTCAAATAGTAAACCTACAAAGCTACCCAATAATCTTTTCAGCTCCCAAGGCTACAGTATGTTCATTACAGCTCCCAAGGCTTAGTTCACACTGCTCAAGGAAGACAATTCTAACAGCTTTGATATTTCTCCAGGTTATAATATAATTATCTAGTTTTTTCTACGCGCTTTGTGCGAAAACTTGTGTCCAATATTCAAACCCAATTAGTAAATCATTTTGAAATAAATATAATGTGTTTTTGTTTTTGAGTTGTCGAAGTTTAATAGATATTTGAATATAATTTTTGTTGTGTATGTATTTGAAATTAACACAAGAAATTCAAATTCATTGTGACGGATATATTCCACTGTAATTTTAAGGGTACTCAACGTTGTATTACAACTTTTTTTTTTAAAAAAAAATGAATAAAATTTGTTTAAATGTAGTCTTCTTCTAATTAGAGATATATCCCTTATAAATTCATATCTATGGATATAAATAAATAAATAATACTTGATTTTAAATATCTCAATTCAACAACTTTCACAGATTGATATCTAAAAATCCTGTTTCAATTCAATTTCAAATACATTATGTTGTTGCTCATTTATAATATTTAATATTTTTTTCAAATAATACTGTGTACACACACACACAGATATATATATATATATATATATATATATATATATATATATATATATATATATATATATATATATATATATATATATAGGGGTGCACTCTCGTGAGAACTCTCGCCCAGGTAGGAAATGAGAATGCTTCACAATCGTCAACGTGTTCAGATCAACGAATCAGATGCAATTTTAAAAAAATGACGCGGTGGCATTTTCGTAAATAACTGGAACTTTGGTGCACCTAGTTTCACTTACAAGTGCACCTAGTTTCACTTAAAAGTGCACCTAGTTTCACTTACAAGTGCACCTATTTTCGCACATATTTTCACTTACAAGTGCAAGTAATTTACCTTATTAATATTCATGCACCTATTTTCGCAAATACTTTCACTTACAAATGCAAGTAATTTACCTTGTTAATATTCATGCACCTGAGAGCAACCTAGGTGCACCTAGTTATAACATAGGTTGCACCTATTTATAACATAGGTTGCACCTAGTTATAACATTAGGTGCACTTAGTATTGATGCTCACTGTACAATTCACTTGCACCTGTAATACATTTTACTTGCATCTGCAATACATTTTTCTTGCACTTGTGCAAGTAATTTACTTTGTTAACATTCATGCACCTGGTTGCAACCTATGTGCACCTAGTTATAGCAATAGGTGCACCTAGTTATAACATTAGGTGCACTTAGTATTGATGCTCATTGTATAATTTACTTGCACTTGTAATACATTTTACTTGCACGTGTGCACCTATTTTCACTTGCAGGTGGAAGTAATTTACCTTGTTAACATATATGCACATGGGTACACCTATGTGCACCTAGTTATAACATGAAGTGCACCTAGTTATAACATTAGTTGCAACTACATTCCGGACACGTGTGGCGCGCTGTGATTCGTCCGCAGTTCTCTCCTGGGCGACCAGTTCGCACCTGAACGCGATCCTATATATATATATAATATATATATATATATATATATATATATATATATAATATATATATGTAACCCCTCGTCTTTCCGATAAGTCTAAGGGTCGGAAAATATATCTTTAGGCTATGACATTCATAAGATGATCTCCCGATATGTCAAGGGAATTTTTATACGGAGGTATAGTTGTTATTAAGTTGCGATCGTTAGTGCCGGTCACGAACCGTAAAATTTTGGGAACTAGTATTCGGACCCGATTATCCTAGGAAATGGATTATTAGACACCATATTATTAATATTGAATTTCCCATTCAATTAAATCAGCCCATAACAGTAAAAGATTTATTTTGATCGTACATCGCTAAAATTCCGCGGTGTACCGAACCTAGCCCAATTTCAAGTTTCGGTCTGGGATAAATTTTTGGTTTCAAAATTATTCCTATTTAAATTATTTTCTACCGAAACTTTATCTGTTTGGACCCCAACTGATAAGTTTAAAAATACTCCATTATTTTATTCTATTTTATTTCTTCCATGAAAACATTCCCCTCAAAATTAATAAATGTCCCAAACATGTTTGTTCTCCTGTTTCTTCTCACCCTTGGCTGAAATTTTAAGAGAGAAAAGAGGGGAGGAGTATGAGATAAGCTAAGCTAAGCTTGCACTCCAAGTCTTGCAAGGTATTAGATGACTAAGTCTTCATTTTCCCATTTCCCCTTGCTATTGCCGAAAAAAAAAGAGAGAGAGAGGGTGGAGGGAATTCTTCATCATCTTCATCAACCTTCAAGACTCCATAGCCATGTTCTCCACCAAGTTCTTCCATCCTAGGTAAGGCTTTGGATTTATTCGGTTAGAAACCTTGTTTTCTTCCCTAGAACCTAAGTTAAGAATTCCTAAAATTATTGTTATGATGGTATGTCTTGCTTAGGAATTTTTGGTGAAAGAGTAAAGGTTCAAAAGCCATTCTTGCCAAAAGAGCTTCACCCAAGAGGTAAGGAATTCCCTTAAGTTGGAATTAGTCACTTGAAGTTGGATGATTGATTTTGGTTGAAATATGTTGTTTTGGAGCTTGGAAATATTTTTGTATACATGTTCATAGCTTGGATATGCTTGTATATGTTGTATTTAAGTCCATATAAGCTTATACTTGTGGAAATAGAGAAAGGAAATCAGGACAGATTTCTGGCAGTAACTTCCGAGAATTTCTGGGAAAAATTGGTAAGGTATTTTGATCCAATTTTTTTTAGACATGTAGTTCTATAGGTCTAGAAGCTGCATATAAAATTTCATAATTTTTGGAGTAGTATAAGTATGGTTTCCGGAAGTCTTCCTAAAACTGGTCCAGAGAAGGAAAGATGCTGGACAGTCCACTGCCAAGGGCAAAAATGGAATTTTCTGTGTTAATTCGTGAACCTAGGTGACCAAAACTTTTTATGGACATCAAGTACTATGAGTTAGGGTTCTACCATAAAAATTTCAAGTGAAAAAGAGTTCGGGAACTATTGTTACCGGCTCAATCTTTCGGACTGCGCAAAACTGTAATTTCTGGACAGAGGCAGTTAGAAACAATTTATGATTATGGATTGTGTTAATGATAATTGTGAGGTAGTTAGTGAGTTAATGGTGATAAAGTTTGGTAAAGATATTATTATGATGTGTATTGAGGAAATTGTCATATGGAAATGTTGAGATAAAGGTTGTATATGGTGAATCTTGAGAAAGTAGTTGTTGGATGTTTTTGGGTTATGGTTAGGCAATGACCTTACCTATTAGAATTTATAAATATTTGGATGTACGATATCCCCAAGTTATGATCTAATGGTGTTGATCATAGTGGAAGTTGTTGAGGACGATAGTTAAGGATGTTGGTTGATTTTAAGTGTGAGATGGACATGTGAAGTGTATCCAAAAACGTTTACGAAAACTTACGTTGAAAAACGTATGCTATTTTGGTATAAAGGTTGTCAAAACCTTATTGTTTGAGAAATGATGTTTGAAAAGCCTGCGGGCGCTGAAAGTATTTTTGAAAATCCTTCAGGGGCTAATGAGGTAGCCAATTTTAATTATTGGACTCATTTGTGAAATATGTCCAAATGAGATGATTTGTTGTAAGAAAACTGAAGGAAGGATAACGTTTTCAAAACCGTAGTTTCTAAAGTAAGTGAGGAGGACCTTGATTGACCCACGGGTGGCTTTAAGTGCCAATGGCCCAGTGGTCGATATATTGTCAAGAGCGAAGTCTATTCGCCGTTATGTCGTCATGTTGGAATAAGGAGAGGTGCCCACGGGAAGGCTTGAGTGCCACAGCCCGGGGTTGGGATAAGGGAGGAACCTACGGGAGGGCTGGAGTGCCATGGCCCGAGGTTGTAGGCCTCACTCTTACTATATGAAACTAAGGAAGTTTTAAAAATGAGTAAAGAGTTACTCTGTAACGTCTTTGAGAAAGAAATGATTTTGTCTTACGAGACGAGTGAATGTTGTTTCACTAAATGTTTTCAAACCTTTGTCTACTTTTAAGTGACAAATGGATTTCCTTACTTAGCCGTCGTGCTAACTGCACTTCATTGTGCCCCTTTATTAGATGCAGATTAGTGTGGACTCCAGTAGCCCTATGAGATCTAATCAAGATGGAAGTGGATGTCGATGTTGTAAGTTTAGCCTGTGCACTTAGAGTGGAGTTTGTCAAGAGGTGATAGAATTCACTCTAGGTGTGGCGGTAGCACCCAGCTTTCTATTGATAAGATGTAAGCTTCCGCTGATGTATTATTACGGATTGTAATAAATGTAAGAGTTGAAAATTGGGGTGTTACAATATATATATATATTATTTATAATTATAGAATTCATATTCATATTATTGAAGTAAGAATTATATAAATGATAAATTACTAAATATAACTATGGTAATATTTAATTAAAATCTAAATGAATTCAAACTTACCATTGAGGAATGTAAGAAAAAAAATATTGTGTGTGCATGTGCATGATAATTATAATGTGAAAAGATAACAGAAGTTATAACGGTAGTGATATTTTTGTCCAAAAAATTATGTAGTACAACATTTATAGCATAAGGCACAACAAAAATTAACGAAAAAACGGACATAAACCAGAGGTATAACCGGGATTGAAACTTATTATGTTTTTAGATATGTATTAGCTAGGGTGAAGTAAAGTAGAAAATGCCTTAGAATTACAAGGCCTATGTGAGTTCAAATATTAATATATATTGGGCTATAAGGTATTATCAATAATAAGGTATTAAGTGGAGTCCATAAGATAGTGGGTTAAAATGCCTTAAGGAAATACACACACACACACATCTAATCTTATTAGAATTAGGCTTAAGGCAAAATATGATTTCTTAGGAATTATTCTCAATTGAAGGATTGAAGCTTTAGAAGAAGAATAATTCCCTTCCAAAAATAATTATGGGAAGAATGCCAGGAATAAATTACTACGGGGTATCACACCATTACAAGTGGGAGGCCGACAAAAGATGAAGGTGCCAGTGTCCGTAGCCAGGTCATCCAAGGGTACAGAGCTACTAGCATCCTTTAAACGATATGACTTTGAAGCCCCTTTTTTGTTCTTCGAAGTGGTCGCTTTTTTACCATTAGCCTTGCTGGTGTTATCAGTTCATTTGTTAGCTTTCTGACTTCCTCCTTTATCATGTAAAACAAAATTTAAATTAGTAGGCGAAAATTTCAGAGGAGTAGATGACTTACTTGACTCATTCTGGACTTCCTCTCTATTTAGTGGAATCTCTCCAACCGGAAGTGAGGACTCATTTTCATCCAGTAGTTGAGCACCCTCCTCCTGAAGGGCAGCAAACTGGTTAACCGACCGCACAACCTTTTTTCCCTTGTTGCACCGTCGTATTATCAGCTTTTTTTCTATGATTTCTCGGGCGAGTTTTTCTTCTTCACCAGCATCTAATGCCCATATTTGGATGTCTCCTTACTCCTCTCTATCGGAGCTACACTAGAAGCCTCTCCCTCTTACGCTTGCGTCGAATTCTGTTGAGCAGGTTCTTCTGACTGCACCGGGGCTTTCTTGGGGCAATCATTAGAGCGACGACCTACTTCTCCACACTCGAAATAGATTGTATGGAGCTCCTCAAACTCAATATGTTGTATTCTATCTTGGACAATAATCAAGGACACCAAAGGTTTGGTGAGATCGATTTCCACAACCGTCCGTGCAAAATGACCCTTCTCGACCCCGGCCGTTGTTCGATCTAGTTTCACAGTCTACGCGATCCAGAATTGCTTTGATGGTATATTCCCTAAAAATATTCTACTGGGAGCCCAGAAGCCTCATCCAGATCGTCATTTGTCGACAATTGCTTTTGAGGGATCGAAATTAAGTACCCAGCGCTGAGGAACAACATAGTGGTCGAAGACTTTCGAATGACTGCCAACAAGAGCTTTCATGCAATCCTTGGCCAGTTCAAAACGAGCTACATACCCCAAATTTATCATCTCAAGTTTCCCCTCCAGGTTCCACATCCTTGAAAGATGGTTAAGGAGAACATTAAAGTGTTAGAATAAATATACATTCATTTTATAATGTAACGATTTAACCTGACAACGGAAGCCAATAGGATCGAGCACCTCCAGCCATAGTTGTTTATTTCTGTTGCATTGCTTGACATTATTGTGTAACCCCTCGCCTATTCCTATAAGACTAAGGTTCGAAAAATATGTCTTTAGGCTATGAAATTCGTAAGATGATCTCCCGATGCTTCAAAGGAATTTTTATAAGGGAGTATAGTTGTTATTAAGCTGCGATCATACGTATCGGTCACGAACCATAAGATTTTTAGGAGCTGGTGTTCGGACCCGATAGTCCTAGGAAATGGATTATTAGACACCCTACTATTAACCTTGAACTTCCTATTTAATTAAATCACACTACTACAGAAATCACATACAACGTCGGCTCATTAACGTCGGCTAAGTACTTAGCAGACGTTATATTTGCTCTGAAACCTTTAACGTCGGTTATTATGAAACAACCGACGTTAAAAGTTCCAACTTAATGCTACAACGAGATACGACGACGGCTAATGCCGTAGCCGACGTCGTATCACCGGCGACGGGGGGATACGACGACGGCTCCGGAATTAGCCGTCGTCGTATCTCCAATCGGAGCGCAATACGACGTCGGCAACTTGGTAGCCGACGTCGTAGCGCAAATATCCACCGGCGACGGGGGGATACGACGACGGCTACGTATTAGCCGTCGTCGTATCTTCAATCGGATGACCTATAACGTCGGTTATGTAACATAACCGACGTTTTAGGGTTTAAAAATACAACCCGTCGGCCCAAATATTACGACGTCGCCCCAATCCCTAAATTATATTTTGTTAATTATTTTTTAATAGTATCAAACTCTTTCTTATTTGGTTGCCAAGTCATAGTTTGTTATGTACTGTGTTATGTACTGTGAAATGTATTACCCAGGCTTAAGCTTAACCTAGCATTCTATTCTCAATTTCCCTTACTGGATCTCTGTCTCCCGTTCTCCCATCGACGTCGCCCGCCACGCACTCTACCTCTGCATCGACGCCGCCCGCCACTCTGCCTCTGCATCGACGCCGGTCACCGGCCTCACTCCCTCGCCATCCGCCTCTGGTCGTCTCTCTGCCTCACCGTCGTCACTCCCTTCGGCAGCACCAGTTTATGCCAGCAACGAGGAGGAAGCCAGCACTTCTTCCTCAACCGCCACTGCCACCCAAGAGAAAGGAGCGTACGATGAAGATGTGGAGGTCTCAGATGCGCAAGCCCTTGAATACGTCTCCCAAATCAAAAGAGTAAGTACTTAACCGCATCAATCTCCTTCATGCTCTTTTTGTTTATGTTTTTTTGTTTATGACTTATTATTGTTGTTAGTTAGCAATCTCTGAAGCTTTCTGGAGCATTTTTACGTAATTGTTTTCTGATTTTAGGTTTTGGAGCTGCTCAAGAAGAATAGGGATATGGTGTTTGGTGAGGTGTGTCAATTATCTCTGTCCTTCTCTTTCTGTTCCTATTTACTATTTCGCAATAAATGATTTAGGTTCTCAATATACTTGACTGTGCAATTGTTAAACTTAATCACCTGCCAAATTGTCTTATACTTAAATTTGGCCAGTCACTGCAATTTGAGTTCTAATGCTCAGTGCTCGGTTGGGTTGCTTTATGCTCTTTCAGTACCTTCAAACTCTGATAGCTTTGTTTCTAACATTACTGATTTTTTTTAACAAATTTTAAAAAGAGTTGGAAACCCCTCATCTTTTTCTTACTGAACTGGCTA
>CP025659.1:10991300-11004957 GCA_003576665.1 Ipomoea trifida | reverse complement strand
CAAGATTGTTCCACTTCAAGGATAAGACACCTTGCGTTGTTAATTATAAATAAGTTCAAATTGTTTGAACTACAAGTTGTGCAACATATTTATGAAAATGTTGTAACAACATTAATAGTTTTTTTTTTTTTTAACAATGGCATGAAGTTTATGGTGAACTATCATGAGTTGAATTCTTTAGCATTTATTGGAGTTTTTCGTCTCATCAAATTGATCCTGGGTCATTAGGATTAGAAAAGGCTCATAAATTCAATGTTGAGAGACATAAAGCAAGCAAAGGCTCATGAGATTGATTCATATTGAGGATTTTTTATTATATTGATACAATATTTGTGTTGTTTCATAAAGTTACATAAATAAATCCTCGTTATTTCTCTATGGCATAAAAGTTGGGCTTTCTTTTATTTTGGAGATTATTTATAAGGTGTATGTTTAAAGTTTCATTGTGGGCTTAGACTTATTGTTTTGTCATTTAAAGCCATTGGAATATGGACTACTCAATTACTGTCTTTGGCTAAGGTTAATGAAAATGGAGTGGCAGACGTGGCAACTCCGAAAACTTAGTCATCATAGATAGTATTAAAGATAAGGGGTTGGTCAGGTAAAATATTAGCATTTTGCTAATAGTTTCGAATCCTTACTTAAAGCATGCTTATAAAGAATTTTAAAGATCATACAGGATACATGCATGGAACTAATTATGTGACTATATTGTACGTACATATATTTTGTCACTTCTATGTAATATGGATGGTTCCTCATATGGTTATGCACATATTTATTTGAGAAATATCCTCAAGATTGGACCAGGAATAAACGTAGGGTTTATTCATAAAGAACCTGAGTTTGAAATCAAATGCATTTTATGCATCGTTGGTATTACTCACACTTTAATTTAGAGGACATACCACTATGATTCATGTTTTTGATTTTTTTTAAATGAAGGTTGTGCCAATGCTTGCACCATATGGAAAATTGTAACATTTTTCATTAATATTAATTGTACAAATCTGGCGATATGAGTTTATTAGGCCAAATTTTGCCATTGTGGCAGTAATTAGTTTTTGATAACTAATTACAATCAAGAATGAACATAAGGTTTATTCATTAAAGTTTTATACCACATAAGGTACTTAGAGAATAAGTTTCATTGCAATCATAAGTGGATACTACTCACATTAAGAGGAACTATCTCTATGATTCATGTTTTATTTCTTTGAGTTAATACTTGCACCAAATGGGAGAATGTAACATTTTCCATTATGTCACTATTTAGTGGTGCAAGTTTAATAGACCATTTATGGTCATTATGTTATTGTGGTTTGAAACAGAAGTAACAGAAACCGTTACTTAGCCTATAATGATGGCACGTAGGCTATATATGCATGGTCCTCCCACTGCTCCTAGATCAGTTCACAAAAACTACACCATCTAGTTGATTAGGAGATCAAGTGGTAGACGAAACACTCTAAACCTATGTTTCAAGCAATGCAACAACTATGGCTGGAGATAAACGATCCTATTAGCTTCCGCAATGAGGTTAGATTATTACAAGTATTAATATTTGTATATTTTATTCTAACACCCTGGGCAAGGGCCGAGCCTGCCCTTGCCCAGGGACGAACCTAACTTTAATGAACATGTATAAGCAAGTTGGTAATGTTGTACCACCACCCCTAGCATTTGCACTAGGGAGAAAGCTAAAAGTGGTCATGGAAGGAAATAATTCATAGCTATATGTATACCTATGATGACTTGTAGCGTAACTTATTACTAAGTTACCTTAGCTTGTATAACATACGATGATTTGTGTCTAAGAATTTAATATACTCAAATTTCAGGTACATGCACATTTTTTTTCTCTTGACATGATGAGGCTTGGAATCATCCATGCATGCATTATGTGTACATCGTAGAGTTTATGTCATGTATTCTTTCACAATTTAATTAAATAAAAATTTGTCACATTAAATTGACCAGTTCCATATTGAATTAAGAGAGATATAAAACTTTAAATGCATTTAATATTTCCTTCCTATAAACATTTATGACACGTTTGGTCGTTTGGTTCGTGGAATAGGCCTGAAATGAAATAGCATTCTCAGTAATAGGCGTATTCCTTTGTTTGGAAAAAGATCTTCCTTTCCCCAAAATGCCCGACCCCTATATTATTTAAAAAAAAAACTTGTAACATAGAGCAATTAAGGCTCCATAGATGATGGAACTTTTTGCTGTTTAAAGCATCATCATCATGTTCTTAATTTGAAAAGACAAGCAATGCTTCTTTTATATAGAAGAGCTCAAATGAGTTCCTCTTCCTGAGTTACCGATGTGGAATCAAAAACTCTCATTTGTGTGTTTTTTTAAAAATTATTTTATATATAATTTTGTTTTGAATTATTATTAGTATTATTACTATTAGTATTCCTTTTTCTTCATTTTTGTTCTTATTATTGTTATTAATATTACTAGTATTTTCACCCGTGCGATGCACGGAATGGATTTGTTATAGTATATTTAGAATATCTGGATCGATATATAATTATATAAATTATAACATAAAATTGTATATAGTGCAATTGAAGATATGTTTTGGATGTTTTCTAACGTTATCATTGTTTGAATTCCAGCAAATAATTGTTTAATTAATAGCTAATGTGTGGTGCTGGAACTTTAGAGACTTTATATATCATTGTTTAGGATTTTTATACGTTGGACAAATATGCTCGTTCTCTAGTAACTCAGTTATAGGAATCAATTGTTATTCTAATTCATATATATGTACGCAAGATATATATTTTTTGTAGATGTATAGCAATTTTTCATCTTGAAAAAAAACATAATATCACCGGTTGTATTTACACATTATTGAAAACATTTTTGTAGACAACATGGTAATACCAACTCAATTTTATCCATCCTCGTCTAGAACTATTCAGGGACGAAGCCAGAAATTTCTTCTAGCGAGGGCGAAGTATTAAAATAAAATAGATAGTTAAAAAATAAGAAGAAGCACTTAAGAAATATAATCATGAATATTGTTGAATATATGCGATAAATAAAACACATCAAAATTTTATAAAAATATTCATAACAAAATATGAAACATAATTAATTTGATAATTTAATTCAAATAGAAAACACATTATAAATTACATATCTCATTATTAATATAAAAAAAAAAGTATATATAAATCAAAAATCAATAAAGCTTTGTACAATAAAAAAATTGAACCCTTAACCTTAATTAGCACAAACACAAATCTACCAACTAGCCAACCTAACATCTTATCTAAATTCATCTATTTTTCCTTTATGTATATATATACATTATTAATAAAGTGATTAAAGAAGCGCCGTATATTATTTACGCAACCTTTCGTATGACAAAACGCGACATTACCATCTCGTCTAGCTTATCCATTGTCTACAATATTTGTTTTCATATATTTATTTCTAAAAAATGTACTATATATGCACACATATATATATATATATATATATATATATATATATATATATGCCCCTAATCCCAAGCCATTTGTGCCCCTAATCCCTTTTTATGTTCAAAACGACAAGTCAACCGTGACTGTGGTTGATGAAACTGTTGAATTTTCTAATTTGAAACCTATGAATTTGCCAAATAAAGCTAACCATTTTTTTGCAGTCAAGGGGTTGGATTCTGCGCAGAAAAATAAGTTGGAGTTTGATAAACTCCTAAAGGAGAATCTTTTGAATGACGTTGATAAGAAAACAAGTTCATTTCATTTCAAATCTATAGGGCCAGATGAGAACTCCACAAAAGAAAACATGAATCATGGAGGACTTTCTTTATCTTCTTTTCTTTCATCCCACAACATTGGAGACAATGCTGAAAATAAGTGCGGGGAAGGGACTTGGCCTAAAAATCACAAAATTTTAAATTTGAAAATTTTTAATTTTCTTATGTTTATTTTTATGAAGCTTTTTATTTTAAAATTCTAGCATTAGCTTGAGGTTTACCCTTGTGAATATTTTGAACAGCTCATGATGAAAAAAATGCAGGTTTTTGTCAACCCTTAATGTGTATACTGCATGTGGCTAGTTGTTAATTGCTTTAACTATATATTTTGAATAACTTTATAAATAAATTAACAAAAAAACAATAAAATAAATAGAATTTGAAGATCACAAATACCATTATATGTTTTATGCATTTTCTTTGATAGATATGTGGATTTCACTTTATATTATCTTTTTCAAATTCTTAAATAATTCTTGAATGCTATAAATTGTGGTGTAGTTTGTTGGTTTCAAGGATCATCTTTGTGTCATAAGTGAAAAAATTATATAAAAATTGAGAGTGTTTTATTTATTAACTTTATTTGCAATAAATCAGAGATTCTGCTACGCTGAACCAGCCACCTATACATGTACCACAAATAAATAAATAAGTATTATGGTTTGGTTCATGAGTACACACGTAATTGAAAATCTAAACATGCCTGGCGTAAAATGGCGAGGTTTTTTGGGGAAGTTTTCTTTGGAAAAAGTCATAAATAGAACAAATAATGAGTAAACTTTGGAAAAGACGAGAATTTGCAATTCAATTTTAATTTTTAATAAATACCTTGATCCTTGTATCCTTCATGCTTTTGCACCTGCACTGCGATAGAATGTTTTCGAATTTGGTTTAGGTTTATTTTGTGAAATTTTCATATTTATTTAATTATAATTTTTGTTTATCTCATATAAGGGTGGCAGCACACAAGTACACGTCTTATTTGTAAATAAGCATACTAAGGTTATTTAATTTCTAGTAGTCAAGTGTTTTATGCACTCTTTGAGTCGGCACTAATTTGTATTAATAAGACAATAAATTTGACAGGCTATTTGGGTAAAGCTCAGTTTAATGCTTGATTTTCATATTTAAATTTCTTTTGATTTTGTTTAATAATGTCTTTGCTTGAGGGCAAGAAAATAAATAAGTGTGGGAAAATTTGATGAGCTTTATTTTTATTTTCCATTTATATAAACTATTTACAATTCATTTGCACTTTTTTAATTAATTATGTACATACTTTAATTTATTTTAATAATTATTTTTGTTTTGGGTTTTTAGTATTATTATTACTATTATTATTATTATTATTATTATTTTTAGGTTAGTTAATAAAATGGGTTAGTCCATTAGATTAAGCCCAGCATCTTCTTAACCGCAAATTATGCCGTGGACCCAAGTGGACCTGGGTCCCGTTTCACTATATTTTTAAAAAAAATTACTAAACATATAACCCTGAAATGTGTGAATGTGGAGGTTTCAAATTGTGACTATGGAGTATAGAATTTGTGAATGTAGAGTTATATATGAATGTGTGAATCTGTACTAGGGTTAACAGAGTTCTAGCTGCCTTGAAATGTGTGAATATGGAGGTTTCAAATTGTGAATGTGGAGTATAGAATTTGTGAATGTAGAGTTATGAATGTGTGAATCTGTACTAGAGTTAACAGAGTTCTAGCAACTTGTAGCCCTGTAATGTGTGAATGTGGTGTTCCAAAGTTGTGAATATTAAGTATAGGACCTATGAATATAGAGCTTTAAATGTGTGAATGCATAATAGTGGTAATATAGTTACTAAACATATAACCCTGTAATGTGTGAATGTGGAGTTTTCAATTTGTGAATGTGGAGTATAGAGTCTGTGAATGTTGAGTTTGTGTTCCGTTGCGATGAGGACCCGCAGTTAATTTTATAATTTAAAAAAAAAATTAAAACGATGTCGTATTGGACCCAGGTCCACCTTGCAAGGTGGACCTGGGTCCACGGCATAACTACTACTTCTTAACGGCAATCCATCCAACGAGCACATTCCTATCAAAAATAGCGTCGAACGAGAAGCTTGGGGAGAAGAGCGAACGAGAAGCTTGGGGAGAAGAGCGAATTAGAGCTTTACCTGGTCTTTGGGAGATCCGGCTCATCAGCGGTGACGGTTGCGTGTTGAAATCGATGGGCTAAGCAGTATAAAGAGGAAGCCACGGTTCATAGTTTTTCATCATCAATTGGCCCGAACCAATTAAGGAGGCGGTTCTAAGCTTCCCCACGACGGTAATATTTTTCGTGCGGCGGAGATTTCCAGTGGACGGAAACCGTTTCTGGGCAGCTCTGGTTTAGCGGCGTGGTGGCAGCGTGATAAACACCAAGAATAGCTCATTTTAGGGGTCATTAACAGGCTAGAATTGTATGGTTTAGTACACATTTCATAAGAATATCATGCGTTTAGACTCTAATGTGACCAAAACCGCTAACAAGAGCTTGGAAGATGCTTTTAAGCTATTTTGCTGCCAAACGGAGGACCTAAGGCCGAAACGGAGTAGAAAATGGAGAAACCATGAAGCAGGAGCCTCCCACGAAGCCTCACACGCGTGTGGAGGGGCGTGGAAACATTCCAAAGAGCCCCCACGACCTCCACCACGTGTGTGGAAGAAACGCGGAAAAAGAGTCTTCAGGGCTCGACGCGTCGAGACCCCCAAATCAGCCCTAAAATCCTGTTGCGGGAAAATTACTATGTTGCCCCTATTTTGTTTCCCCTATATAAGGCTCCTTATTTCAGACCTTTGGGGCATTAGTTTTAGATAGTAGATAGCTTAGGTAGGGGAGGAGACTCCCAATAGTTTTAGATTCAATTTTCCTTTCCAAATTCTAATTAGAGTAGATTTAGATTAGGTTGAAGATGAAGATGTAGATCCAAACTTCCTTGGGTACATAAATTCACTCCTTTCAATTTAAAGTTTGATCTTTTATATTATTGCCTTGTTTATATTGCTTCTATTTAATGTTTAGCATGTTAGAGTAGAGTAGAAAGGTGATTGGTGGCCCCATGGTAGATCTATGTGGATGTTTAATATTATTGCTAGATTAAATGTGAGCTTTGTGATTGTTGGATGATGATCTTCTGTGGATGATGATGTTTATTATTACTTTGTGCCTAAGTGTGCACCTTAGGTAGCAAACTCAAAGGAAGTGAGTGTGTGCGCGATAGCGGCCACTCACGAGCCTAGATCACCCACATCTCCGCTCTTAGTCCGAAAGGACAAGATCCGCGAGGAGTGGTAGACAAAGTGTTCGATAAAATGCCCTAACCGAATGAGGATGTGGGAGTCCAAAGTGTGACGCCACTTTGTGATGTGCCATGAACTCCCTAGTCTATTCCACATCTCTAGCTCACGAAACCATACAAGGATAGTCCACATAGAGAAGCCTAAGGCCCCGATCTCCGTCTTTACCTTTATTTTACACAACCTTTATCAACCTTCCCCTTCCTTACCAATGAATCCAACCCTTAGCAAATCTTGTAACTTTTTTCCTTCAACCTCTTAGATGCCAACACACTAATTCGATTCCCATTCGCCATCCTTGAGAGACACGACACTCGGGGAGTTTAACTCTTCGTTTTACCACCTTCACATTCACCCTCACCGCAAAATACTACACATCAAAATGGCGCCGTTGTCGGGGATGGCAAACGGTTTCGAATAGTGTTGACATCTTAGAAGTAGATTGTTAAGAGTTCTTGAATTGCTTTCTTTTTGTTTGTTTTATTTTCTTGTTTTTGTTACTTGCTTGAAGAAGTGAGCTTACATTGTCTTGAATATTTTATTGCTCACTTGCAACTACTTCTAGTTGCAAAATATTTGTTGTTGGTTAAGCTAATTTGTGCAGGAAATTTTCTTTATCAAATCAATTGAAGCTTACCAATGAGTGCTTATTCGTATTCCCATGGTTACCCATACCATGGAAGACCATATACAACAAATATTCCACCCCAAACTTATGAGCCTTACCCACATTATTATCCAAATCCCTATGAATACCCACCACCACAATATACATACCCATCTTACCCAAACACTTTCCATTATTCCAATTATGCACCATATCCTCATGATACCCCCTCTGTGCTTACCCACGAGAGAATTGAGAAATCTACATACCAAAATGGAGAGGAATCCATTAGTTCTATAGCTGAGAGTATTAAGAACCGACTTATTCAAGTCATGAAGGGGATTGATCCCAATTGTGAACCGGCATTAAAGGCCACAATTCCTTCAATTGTTAAACCTCCATCTCAATATAATCATCCATCAAATTATAATCCTGAGAGAAATAGGTATTCTCATTCTTATACTCATCCTAGCTATTCACCCCCACCTCAACAACATGATAGATATTTCCACAAAACACCACCCTTTGCTCAAAATTTCACCCAATTCAGACCATATGAGAGACCATCTTGTGAGTATCTTCCTCCGGTCAATGACGAAATCCAAACCTTGAAGGATAAATTAGAAATGTTCATCCAAATGGCCAAGGAGGATACTATCAACTTAAGAAATGAAATCAGAAGTGAAATGAAGAAGAATCTTGTTACTCTTCGCGAGGAAGGACTTCCACTGGACGAAATTTAGGCTAAGATGCTATCAATGTCGGAAGAGCTTATGAAGAGAATGCTACCAATGGATCACCCGACAATGGAAACCAACCAACAGGAGAGTGACAAGATGGACAAGGCAATTGACGATGAAGAGGTGAGTGTAGAAGAACAAGAAGAACTTGATGCCCCGGTGCTCCAAGAAGTTTCGACTCTTGAGTTGAACACTCAACAATGGGGAGAGATTGAGAGTGAAGACGAGGATAACATTGAAATCGTGTGGGAAGAAGAAAACCCCACACAAGGTAAAACTTTCACTCCAACTCTAATTGAAAATTCTTATAATGTTTGTGAGGATGACTCCTTTACAATTCATGAAAATCTTGATGATCTCAGCCTGTGTGAGGTTGGGGTGTCACAGAGTGATTCCTTACAGTTTTGTGATGATTTGGGGAGTGAGGATGATATCGAGTTATTAGGGATCATAGAAAGAGAAAGAGAAAGAAGGGAAAGGATTGTCACCATTGACAATCCAAAAGAACAAGAGTGGAGAGAAAATGCTTTAGATGAGATAGATGGTGAAGAGACTGTTCACTGGGAAAGCTTCAAGGACAAGTTCTTAGGGGATGGAACCTATGAAAAGAAGGGAGAAGAGGGTTACAATATCCTTAAATATCTTAGGGTAGTACCCCATGCTTATTTGTTAATAAACTGTGTTTTCCCCTTCTTTGTTTTTAGATTCAAGGATGTCCTACATCTTGGGGCATACCTTGAAGCTAAGGTACATGGGACGCTTGGTAAGGTCCCAAAATCTGTATGCTTCGAAGGATAGAACACACAACGTCTGGCCAGGAGACGTTAAACCATGGCGCACTTGGGAGGCAATCCCAACGTTATCCTTAGAATAGAACTTTATTTCTTGATTACTTTTCCTTTTCTTTGTTTATTAGTAATTTTCTTTTTAGAATAGCCTTGCTTGAGCTAACAATGCAGGTGATTTTGGTGCTAAGCCATGACGAATGAGCTAAATCGGAACAAACAGGGAAGGCAAAAGCCAAGAGACGAAGAAGGTGCTCAACACTGCTGGCCACATCTGCTCACACGCGTGGAGCCAGGCGTGGAATCTTTCCAGAGCCGCTCCACGAGGGCCACCACGTGTGTGAGTCGCGTGGACAGGTCCTGGACAGATTTTCGTGCTTTATTTTCTTTTCGTCCAATTTTTTTCTAAGTCTCCCAAGTCTGGCCGTGCCAATAATCCCAACATTTTTAAGCAAACTTTATTTTACGGCTATTATTTTGTTTAAATTGGTTTAAGTTTATTTCTATGCACCCGTTTGAGCTAACAAATGCAGGATAACCATTTCGGAAGCATAGATTTACTATTACCAAAGGCGAGAGGATGATGAGCCGACATCTTATAGAGAATAGATGGGCAACAAACTGAAGACAAACCTGTAGACGCATCGTATGGTATATCTTTCTAAATTTTCTTCCAATTTTTATAAGCATATTTGCTTTGGTTCACAAAGGATGAGTCGCATGATTTTGTTATGATGGGTATATTTATATTTTTAGAAAATTTATTTGAAGCCCATAGCACACTTTTTAAGTGTGGAAAGATGCTTTAATGCACAATCTTTTAAGACCCTAATCCTTTTTCCTCTATTCCTAATGGAAACATCGAGGACGATGTTCACTTTTAAGTGTGGAAAGGATTTATGTTTCTTGAAATAGTTGATTAATTGAGTGATAAGGTATAGGACCTAGAGGGCGTGTTATTGCCAATACTATCTAGGAGGACTCCTAACCTTGTGCCATATACGAATGTCTTAAATATGCTTTGGAAGTTACACTTTGCACCAATTTGCACAATTGACCCAAAAATCAAAAATTTTTATGTGTGCTTGCATGCCTTCACCTTGTATTTTGTTTGGACCTCAGTCAAGGATCTCTCGAAGTGGGAGTGTAAACCCCTTGAATTTTAGAAAGATAAAAATTGCGAAGCCCGAAAATTGAACTAATATTAGCAGGACATGGGGCAAAAGGAGAGCCTAAGTGAGTTTTGAGTGAAAACAATCCCTAATCCCTAGAAAAGGCATGAAGGGTTGATATATGGTGAAACATGAATAAAGGCAAAAGGCCATTCCTAGAGATAAAAGTGAGGTGAGCCATCTTGTCTGGATAAGGGGTAACCATTGCACTGTCTTCGAAAAAACATGGATCTCCATGTGAAGTCGGTTGCCCCGAAGAGATCTTGAAAGATGAGAAAATAGAGTGGAGGTGAGCCACTTCGCTAGGATTCAGGCACCCATTGCACTGACCTTCGAAAAAGCATGGATCTCCATGTGAAGTCGGGTAGCCTGATGACGTTATCTTAGGAAGTGAGAAAATAGAGTGATCGCCCAAGCCATGGCGATGAGCGGTCCATGTTCCTGCCCTCACTTATATTACGTAAAGGGGCTTTGGCGTTAGGTTGGAAATTGGCTAGGGGGTGAGCATCGTTCCCACTAGTCGAATCGGCTGGAGGCCCCTAGAAAGTACAAGGTGAAACCCTATTGTCTTTTGCATGCTTGAAGGTGTAGAACTTTTTATGTTATATCTATCTCCTGAGACTTAGCTTCCTTAGCATATTTCTTACATTTGGTCGGCATGAGTTTAGTGGTCTTGGTAGATAGGGAATTTCACCCACTCAACTCCGAACACCTACACATCGCTTGATCAATTGACAATGAGAGAACGAACTATCCTTGGTGCTTATATGATTAGTGTTTAGAAAAGTATGCTTGCTTGAGGACAATCAAGGTTTAAGTGTGAAAACTTTGATAAGCACCAAGAATAGCTCATTTTAGCAGTCATTAACGGGCTAGAATTGTATGGTTTAGTACCCATTTCATAAGAATATCATGCGTTTAGACTCTAATGTGACCAAAACCGCTAACAAGAGCTTGGAAGATGCTTTTAAGCTATTTTGCAGCCAAACGGAGGACCTAAGGCCGAAACGGAGCAGAAAATGGAGAAACCATGAAGCATGAGCTTCCCACGAAGCCTCACACGCGTGTGGAGGGGCATGGAAACATTCCAAAGAGCCCCCACGACCTCCACCACGCATGTGGAAGAAACGCAGAAAAAGAGTCTTCAGAGCTCGACGCGTCGAGACCCCGAAATCAGCCCTAAAATCCTGCTGCGGGAAAATTACTATGTTGCCCCTATTTTGTTTACCCTATATAAGGCTCCTTATTTCAGACCTTTGGGGCATTAGTTTTAGATAGTAGATAGCTTAGGTAGGGGAAGAGACTCCCAATAGTTTTAGATTTAATTTTCCTTTCCGAATTCTAGTTAGAGTAGATTTAGATTAGGTTGAAGATGAAGATGTAGATCCAAACTTCCTTGGGTATAAATTCTCTCCTTTCAATTTAAAGTTTGATCTTTTATATTATTGCTTTGTTTATATTGCTTCTATTTAATGTTTAGCATGTTAGAGTAGAGTAGAAAGGGGATTGGTGGCCCCATGGTAGATCTATGTGGATGTTTAATATTATTGCTAGATTAAATGTGAGCTTTGTGATTGTTGGATGATGATCTTCTGTGGATGATGTTTATTATTGCTTTGTGCCTAAGTGTGCACCTTAGGTAGCAAACTCTAAGGAAGTGAGTGTGTGCGCGATAGCGGCCACTCACGAGCCTAGATCACCCACATCTCCGCTCTTAGTCCGAAAGGACAAGATCCGAGAGGAGTGGTAGACAAAGTGTTCGATGAAATGCCCCAACCGAATGAGGATGTGGGAGTCCAAAGTGTGACGCCACTTGGTGATGTGCCATGAACTCCCTAGTTTATTCCACATCTCTAGCTCACGAAACCATACAAGGATAGTCCACATAGAGAAGCCTAAGGCCCCAATATCCGTCTTTACCTTTATTTTACACAACCTTTATCAACCTTCCCCTTCCTTACCAATGAATCCAACCCTTAGCAAATCTTGTAACTCTTTTCCTTCAACCTCTTAGATGCCAACACACTAATTCGATTCCCATTCGCCATCCTTGAGAGACACGACACTCGGGGAGTTTAACTCTTCGTTTTACCACCTTCACATTCACCCTCACCGCAAAATACTACACATCACAGCGCTATACAGAGTCTGGGCACAGCATATTAATCGCTGCAGATTAGCAATTGCCACATCACGATTCAGGTTTTCTTTTTCCCTTAATTTGAGTTGCAATTTGTTCTATGTACTTGGACTTAGCAATTCTATTTTTTTCAATCGCTCTTCGGCCGCTCGACGCGTCGAGACCCCAAATCAGCCCTAAAATCCTGCTGCGGGAAAATTACTATGTTGCCCCTATTTTGTTTACCCTATATAAGGCTCCTTATTTCAGACCTTTGGGGCATTAGTTTTAGATAGTAGATAGCTTAGGTAGGGGAAGAGACTCCCAATAGTTTTAGATTGAATTTTCCTTTCCAAATTCTAATTAGAGTAGATTTAGATTAGGTTGAAGATGAAGATGTAGATCCAAACTTCCTTGGGTATAAATTCTCTCCTTTCAATTTAAAGTTTGATCTTTTATATTATTGCTTTGTTTATATTGCTTCTATTTAATGTTTAGCATGTTAGAGTAGAGTAGAAAGGGATTGGTGGCCCCATGGTAGATCTATGTGGATGTTTAATATTACTGCTAGATTAAATGTGAGCTTTGTGATTGTTGGATGATGATCTTCTGGGATGATGTTTATTATTGCTTTGTGCCTAAGTGTGCACCTTAGGTAGCAAACTCTAAGGAAGTGAGTGTGTGCGCGATAGCGGCCACTCACGAGCCTAGATCACCCACATCTCCGCTCTTAGTCCGAAAGGACAAGATCCGAGAGGAGTGGTAGACAAAGTGTTCGATGAAATGCCCCAACCGAATGAGGATGTGGGAGTCCAAAGTGTGACGCCACTTGGTGATGTGCCATGAACTCCCTAGTTTATTCCACATCTCTAGCTCACGAAACCATACAAGGATAGTCCACATAGAGAAGCCTAAGGCCCCAATATCCGTCTTTACCTTTATTTTACACAACCTTTATCAACCTTCCCCTTCCTTACCAATGAATCCAACCCTTAGCAAATCTTGTAACTCTTTTCCTTCAACCTCTTAGATGCCAACACACTAATTCGATTCCCATTCGCCATCCTTGAGAGACACGACACTCGGGGAGTTTAACTCTTCGTTTTACCACCTTCACATTCACCCTCACCGCAAAATAC
>CP025659.1:10964580-10981057 GCA_003576665.1 Ipomoea trifida | reverse complement strand
ACTATATATACAAGAGTATATAATCCCAAGCCCATAGGAAATAATTATACTTATAATTATTTAAATAGTTATTTAATAAGAAAATAACCCCTTATCATATTCAAGAGAGTAGTAGGAATTTTCGGGGCTTTACATTGCCATCCTTATGGATATGCTTTTTGAGCGTGGTTAGTTCCTGCGTTAGCTTGACCACTTCCTGTTTTAGCTTGTCTTTTTGTTCAAAAGCAGCTTGGAGTAGCAGAACTCTTTCAAATATTTGATTTTTGTACAGTTTGCTGGCCTTTTCTAATATCCTTACCTGACTGCCCAGAGAACGATTAGATTTAAGTAAACATTCCCATTTGGGATACAACTTCTTATACTCTATTTCATAAGAAAAAACAGGAGTTTCAAGATCTTTAGCCGAGTTGTAATCACAGCCTTCCAAATCAGTTACATCTTCATCTTCACCTTCTGGATCAGCTGCAATCCTGGCCATGAACGCAACGAAGTTGCCAGAAATCTCTTATGTATCAGCTTCAGCATCTGGGTCAACTTTATCGTCACTCCATGTTAGTGCTGCCATTGATTTTTTTCTTCTTAAGTAGGTGGCACATTTAGCATGAACGTGACCATAACCTTCACATTCGTAGCAGCGGATGCTTTTACGACTTGTCTTTTCTCTAGTCTGCGATGAGCGCGATACAAATGGTTTGTGGTTTGGCCCATTTGATTGGGAGGTGTTTCTTGACACATTTGAGGTTGATCCTTTGTGATTTTGAAATTTGTTGCTGCGGAAGCTGTTCTTTAGTTTAACCTGTTTTAAAATCTTGTTAAAGTGTTTGGTCAATAGCACCACTGGATCATCATCCTCAAAGTCTGTGCGTTGCATAGTTGATCACCAACAAGGTCGAACCATCAAACGCACTTCCAAGCTAATAATAACACTCAAAATAATAGAATAAACCTGCATATAGTTCTAACGTAATCTCTGGAATATAGATGTAGTAAATTGTGTAATGAATCCCATGTTCTAGAGCTCTTTATATAGCTAAGGATCCAATCAATTAAACCTCAACTCTAGCTGCTGTTATTTCCTTAATTGAAGCTACAACCAGTAGTGTAGATCAACCCCATAAATCGTGGATCAAGGAGACTTGGTTTAATTTGATTTAAACAATCACAAGCGCTGCCAGAGTAGGCAGTAGGCAAATCCAGAGCTGGTACAGTGGACTTAATTGAAAAGATTGATTTCCTAAACACTAGCTTCTTGTTCTATTGTTTTTATAATTATCATTGTATTCTAATTTACAAGTAATATATTTTAATGAAGTAATTTACTTGTAATTCTTAAGAAAATGTTATTATGTATCAACTCTATTGGTTGCGAATCACCTTCACTGGCAAGAGTTAGTAACTGGACATCATTTTGAATAAATATGGGCTTATAGAGTTAGTAACTGGACATCATTTTGAATAAATATGGGCTTATTAGCACACATGCAGGCTCATGGATAATTATGATTTAAAAAAACACATATAATCAAGTGGGAATTAGATGTTTTGATAGTAATTAATTTGAAAAAGGAAGGAGAAATCAGATATGGGAGCAGAGTTAGGGATTACGAAAATTTATAAATAATTGTGAGAGAAATGTTAGACTACAATCATATATGGACAAAGTTATTGGGAAGAAAATATTCTCTTTGGGATTATCTAACTTGAAACTTGAAAGATTCTCATGTCATATTCTTTTAAATTTACTTAGAAAAAAGCAAATTTATATGAGGAATATAGAACTCTTATTAATGATAATTATAATAAGATTGATTAAATGATGTTAAAAAAAAGGGTTTTTAATGATTAATTGAATAGTTACATTAATCATATTAGTATAAGTTCATTGGACTTGTAAAAATGATATTGAACTATACAATTTATGTTTTATAACACTTAATAATTTTTTTTTTGAAAACATAACACTTATAATTAATTACATATAAATCTTCAATTAATAATCAAATAAACAATTGTGAGTTACAATTGTATGCTTTGTAAAGTGTACAAGCAATAGAAGAAAATAACTAGAGAAGAGTGCTCAAGGACTTATGTATATTAGCCAGTTTATATTTCATTTTTTTTTTAAAAATAGTTTACAGACATTTTCAATTATATGGGTACCACATGAATTTCTATTATGACTAAATAAACTGCAAACAAATTTTACTCTGCATGAATTATTTTCTTCACAACCCTTTAAAAAGGTCATAAAATGAGAAAATGAGGGATCTCATACCCAACTACCATTAAGTTACTTAGTATATATAATGAGCTAATTAATTATGTCATTATATTTAAATAATTACTATATCTTTACACACCAACAAAGAAATATTCATTTGAACCATAAAAGATAAATTTGAATTGATAAATATCATTAAAACTTTTTCATCTTTTGTATTTAATTATTTCTTAGAAGAAAGTTAAATGCATTTATTTTATTTTTGCTAAAACTAAGAAGATATCATTTGACAATCAAACGGTAGAAACATATATCATGTATGCAAGTCCAACATGCATTTGTCAAAAATATGTAGAGACACTTACCCTAATAACATATGTTGTTCTGCATTAGTTTCAGTAAGCATTTGTCAAACCCGGCAGACATTGTGAAACAATTGTAGAGCAGCTTACCTTAGTAACATTGATTTATTATTATTTTTTTCTAAAAACCTAGATGATATCATCACACAATCAAACAGTGAAAACATATAACATGTATGGAAAATCGACAAGCATTTGCCAAACAATGGTAAAACATCTTACCTTAATAAAATCAGTCATTTTACATGATGACTTTCAATATACATTTGTCAAATTCGACAAACATTTGTCAAACAACTATATAGAAACTTACCTAAATAACATATGATTTATTTTTTGTCGTAAAAACAATTATGATATCATTGGACAATCAAATGGTGAAAATATATAACATGTGGGCAAATCCAATATGCATTTGTCAAACAAATGTAGAGTAGCTTACCTTAATAACATCTTCTTTTCCTTTTTTTTTTTTTGTTGCGACAAACCAATATGATGTCACTGAACAATCAAATTGTAAAAACATATAACATGCATGCAAATTCGCTAGGCATTTGTCAAACAACTATAGAGCGGCTTAATTACCTTAATAACATCTATCGTTCTGCATGAGTTTTGACCGGTATTTGTCAAACAACTACATAGCAGCTTACCTTAATAATACTTGATTGATTGATTTATTTATTTATTTACTTATTTTTTGCTAAAAATAATGATGATATCATATCATTGGATAATCAAATGGTGAAAACATATAAGGCTTATGTAAATCTGGTAGGCATTTGTCAAACAATTGTAGAGCAAGTTACCTCAAGGACTTATGTATATCAGCCCATTTTTATATCTTATATTTCAAAAATATTTTGGTGTACAGAGAATTTCAATTCAATTCAATGGGCATCACATGAGTTTCTATCATGACAAGTAAACTGCAAACAAATTGTCTTTTCTAGAAATCTACATAAATTATTTTCCTCATAGCCCTTTAAAAGCGATCATAAAAATGACTAATCTCGTACCCAACTACCATTAAATTACTTAGAATATTTAATTAGCTAATTAATTATGTAATTATATTTATATAATGAGTATATCTTTGCACACCCACAAAGAAATATTAATTTGAAGTATTAAAGATAAACTTTGATTGATAATATCATTACTATTTTTCATCTTTCATATTTATTTGTTAGAAAATATTTGCACACATGTGATTGTTTATTTTTTATTTTTTGCTAAAAACCAAGAGGATATCATTCGAAAATCAAATGGTGAAAACATATAACGTGTATGCAAGCATTTATCAAACAAGATGATATAAATGGACGATCAAACCGCGAAAATATATAACATGTATAAAAATTCTGCAGGCTGAAGATTAGCTTACCTTAATAACATATGTTGTTTGTTTGTTTTTTTTTGTTGTTGTTGTTTTTTTTTAGATAAACCAAGATGATATTATTGGACAATCAATTGGTGAAAACATATAATGTGTATGAAAATCTGATATCCATTTGTCAAACAACTTTAGAGGACCTTACTGTAGTAACATATGTTGTTCTACATGAACCTTTAATCCCCTATATATACTCTTTAGGTTCCTTGTAAGAAGCTAAATCATAAAACTTATTAAGAGGACATCATTGGACAATCAAATTAAAGAGCGGAAACATATAATGTCTCTGCATTTGTCAAACAACAATGGATTTTTTTTTGTGGCGCCCTCCTAGGCGCCGCTTCAATGAATAACGTAGGAATTGAAATTACAGTGTTTGGTATGAGGGAATAGGAGTAATGGGAATTGAAAGCTAAGAAGTAATAATAATAATGTTCCGCGGAATTGCAATTTCCCTCCAACCAAACACCGTAGTTGCCAAAATTCATTGAATTTCAATTCAATGAATTACAACTCCCCCAAACTACACTCAACCAAACAACCCCTTAGATTGATTTCAACCATGTAATTTTTTTAAGTTTACAAAGAATTTTCATAAGTATTTCTTAGATTATACTGTTTTTGTGTAAATTTTACGTATGTAAATCTTTTAGATTCATATCGTAATTTATTTAAGTTTACAAAGAATTTTCATATGTACTTCTCAGTACTACTGATAACAAAAAAAGTAGATAATTAGAGATGTTAGATTCTATGTTTTGTGTGTGTATTTTAGAATGATTCAACTTTCAAGCTAACAAATTCTTTTGTTTAACACTGGTTTTGCAGCAATGAAGAACCAAGGCACAACAAGAAATATTATTTGAAAGGGATTTCATTTACATGCATACAACGCATCCTAACATAGTCTTGGATTGAGCCCCCTCATTTTTCTCCCACCACTTTCACAAGATGAAATAGTTTTGAACACACAAACTCATACTTCAACAAATACTACAATTTATTTACATATATTTTCAAAAGAAGTAACTCAAACAACACTAGGTGTACTTATGTTCTCTACGTACTCTAAACTTTTATTTCAATGCTCAAAATTTTGATGTAAATTAAAAAAAAAAAGTTTATCAATGTCAACCACCTAAGTAAGAATTAGGAATACATGCTATATACCTGTCATTTGACTTGATTGCATTAGGAAAACAGCTATAGATTTTTCTAATCTCAACTTTTTGTTCGTAAAACGGACTACGAATTGCCCACGAGCTAGCCCGAAAAGTCGTGTCTAAGTCTAACTGTGTGGACTATTTTTTGGTCCCCTTTCCTTATATATGTTGTTCATGATTTAGAGCTTGACTCTTATTAATATATTATATCTTGTTTTTCTTCAAAAATCAGCAAAATTCTTATTGTGTGTAATGTTTACAACTAAAACTTTTAGTGTGTGGATGTAACACATCCTTCTTCACACTCTAGGTAGAGTGTTTAGGAATTTTGAGTGTGTGTACACATTTTTTTGCATGCTTTAGAAATATGACGGGATACAATACATTGAGTGAATGTAGATTATGCTCCTGTATCTATGGAAAATACTATGTGTACTTAGGTTCTCTACTCTGAACTTTTATTTCAATGCTCAAAATCTTGATATAGGTACTTATAATGAGATACATAAAAATAAAGTAGTTTATCAGTGTCAACCACCTGAGTAAGAATTAGAAATACATACTATACATGCTAGAGGTTTTTTTAATCTCAACATTTTGTTTGTGAAATGGACTGCAAACAGGGCTACTCACGAGTTAGCTCGGGAAGCTGTGACTGTGTGGAATGTTTTTTGGTCCCTTTTCCTTACTATTAATATATTATCTTGTTTTTTCTTCAAAAATCAGCAAAATTAAAGGATCGTATATAGCTCTTTCAACTGTATAATTAAAGGCTAGTGGCGAGGATCTGGGGAGAATATTTCTCCACTTCTGAAACCGACAATGAAAAAAACAAAACGCCAGCGAAACCAAAGAAAGTTAATGACCATAAATGGATGGCGTATTATCAATCTCCGAGAAAATGGGCGGGTAGTACAAGTAGCAGAAATGAGGTTTCATGGATTGCCCGAGCCACCGGGATAACTTCTGAGGGCAATAATCCACATTATTACTACGGAATGTCCATCAATAGAGTTTTGGTTACCTCGGCTCCGTTGTGCTGGTCAACCAGCCTCACGGGGGTCGGGGCTCCACCATTTATTTCGCGGAATACATGTTTCAATCCTCAGACGAGACAAAGGTTGTCCATGGACGAGTGATGGTCGGGGCATTCGAGACAGTCCTCGGAAACAACGCCCACAAGAGGGACCTTTGCCTGACCGAGAATTGCCTCGACTTCCATCCCTCCAACCTGACAAAATCGTTGGACGTTAAAATCCAACCGAAACCATGGCCCAGAAAAGAAGAAGAAGAGAAAGAGACAAAATACTTTTGCCGAAACCTATACTATCCCTACAAAGGCAGGTTTTTTAGTTTAAAAATTAAATCCATAGGACTGGGCAACGACCATTGCTATTCCTGCAAAACAAGAAAATCCCAGGAAGAAAAGAACACATTCTAGTACAGTGAATCCACCACTAACTTCACATATCAAGGGATTCACTACGAAGCTTTCGGCTTTCTCTACATTAGTCCTTCCCATTTTGAGGAGTCCCAGAATGGCAACCAAAGTGTCATCGAAGATGACGCGAATTTGATGCCAAAAACATATGTAATATGCCAGTTCGTGTTAGTGGATACGCCTTCTTCACCCGTACAGCTCAACCCTAACGATGTAAGTATCACAGTCAGAAGGTTTTACAAACCTGAAGAGTTTATTGCAATGGATGCTTACCTCTCCGATATCCATACGGGAACCTTAATTAATCTGCATACATTCTTTACTCTATTTGTATGGATCAAGATTTCGCATTTTAGAATGAGGTTTCTCTTAGCTTGAAATATATATGTTGTCTAAATGCACTTATATGTTATGAGCTTTCAGATATATTGGAGTGATAAGACAAAAACAGTGCCTGTCACAGTAGTGAAGGGGAAATGTGCAGTTTGGACAAAGAAAGATTTTGTATTTATGGATTTTCCTTATATTAATGAGCATACTTTTTTATGTGAATATGTAGTAGATGACCCAGATCATAGGCCAAAAGTGCAACCAGTAACTATCTTAACTACCTTGTTGTTCTTTTTGGGTGAATAAGGATGTCATGGTAGTTAAGATAGTTACAGGTTGCAATTTTGGCCTATGATCTGGGTCAGCTACTACATATTCACAGAAGAAAGTATACTCATTCATATAAGGAAAATCCACAAATACAAAATCTTTATTTGTCCAAACTGCACATTTCCCCTTCACTACTATGACGGGCACTGTTTTTGTCTTATCACTCCAATATATCTGAAAGCTCATAACATATAAGTGTATTTAGACACCATACATATTTCAAGCTAAGAGAAACCTCATTCTAACATGCGAAATCTTGATCCATACAAATAGAACAAAGAATGTATGTAGATTAATTAAGGTTACCGTATGGATGTCGGAGAGGTAAGCATCCATTGCATTAAACTCTTCAGGTTTGTAAAACCATCTGACTGTGATACTTACATCGTTAGGGTTGAGCTGTGCGGGTGAAGAAGGCGTATCCACTGACACAAACTGGCATATTACATTGCTTTTGGCATCGAATCCTCGTCATCTTCGATGACACTTTGGTTGCCATTCTGGGACTCCTCAAAATGGGATGGACTAGTGTAGAGAAAGTCGAGAGCTTCGTAGTGAATCCCTTGATATGTGAAGTTAATCGTGGATTCACTGTACCAGAATGTGTTCTTTTCTTCCTGGGATTTTCTTGCTGTGCAGGAATGGCAATGTCGGTTGCCAAGTCCTATGGTTTAAATTTTTAAACAAAAAAACCCGCCTTTGTGGGGACAGTATAGGTTTCGGCAAAAGTATTCTGTCTCTTTGTCTTCTTCTTTTCTCGGCCATGGTTTCGGTTGGATTTTAACGTCCAACGATTTTGTCACGTTGGAGGGATGGAAATCGAGGTAGTCCTCGGTCTGGCAGAGCTCCTTCTTGTGGGTGTTGTTTCCAAGGACTGTCTCAAATGCCCCGACCATCACTCGTCGATGGTGGGCAACCTTTGTCACGTCTGAGGATTGAAACATGTATTCCATGAAACAAATGGTGGAGTCCCGGCCCCCGCGAGGTTGGTTGACAAGCACGACGGAGCCGGGGAAACCAAGACTCCATTGATGGACACTCCTCAGTAATAAAATGGATTATCGCACTCAGAAGTTACCCCGGTTGTTCGGTGTTGTGGGCACGGGAACCAATAATTGCCTATTGGACAAATGATGTGAATCTGGTTGGCCCGATCTTCTCCTCACACTCTAATTTGAAAAAGTTTTTAAATGGTTTATTCGGTTGGTTTTTAAATGGTTTATTCGGTTGGGTGAGTTTGATTTGGAAGGTTTAATTTAGGTTGGGTAAAAGAGTTGTTTTTGGATTTTGATGTATAGTGGTTTGCCACGCTCGGTTGTAGAGCGATAAAAACCGGGATGACGCCACAAGGCTGGTAATTTCCTTGATAAGTCATGTTTGCCATGAACAACTCATGACCGAACTCATACCGAGTTCCAGAAAACATTCAGTTTTCTAACTCAAAAATTCATCTCAATCTATATTATTCATAACTTGTCTCCCTATTTATAGTTGTAGAGTTTTAGTAATGCAGGACTATAATAACTAAAATCCCAACAAACTACAAATAGATAAATACAAAATTAATCTTAACAAACTAAGATAAATATAAATAATAAAATAAGCCTAACAAACTTAATCTACAATAATTCAACTAGTTATCCTAATTAATTTAATTATTCTAAGTAAATAATAAAATTAATTCTAAAATATTTCAACAACCAATTTTATTGATTCCCGTGCCCACAACATTCCCTCCCTCTTTAGAGAGATTCGTCCCCGAATCCACGTTCTAGGCACCGTTGAAGCTTCATGAGTCTTCGTGAAGAGACAATCGTGTGCTTTGATACCAAATGATGTGAATCTGGTTGGCCCGATCTTCTCTTCACACTTTAATTTAAAAAGGATTTTAAAATGATTTATTCGGTTGGGTGAGTTTGATTTGGAAGGTTTAATTTTGGTTGGGTAAAGGGTTGTTTTTGGGTTTTAATGTATAACGGTTTGCCACGTTCGGCTGTAGAACGATAAAAACCGGGGATGACGCCACAAGGATGGTAATTTCCTTATTAAGTCAGGTTTGCCATGATCCACTCATCACGGCCGAACTCAGTCCGAGTTCCAGAAAACACTTAGTTTTCTATCTCAAAAATTCTCTATTGTATATTTCATTTGGCATGCAATGGCCTTAAATAGCCATTAACAAGCAGATTACAACCACATGAATGAGATAATTATTTAGAATATAATAAAATAATCCTAACTAACAAACTAGATAAACATTAAATTTAATATAATTCTAACAAACCAAATCTAAAATAATTTTAAAATAATCATCCTAATTAATTAATAAAACCAATTCTAAAATATTCCAATAGGCAATTATTGGTTCCCGTGCCCACAACATTCCCTCTCTCTTTAGAGGGATTCGTCCTCGAATCCACGTTCCAGGCACCGTTGAAGCTTCATGAGTCTTCGTGAAGAGACAACCATGTGCTTTGATACCAAATGATGTGAATCTGGTTGGCCCGATCTTCTCAAATGATGCGAATCTGGTTGGCCCGATCTTCTCCTCACACTCTAATTTTAAAAGGATTTTTTTAGAATGATTATTAGGCTTGGTGTGATCAATTTGTAAGTTTAATTTAGGTTGGGTAAAGGGTTGTTTTTGGGTTTTGATGTATAGCGGTTTGCCACGTCCGGTTGTAGAACGATAAAAACTGGGAACGACGCCACAAGGATGGTAACTTCCTTGATAAGTCAGGTTTGCCATGATCAACTCAATGGCCGAACTCATACCGCGTTCCAGAAAACATTTAGTTTTCTATCTCAAAAATTCTCTATTGTATATTTCATTTGACATGCAATGGCCTTAAATAGCCATTAACAAGCAGATTACAACCACATGAATGAGATAATTATTTAGAATATAATAAAATAATCCTAACTAACAAACTAAGATAAACATTAAATTTAATATAATTCTAACAAACCAAATCTAAAATAATTTTAAAATAATCATCCTAATTAATTAATAAAACCAATTCTAAAATATTCCAATAGGCAATTATTGGTTCCCGTGCCCACAACACTCGGGCAATCCATGAAACCTCATTTCTACTACTTGAACTACCCGCCCATTTTTTGGGAGATTGATAATACGAAATCCATTTCTCGTCATTAACTTTCTTTGATCTCACTAGCGTTTTTTTTTTCATTGTCGGTTTCAGAAGTGGAGAAATACTATGGTAGTTATACTGTGGACAATGGGTCATGGCTGATACTGCAGATGTGTTGAATTGATACTACAGTTGTGTTGAAAGGGAACTGTAGTTGCGCGGAAGAGATGTCGTTTCATCCGTCTAGAACTGTAGTTGTGTTGAAGTGATACTGCAGTTGTGTTGAACGGATACTACAGTTGGGTTGAACGGATGAATGACCTTTCTTTCGCGCAATTGCAATTTCCTTTCAGCACAATTATAGTATCCGTTCAACACAACTGCAGTATCCGTTCAACACAACTGCAGTATCAGCCATGACCATGGTCCACAATACAATGCATTGTGGACCATGTTCCACAATATAATTTGCGGATATACTCTCCCCAATGCTCGCCACTAGCCTTTAATTATACAATTGAAAGAGATATATATATGATCCTTTAATTTTGCTGATTTTTGTAGAAAAAAAAAGATAATATATTAATGATAACTTATTATTAATATATTATCTTTAAAAAAATTACGATTAAAAAATATTAATATCCACTAAATTCATTATATGATTAAAAAAATACTAATCTCAATTGCTAAAGCAATTGTATTATTACTATTATATTTGAATAACTTATAACAAAAACAATATACTTTATCCACATGCTTCCCCATTACTTAAATTCTTATTAGATGATCCTACAACTTTAAAAAAATTTATTCATAGCTCTTCTTTGTTGTTCTACTAATTGCTCAGCTTGTTTTCTTTCCCTTTTCTTTTTTCACTCCAAAATAAATGTTTTTTAGACAATATTTTATACAATAGTTATTATAAAATTAGTCTTAAAAAAAGGAGCACGGCTACTGCAATTAGAACTCAAATACAGTTAAAATTCAAATACTATTGCAGTTAAAATTAAAATACAAATATTCTGCCATATTAATAATTAACAAATATTTACCAGATTAACAAATAACAAAAAAATAATAAATTAGCAATATTTTGCCAGTTTAACAAAGAACATATATTTGCCAGATTAAAAAGTTTAGCAATATTATGCGAGATTAAATGTAGTCTTAGATATTATTTGCTAGATGCCCAAATTAACAAATAACCAAAAAAATTCTGATTTTGCAATTAACAAATAAAAAGATTCATACATGCAATAGAGTTGTAGAATACCTTGTTTGTTAAGAATTTCCCATTTCCCATATTCCTAAATCCCAATCTTTCTGTCAACAACCAACTTTTTGTCGCCCACAAATTCGAAAAATCTACAATGTAGGGAAAAACAACTATAAGAATTGTGATTGCAGAATGCAGATTACCATAGCTTATATAGAAGATTAAATCCCTAATTTAAATAATACCTCTATAGCTGATGGATCCATTGCTTGATTTGCTTCCATTTTTAACTGTTGAGAATAGACTATTGGTGATTGATGTGCGAAGCAACTCAAAAGAATCCAAACTTTCAGTTCGTAGACGTCATTACAGTCGTTCGTCACTTCGACCTGGATAATTCTGCAGTTCTACGCCTTCGATACTTTGACTTCGATTCGGTCGTTCCGTCGTTTGGAGAAGAGAAAACTGAACAAAAAAAGTACTGAAATATATAAGAGGGGCCCAGCATGAGCCCTAGGCCTTAGTAAGTTAGCAGGCCTAATTTTTTTTATTTATAATATATAAGAGGGGGCCATATACATAGGCCCCCTATTTGAGATGGGCGTGTAACATTTTCCATTATGGCACTATTCAGTGGTGCAAGTTTAATAGACCATTTATGATCATTATGTTATTGTGGTTTAAAACAGAAGTAACGAACCTTGTAGTCCAGTTGCATTAAACCCTTCCCGTTATACGGGAGGTGGTGGGTTCAAGCCTCAGTTGATGTCCTCTGCTCCTAGATCTGTTCACAAAAACTGCACCATCTAGTTTATGTCCTCTGCTCCTAGATTGTTCACAAAAACTGCACCATCTAGTTGATTAAGATATCAAGTGGTAGACAAAACACTCTAAACCTATGTTTCAAGCAATGCAACAACTATGGCTGGAGATAAACGATCCTATTAGCTTTCGCAATGAGGTTAGATTATTACAAGTATTAATATAAGAGACGTATATTATTTTGGTATTGTGTATATACATTCTATTAAAAAATAAAATAAAATTAATTACCAATCATTTTTTGGATGTTGCTGGAATGTTACTTTTTTTCCTGGACGAGGCGTTGCCGTCCGTGTCCATTACAGTCGAAGAACTGCGATGCTACCCATTCAGTTGAAAGTCTAATTGGGCTCGGGTGGTAGGCAGTGGCTTTGATTTTGGCGTCGTTGGGTGCTGCAAACGCCAGGAGCGCCTTGACTAGCACCACATTTGGTTTCTTGCCATGGGCACTGCGATGCGGGGAACAGATGAAGAAAGCGGTGTGTCTTCCATGGAAATCAGAAGGCAACTGCCATTTTGTTTAATAAAAAAAATAAATATAAAAATAAAAATAAATAAATAAATAAATAAAACCTACTGCCTTATTGCTTGTTCGCCGGAGAAATCGCCGGATTCGCTCACCAGTTACGGTGTCTGTTCGGCGGCAAAGCTAGAGATGGCAAAAGTAGGTTGTGGCGACGTTCGTCGTTGGACGCTGGACATGGGGAGCGCTGGCGATGCAACCCGAAGGGACAGCGGCGGAGCTAGGTTACCGGTAGTGGCTTCATCGCTGCTTCTCTCCTTTTTCAAGGCAACGCCGCTGGCGAACGGCGAGGCTGCCGGCGACACGGCTAAGGGAGAGGATGGCGGGCGGTGAGACTGCCGGCGACACGGCTAAGGGAGCGGATGGCAGATGGTGAGGCTAGGCTTCCCGGCGAATCGTCGCTGCTCCCGCTCACCCATCAGGTGACGAAGCCGTGCTCCAGTCATCGGTCATCTTCCGCTTCTTTGTAAGGACGTCGGCAGGCGTTGTTTTTTTTTTTTTGGTGACGATGGTGCGACGACAGCAAACGACTCGCCGGGCGCGATCATGGTGAGGACGACGACGACAGGCGCGTTCCTTCAGGCTGCTTCTTCTCGAGGTTAAGCAGCGCTAGGGTTGCTCGGCTGTTACTAGACAGACGCGTGAGAATAACAATAGAAATCGGTTTTGAACTATTTTCTAGCTAAGTGTTTTATTACTCTTCTTTATGATTTATTATTCCAATTATAATAGGTAATAAACTCTTAGGGCCAATTTCTTTTATTACCTTCATTATAATTATTAATTTGGTAATTAGAGTATAATTGACATACATGGTTTGAATTACCTTTTTTTTAAATGTGATAAATATAGTAATTGAATTTTGTGCTGTAAATTACCTATGTACCTTTATTATTGTTATAATCATGCATTTAGAAAATTAAAGCATGTTTTAAAGTATGATATTTTAAGACCAATTGTTATCAATAAAGTTTTAGTCAAGAACCGCTTTTAATTATGCCTTTATATCAGTAAATAAAAGTTTAAAATATTGGTTATTATATTTTTCAACATTAAAGTTTTTCGAATTTTAATTTTATTGACTTTTAACATTTTCAGAAAACAAAATGTTTTAAAGGCTTGCGGTTTTAGCATTTTGTTTTTCCCTTTTAAATCTCCTAATTGTTATAATATTATGTGATTATTATGGCTATCCATTGAAATTTTTTCATAATTTGATAATATTTTTAATTATGGAGTGTGATTTTGTATCACAATTTTTGAAAATGCATATGTTTACGGCAATTGGATATATTCTTGTACATTTCAGTCTTGCCATAATAATTTCGATTATGATTTTAAGAATCATATTTTTAAATTCTTATTGAATTTGTTTATTCAAAACGTTTATGGTAATAATGAAGATATTATGTAACATTTAATAATAATAATTATTATTATTATTACTGAATGTTGTTCGGTTAAGATTAAAGTAATTGATTATTCCGTTATTACTACTATGTAATAATTATTTGAATTATTATAATAATAACGATTATCGGTTTTTGAATCGATGGATCAGTGATTTACACCATTACTATCATCATTACTTTTGAATTTTGATAGTATATATGATTTGAAATCATAATTTTGAAACAATCTCCTTTTTTGATCCAAACCATATGTGCTAATAATGATAACATTTTGTAACATTTTATAGTTATTACTATCCATTATCAGGGGTTACGATTGAGAAAATTGATTGTTCAGCTATTACAGTTACACAAACATTATTTCAGTAATAACGGTTATCAGCTTTTGAATTGAAAATCAACATATCGTAGCATTGTTATCATTATTGTTTCTGGATTGTGATGCCCACTTTGATTGAGTATGAATATTTGATTTTGTATTCATATTTTAATGAGTTTGTTTTATGCATATAATTAAAGTAAATGCATAATATTATGATTTAAATTATGCAATTTCATTTTGTGAGAATTTAATTTGTAAATGTCAACATATCATATGGTTTTGATATTGTTAGAATTTACAATATTTTAAGCTAGTTCTCATAAAGTTTGTTATATGCATCGAATTATTTTTGTATTGGGCATATAAGTTAAAACCTTTCAATTATTGAAAAGTATATAGTTATTATAGACTATTATTATTTTTCAAATTTTATAATCCTTCAAGTTTTGGGTTTATGTCATTATTTGAATAATAATAATAATTTTATAGCTCATTTTAAATTCCTATTATGGTGTACAATTTATTTAGATATGAGCTTATTGAATTTAATGCATAATTATTCACTAGCATAACATTATATTTTCTAGTTATGTGAATTTATATATGACTTTAGAATTGCATATGTTAGGAATTAAAAATTCCGTGTTAAGTTGAACTTTATGTGTGGACTTATATACGGTAGTGCATTAGGTTTAAGCATTTTAAGACCGTCTAAGGTGTTCACTTGAGATTAAAAGTCTTTCCATAAGATGAACTATTAAGATTTGAAAGATTATCCGTCAATTATGCCTTTGTGTGAGAAAACATGACCAGGGAGTATACTTGGAATTGTTTATCACATTTGTTGCATAATTGTTTTTAGGCTTTACAGTTAATGCCTAAAATATCAGGATAATCATCTAGTGATCATATAATTTTGATTAATTAAAGAGTAGCCACATTATTTAATTGAAATTTTGT
The DNA here is from genome assembly GCA_003576665.1 of Ipomoea trifida. Lineage (NCBI taxonomy): Eukaryota > Viridiplantae > Streptophyta > Magnoliopsida > Solanales > Convolvulaceae > Ipomoea > Ipomoea trifida. The sequence continues at coordinate 10,965,461 of CP025659.1, read as the reverse complement.
GAGAGCGCATATAATCATAGACGTATTGGTTGAGGTTTATTCACATGAAGGTAATTAGTTTAGTTTCTTTTGTGTATATTTTTTATGCATTAAAAGGAAATTAGATTAATAGCTTGGCACATTAATATTCTTTAATGTACATATGTCAAGCGATCAATACAATTTCATAACTAAAATTTTTTATCACCTTGTGACTAATTACATAAACTATAATAAATTCCTATCGGTAGATTTTATCATAGGTTATGTAAATAGTCAGGATAAAAGATCAAATCATACTTCTTAATTTACCCACAGGGATTGAGAAAGGGAACATGATTTGATAGTTTTATCATAAGCTTGTAGATGGATCTAATTGCTTGTAGATGGATCTAATTGAATAAAACTTTAGCCCACAGGCAAGTTTTATGTCACTAGATTCTTCTATCATTTTGATAATAATTTTATCATAAAATTTTAGTTCAGTCTAATTGAATAAAACTTTAGCCCAAAGGCAAGTTTTATGTCACTAGAATCTTCTATTTGATTGTCATAAAACCCCAGTTGAGTCTAATTGAATAAATCTTTAGCCTACAGGCAAGTTTTATGTCACTAGATTCTTCTGGTTAAATTGATGATCAAGATAAAATTTTACCATACCATTATTGTTAGGAACCCCAAGTTACTGATTTTGATGATACCAATAACCAGAGGAGACCCCCTATTTTATTTTGTCTTCTAGAATGTTAAATATTATTGAAATAAATAATAATGTATATGTAACACCCCAATTTTCACAACTTGGATTTATTATAAAATCCTAATATTACAATACATTGCGGAAGCGTCTAACCAGCAGAAAACTGGGTGTTACCGCCACGCTCAGGTATCTTTCCTATACC
>CP025659.1:10929794-10952952 GCA_003576665.1 Ipomoea trifida | reverse complement strand
AATGTGTTACTTTCAGATGGAGTCCAGTGTTAGTTCTTGCAGTCCGACGAACTCCCCCAGTTCGTCGGAAGATGAGAGTCGTAGCATGAACTACGACGCTTTTGTGCAGCAGTTGATTGGCGAGGACCCTTATGCGCCTGGCTTTGCTCCTACAGCTCCTAACGGCTCACCGGTAGTAGATAGTGATCTCCCTATCCCTGATGGTCCTGATGTGCAGGCCTCCTTTGGTTTTTACCCTATCGAGGTGCTGGTAGGGAGCGACCCCTTAGAGTTTATAGTCTATTACCCTTACCCTTGGGACCCTAGTCCTCCCGAGAGTTATGAGGAGTGGTCTATGGTGATCGTTACTTCCCGGTTCCTAGACCATATCACATGGTATGAAGGGGAGTGGCATCTTGTCTGGGGTGAGTTTACGGGCCCGACGTATTCTCAGATCGAGTAGGCAGGTTGCATGGCAGGTCTGTAGGGGTTTAACCCTTTTTGTGTAGATATTTTTTTGTAGCCAGGGGATGACTGATCTTGGTAGTAAGGACATGTATGACTCTAACCTTATGTTGACCATTCGGCCAACTTTTTGGACACTTATCTTGTAAATGTTAATCTCTATATATATATGCCTAGAATATTATTTTTGGATGTTGAGGTGTTGTTGTTGAGTGTAATTCTTTAGCCTGTGCACTTAGAGTGAAAGTTTTATCAAAGAGGTGATAGACTTCTTTCTAAGTGTGGCGGTAGCACCCGGTTTTCCGCTAAAAGGGTAAGCTTCCGCAGCGTTATATTACGTATATTGTAATAGTTGTCAGAATAGGAAATCGGGGTGTTACATAATACTTGCACCAAATGGAAGAATGTAACATTTTCCATTATGTCACTATTTAGTGGTACAAGTTTAATAGACCATTTATGGTCATTATGTTATTGTGGTTTGAAACAGAAGTAACAGAAACCGTTACTTAGCCTATAATGATGGCACGTAGGCTATATATGCATGGTCCTCCCACTGCTCCTAGATCGGTTCACAAAAACTACACCATCTAGTTGATTAGGAGATCAACTGGTAGACAAAACACTCTAAACCTATGTTTCAAGCAATGCAACAACTATGGCTGGAGATAAACGATCATATTAGCTTCCGCAATGAGGTTAGATTATTACAAGTATTAATATTTGTATATTTTATTCTAACACCCTGGGCAAGGGCCCAGCCTGCCCTTGCCCAGGGACGAACCTAACTTTAATGAACATGTATAAGCAAGTTGGTAATGTTGTACCACCACCCCTAGCATTTGCACTAGGGAGAAAGCTAAAAGTGGCCATGGAAGGAAATAATTCATAGCTATATGTATAGCTATGATGACTTGTAGCGTAACTTATTACTAAGTTACCTTAGCTTGTATAACATAGGATGACTTGTGTCTAAGAATTTAATATACTCAAATTTCAGGTACATGCACATTTTTTTTTCTCTTGACATGATGAGGCTTGGAATCATCCATGCATGCATTATGTGTACATCGTAGAGTTTATGTCATGTATTCTTTCACAATTTAATTAAATAAAAATTTGTCACATTAAATTGACCAGTTCCATATTGAATTAAGAGAGATTTAAAACTTTAAATGCATTTAATATTTCCTTCCTATAAACATTTATGACGCGTTTGGTCGTTTGGTTCGTGGAATAGGCCTGAAATGAAATAGCATTCTCAGTAATAGGCGTATTCCTTTGTTTGGAAAAAATCTTCCTTTCCCCAAAATGCCCGGCCCCTATATTATTTTAAAAAAAAAACTTGTAACATAGAGCAATTAAGGCTCCTTAGATGATGGAACTTTTTGCTGTTTAAAGCATCATCATCATGTTCTTAATTTGAAAAGACAAGCAATGCTTCTTTTATATAGAGGAGCTCAAATGAGTTCCTCTCCCTGAGTTACCGATGTGGGATCAAAAACTCTCATTTGTGTGTTTTTTTAAAAATTATTTTATATATAATTTTGTTTTGGATTATTATTAGTATTATTACTATTAGTATTCCTTTTTCTTCATTTTTTTTTCTTATTATTGTTATTAATATTACTAGTATTTTCACCCGTGCGATGCACGGAATGGATTTGTTATAGTATATTTAGAATATCTGGATCGATATATAATTATATAAATTATAACATAAAATTGTATATAGTGCAATTGAAGATATGTTTTGGATGTTTTCTAACGTTATCATTGTTTGAATTCCAGCAAATAATTGTTTAATTAATAGCTAATGTGTGGTGCTGGAACTTTAGAGACTTTATATATCATTGTTTAGGATTTTTATAAGTTGGACAAATATGCTCGTTCTCTAGTAACTCAGTTATAGGAATCAATTGTTATTCTAATTCATATATATGTACGGAAGATATATTTTTTTTTGTAGATGTATAGCAATTTTTCATCTTGAAAAAAAACATAATATCACTGGTTGTATTTACACATTATTGAAAACATTTTTGTAGACAACATGGTAATACCAACTCAATTTTATCCATCCACGTCTAGAACTAATCAGGGACGAAGCCAGAAATTTCTTCTAGCGAGGGCGAAGTATTAAAATAAAATAGATAGTTAAAAAATAAGAAGAAACACTTTAGAAATATAATCATGAATATTGTTGAGTATATGCGATAAATAAAACACATCAAAATTTTATAAAAATATTCATAACAAAATATGAAACATAATTAATTTGATAATTTAATTCAATTAGAAAACACATTATAAATTACATATCTCATTATTAATATAAAAAAAAAGTATATATATATATCAAAAATCAATAAAGCTTTGTACAATAAAAAAATTGAACCCTTAACCTTAATTAGCACAAACACAAATCTACCAACTAGCCAACCTAACATATTATCTAAATTCATCTATTTTTCCTTTATGTATATATATACATTATTAATAAAGTGATTAAAGAAGCGCCATATATTATTTACGCAACCTTTCGTATGACAAAACGCGACATTACCATCTCGTCTAGCTTATCCATTGTCTACAATATCTGTTTTCATATATTTATTTCTAAAAAATGTACTATATATGCATATATATATATATATATATATATATATATATATATATATATATATATATACATACAAGGCCATATATGGGGTGGGGGTGGGGAGAGTGGGGGCAACAGCCCCCACTACCCACATAGTGGCTCTGTCACTGGAACTAATTAACGCTTTTAGGCTATGGGTGACTCTGGAGAAAGTCATGTACAATTGACCATGATTAAAAATTGGTTTTTTTCAGCAATAACCCAACGTGAGTTAGTGTTCGACCTTGACTTTTGTTGATAGTCATGGCATATATAAGCATCAATGCGAATTATTTATGCTGGAACTTGAAGGGAAATCTCGTATCAGAAAGAGTGAGAGACATTTGAGGGATAAGAACTTTGATTCCTTCATCCCATTAACTATTATTGCTTCAACAATGTGATCTGCCAATCTTGTGATGATTAATAGTATAGATTGCATTGCAGGGAAATATATATACTGTATTATTACGATTAGTAATTTTAATCTAGAATTGTATTACGAATAGGAACGTAGGGAAGAATATATTTTATTAGGAATTGTATTACAATATTTTAATGTACAATTTTATTACAAATAGGAATGATATTACCATATTTTACAATATTACGCAAACGTTAATAATATAGGAGTGTTTTAGGCGGGAAGTTAAAATTGAGGATTTTTTTTATTAATAGTATAGATAATAGATTATAAGTTTTATTTTATTATTACATAATAATAATAATATTAATTTTAATAATAACATGATTATTATTATTATTATTATTATTTTTTTTATTATTACTACATATTTTATAAGGGTATTTATGTCTTTTAAAACATATTTCATTTCTATTCTTTAAACCAACCAAACATTATAATATAATTCCTAAAGTCTATTCCTTCTGAGAACCAAACAATAGAATACAATTCCTATTATTCCTTATTGAAGAGTATTCCTATTACCTCAAAATTCATTCCGTGAACCAAAAGTTCTGTACATTAAGGTGTTCCTTTATGGCAGGGCTCAAAATTTGTTGTTAAGGTATGCATTTGATGGTCTTTTCAAGTTCGGTAAAAATAATAATAATAATAATTAATTCTTGATAATGTAACTGTATAATTTTATATAAAGTAATGGTCACAAAATATTAAACACATTTGGGATAAAAATATTTTTTTGCACTTTTAGCCCCACGACGTACTATAGTGGCACTATCGGGATTGATCCACGACTTTTAAAATTTACAATTTCGGTCCACGGCTATTGTTTTTGTTGTAAAAATGGCCCTTTTGGGAACTTTTTAGTCAATTTCTCGCCAGGAAAAAAAACACCAGCGGATTTTTCGATTGAAAAAAAAACTGGCAGATTTTCCGTCACTTTCTTGCCGGGAAAAAAATTCCCCTTTCAAGCAGGGTTAACATCGATTGGGCAGCATTGGAAAATGTAAATGTTTTTGTGTAGGGATTTCTGGCTGGTTAAGTTGCGGGGTTGAGTGTGTGTTTATGTTGTTCGTGAGCTGACCTGCCCAGGGCCCATATATATATATATATAGTTAGTTAGTTAGTTCCATTTTTTTGTCCCAATGTCATTCCACTTTTAGTCCTTTTTTTTTTCAAAACATCCTGGTCCTAATATTATTTTGGCATGACCATTTTTAGTCTTTTATCAATAAAATTGTTTAAATTTTCATAAATACAAAGGCATTTCGGTCTTCAAATAGGAATTTTTTCAAAAAAGTAAAAATAAAAATATAGTGGATCAATACAATTTGTAAATAAAATATCAAAATGCCCTTGTATTTAACGGCGTTTCAACAATTTTGTTGACGAAGGACTAAAAATGCTCATGCCACAATAATATTAGGACCAGATGTGAATGTTCTAATTAAAAATGACTAAAAGTGGACTACCACCTATAAATTTAGGACCAAAATGAAATTAAGTGCACACACACACACACACACACACACACACACACACACACACATATATATATAAGTTAAAGAATAGATGGAAGCCTAATCAATGTGGGACCGTAGGGAAGCTGGAAATCGACACTTAATTATATTATTTAGAATCGACACCTAAGTTTATCACATTAACTTTTTTTTGAACTGAAATGCATATATTACTTAAATAGAACATAGAAATAAAATTTTGTCACATTAAATTGACCAGTTACATATTGAATTAAAAGAGATTAAAAACTTTAAATGCATTTAATATTTCCTTCCTATAAACATTTTCTAAAGGCTATATCTCATATTCTCTTCCAAAAAAAAACGCAACATCACTTACCAATAATGTAGTATTGTTATTCTCCCATGAGAATTCCACCAACTTTTTCCACTCTGCCACATTCTATTTTTCTACGTAGCAGATATAGTATGTGCGTGGCAGATACAATATATACATACACCATAGAAATAGAAATCTAATGAATATGATGATTATATTCCACGCTAGGCGACTGTCTTGATCCGAATAAAATATTTTTACCTCATTTTACTTGATTCTGTGAAGGTCATTTATGCTTATAAATTCTAGGACAAACCGATTTTTTTTATGTATGAGAGATATATATAAGTTGCAGCAGATACGTAACTAAATTATCTAAAACAATGGAGAATATTGAGACTACTGAATCTATATGTTGTAGTTAATAGGTGTACGTGGTGTGCTTGTGCTTCTGTGTGTGTTTATGTTGTTCTTTTTCTGTTTCATGGCTTCTAGAGAATGGAAAATGCAGAAACATTCGTGTGCACTTTGTGTGCAACATTGTAAATGTTTGTATGCAGGGATTTTTGGATCGGATTGTTATAAATTTGAAGAACAAGTGTCAGTAAGTCGGTAACGCTCACCCTTAGCATTTGCATTAGGGAGAAAGGTCAAAGTGGCAATGGAAGGTAATAATTCAAAGCATATATATATATATAGCCATGCATGATGACTTGTAACTTACTAAGTTACATTGTATAACATAGGATGATTTATGTCTGAGAATATACTAGATATCATGTATACGCACATTCTTTTCTCTTAACATGATGAGGTTTGGAATCATCCATGCGTGCACTATGTGTGCATGTAGAGTTTATATCATGTAAAAGTTTATGTGCATAAATTTCCGGATTGATAGAAATTTGTAGGGATCCTAAAGAACAAGTACTAGTAAATTGGCAATGTTGTACCACCACCTCAAAATTTGTTGATCTTTTCAAGTTAAGTAAAAAATTAAAAATAATGAATTTTTGATAATGTAAACATATAATTTTATATAAAGACGGTCACAAAATATTAAAAAAAATTAATGTCAAATTGTCGTATTAATTTTAATATTAAAATAACAATGACTATGTTGGGTAAACCGAGCTGAAAGCTGAAAAGCTATAAGCTAGAAGTTGAAATTTGAAGAGTTGTTATGCTTAAAAGTGTTTGGTAAAATTAGATTTTTTGATAAGCTGATAAATGTAAAATAAAGACTAAAAAACATATTCATAAAATTTAAATAGTGTTAAATTTAAATAGGTTTGTTTATATATTAAAGTATAAAATAATAAAACTAATCTATTTTTATAAAATATAGAGTAAGAACATATATTTGAAAATATATAAAGTAAAACAAAATATTTATAGTTCATCAAATTAGTTCATACAAGAATTAATATTAAAACACACCAATGTCAAATTGAAATTATAATTAAATTGAAGAGAAAAAGGACAAAAATGATTTTAATTGGGAGGCGTAAAAGATGTTTTTATTTAAACTAATAAGGATAAAGCTGGAATAACAAATTAAGGAGCTACTAGCTTATTTTTGAAAAGCTACCTAAAGTAGCTTATTAAGCTCGTATTTTAATCTACTAGCTTATTTTGGGAATGTTTGCGTGTACATTGTAGAGTTTAATTATAACGTGTAAATGTTTGCGTGTAGGGATTTCGGGATGGTATAATTTTATAGGGACTCTAAAGAACAAGTACCAGCAAGTTGGCAATGTTGTACCGTCACCTCTAGCATTTGCATTGGAGAGAAAGCTCAAATTGGCAATGAAAGCCAACAGTTCGTAGCATGCATAATTAAGCCACGATGACTTGTAACTTAGCTTACTAAGTTACCATGTATAACATAGGATGATTTCTGTTCAAGAATATGTTCGATCTCATTTACATGCATATTTTCTCTCTACAATTGACGAGGTTTGGAACATTCGTATGCATGCACAATGTGTGCATCCTAGAGTTTGTATCATATGAATGTTTGTATGCAGGAATTTTCAAACTAGTATAAATTTGTAGGGAATCTAAAGAATAAGTACCAATAAATTGGTAACGTGGTACCACCATTGTAGCATTTGCACAGGGGAGAAAGTCCAAAGTGAATGGCAATGGCATCCAATAATAATTCATAGCATAATAATTAAGTGATGAGCTTTATTTTTATTGTCCATTTATATAAACTATTTACAATTCATTTGCAATTTTTTAATTAATTATGTACATACTTTTATTTATTTTAATAATTATTGTTGTTTTGGGTTTTTAGTATTATTATTACTATTATTATTATTTTTCGGTTAGTTAATAAAATGGGTTAGTCCATTAGCTTAAGCCCAGCATCTTCTTAACGGCAATCCATCAGGCACATTCCCGTCAACAATAGCGAGAAGCTTGGGGAGAAGAGCAAATTAGAGCTTTACCTGGTCTTTGAGAGATCCGGTTCATCCGCGACAACGGTTGCGCGTTGAAATCGACGGGCTAAGCAGCATAAAAAGGAAGCCAAAGTTCATCGTTTTTCATCATCAATTCGCCCGGACCAATTCAGGAGGCGGTTCTAGGCTTCCCACGGCGGTAATATTTTTGGTGCGACAGAGATTTCCGGTGGACGGCAACCGTTTCTGGGCAGCTCTGGTTTGGCGGCGTGGTGGCAGCGCTATACAGAGTCTGGGCACAGCAAATTAATCGCAACAGATTAGCAATTGGCATATCACGATTCTGGTTTTCTTTTTCCCATAACTTGAGCTGCAATTTGTTCGATGTACTTGGACTTAGCAATTCTATTTTTTTCAATTCATTATGTGAATGTTAATTGTTAATTATAGTGCTTAGAGCTAAAGTACTGGTTAGTCGTGGTTCCTATATAATGATCTGCTGAAATTTCTTATTTAGGGACATGATTAATTTACCATGAACATTGTGTAGTAATTGTTTAATTGTACCAATTGAATTGAGTTTTGCCCTTTGATCATATTTTAGTAATTGGTTGTGTTATTGGGTGATCAACTTTAACAAAATTGACCTGAATTGAGGGAATTCTCAGTGTAGAAATCAGGCGTATTAATTTCATGCTCCCAAGGGTAAACGTGTAGATAATTTGATTGTTTTATCAGATTGACTATTTGGTTCATAACCTGGGTATTCCGTAAGTTTTTCTAGGCTAAATGAGTTTTAATTATTTGAATAAATGTATTAAGCATACGAATGATTAAAGCACGTGACTGATTCTGAACGCCATACGGATTAGTCATATAGTAGTTAGAACGAACCCTTAATTTGGTTGGCAATTAATCTGCAAGATAAGTAATGATAATTGATTCATGTTCCTAATCTTTTATTCCCTTGCTGCTATTTCGTTTCATGGTTATTCAATTGTTTTTCCTGCCTTCGTTTTTCACTTGCAGTTTTATTTGGTTAAGTACACCTTGATTCTCAATTAGCTTTGAACACTTTAAATTGTTAAGCTAGTTTAGTTTTAAGTTATTAAATTGCATTGTATCATTTTTTTGTGGGTTCGACCCTTGCTATTGCACATTATCACTACAACTGATTCGTGCACTTGCGAGGACATTATTAAAATTGTCCATCAATTTTTTGCGCCGTTGCCAAGGATTTGTTTACTGTGCAATTTTATTTCTGTCTTTCTATTTAAATAATTGTTTCATTTTTTTCTAAAAAAAATTATTTGTTTCTTATATTCTCTTTATTTTTTTCCTTTCCTTTATAATTGCTTATTTTTTAAAATTTAGTTTTCTTATTAAAAAAATAAAAATAAAAAAAAGTTTTTGGTTTTTGAAAAATTATGGATGAATTTAACCCCAATGTGGATTTAGCATTTCAAGTGTCTGAGTTAGCAAAACATGTGAAAACTATGTGTTCTCTGTTAGGTTTGGATCAAAATAATTCATTCGTAACTTGCAGAAATGATTGTGGTTTTGGATAGGTTAATTCAATGAATGCCTTTAATCAAAGGCCTATGTGTGACCTGTTTTATAATTCAGGTTGGGACAATTGTTCTAATTTTTCTTGGGATAACGACCAGTGCTATAATTCTTATAATCCGTGTTTGGAAAATGATCCTAATTTTTATTGGGATTATAATCAAAATGATTTTCAACCAAGTCATCCTAATTTTTATTGGGATAATAATCAAAATAACTTTCAACCAATTGATCCACCTCAACCAAAACCACCATCTTTAGAAGATTCCTTGAATACTTTTATACAGACTTGTAATAGACAACAAAAAGCTAATGAGCAATGGTTCCAGAGCAGCAAGAAGCTAATGAGCAATGGATCCAGAGGCAACAAGAAGAAAATGAGCAACAATCCCAACAACGTGAAGCTTCTTTGAAAAAATTAGAAGTACAGGTAGATCAAAATGCTAAAGCTTTGCAAAGTCATGTGCCAGGTAAGTTGCCGGCCTAGTCAACCTGAAGATGCTATGACTATTTTAGGAAGTGAAAAAAATGTTGAAAATAATTTAAAAGAAAATACCATTCCTAAACAAAATGAAATGTTTGAAAAAGTGAATAATGATGTTGATGTTGTTATTTTTGTTAAGGATGAGCCTAAATTACACAAATCTGATAATCCTTATGTACCTCCCAAGCCATTTGTGCCCCTAATCCCTTTTGATGTTCAAAATGACAAGTCAACCGTGACTGTGGTTGATGAAACTGTTGAATTTTCTAATTTGAAACCTATGAATTTGCCAAATAAAGCTAACCATTGTTTTGCAGTCAAGGGGTTTGATTCTGCGCAGAAAAATAAGTTGGAGTTTGATAAACTCCAAAAGGAGAATCTTTTGAATGGCGTTTATAAGAAAAACTTCAATCATTTCAAATCTACAGGGCCAGATGAGAACTCCACAAATCTTCAAGAATCAGAAAGATCCCTTTCAAGTTTGAATTTGTTCATTTGGAATCTGGGTTCTTCTACTTCATATTTCTATTGATTTCATATTCATACTTTCACCTCTCGTTTTTTATACCATTCCTTAAGCCCCATAGGTTTGATCCTGTAGAATTTGACCCATTTTCTCATTGAACGAAAGGTAGATTCATCATCCGTAACATCTATCCATCCCGCCATTCCAATCAACGGATTCATTGAGTAACTCGTGAGTAAACTAATAGAACTGGGTTGTCTAACTTCATTCAAAATTCAAAAACGAAATTTTTTGAAAATCATTTCGTCTATTTTTTGTATCGAATCTATTTTCGATTTTCGAGGGAACGGTGGCCTTAATAAAATAAAAATCAATTTTTTCTTTTGACTTTCTTTATCTTCTTTTCTTTCATCCCACAACATTGGAGACAATGTTGAAAATAAGTTGGGGGAAGGGACTTGGCCTAAAAATCACAAAATTTTAAATTTCAAAATTTTTAATTTTCTTATGTTTATTTTTATGAAGCTTTTTATTTTAAAATTCTAGCATTAGCTTGAGCTTTACCCTTGTGAATATTTTGAATAGCTCATGATGAAAAAAATGCATGTTTTTGTCAACCCTTAATGTGTATATTGTATGTGCCTAGTTGTTAATTGCTAGCTTTAACTATATATTTTGAATAACTTTATAAAAAAATAAAAAAAATTAACAAAAAAAATAAAATAAATAGAATTTTAAGATCACAAATACCCTTATATGTTTTATGCATTTTCTTTGAAAGATATGTGGATTTCACTTTATATTATCTTTTTCAAATTCTTAAATAATTCTTGAGTGCTATAAATTGTGGTGTAGTTTGTTGGTTTCAAGGATCATCTTTGTGGCATAAGTGAAAAAATTATATAAAAATTGAGAGTGTTTTATTTATTAACTTTATTTGCAATAAATCAGAGATTCTACTACGCTGAATCAGCCACCTACACATGTACCACAAATAAATAAATAAGTGTGGTTTGGTTCATGAGTACACACATAATTGAAAATCCAAACATGCCTGGCGTAAAATGGCGAGGTTTTTTGGGGAAGTTCTCTTTGAAAAAAGTCATAAACAGAACAAATAATGAGTAAACTTTGGAAAAGACGAGCATTTGCAATTCAATTTTAATTTTTAATAAATACCTTGAGCCTTGTATCCTTCATGTTTTTTCACCTGCACTGCGATAGAACGTTTTCGAATTTGGTTTAGGTTTATTTTGTGAAATTTTCATATTTATTTAATATGATTTTTGTTTATCTCATATAAGGGTGGCAGCACACAAGTACACATCTTATTTGTAAATAAGCATACTAAGGTTATTTAATTTCTAGTCAAGTGTTTTATGCACTCTTTGAGTCGGCACTAATTTGTATTAATAAGACAATAAATTTGAAAGGCTATTTGGGTAAAGCTCAGTTTAATACTTCATTTTCATATGAGTTTTTTTCCAAAATGGTCCCTCGACTATTGCTCATTCTCAATTTTGCATTTCAACTTTCAATTGCACCTAATGTGGTCCCTTGACTTTCAAAAACTCACCCAATTTGGTCCTCCGTTACATATTCCGTCAAATCAGTGTTAAAATGGAGGGCATTTTCGTCCATTTACCTATTGTTAGCCTAATAAACATTGAGAAATAGTTGAAGGACCATTTTGAGAATAGTCAAGGGACCATTTTGGGAAAAACTATTTTATTTATTTCATTTTTGTTTATTTTCATTTTTTAGACTCTATAAAATTAGAATTTCTATACATTTTTTTTCTTACTAATATAAATAGTTAAATTCGTGCAATCCATCCTAAAAATTTTTAACTTTTTTACAAACTATTCCTATGAAGATTTACAATAAGTTTCGAAAATATTATAAATACTCATTTTTTAAGCACCGATTAAAATAATTCTTAGTCACATCCGTAGTACTAAATATATTACTTTGGATTTTTTCATAAATAAGATATAATATTATTAAACTCAAATAATTAAAAATAATGTGCCCACAACACAAAAGATTTTATGATTGACTTAAAAATTAACTATAAATTTTATTGTTGAATACAAATTGACAATTGTTAAACATTATTTATAATAATTATTGTGTCTCGTGTAATATACTAAAATTATTAGGTAGGATTTTTATAATTAATGTATAATTTAATTAAATCAAAATTATTAAAAATAATGTGTCCACATTACAAAATAAATTATACTTACCTTAATAATTAATAAAAAAAATAAGAAGAAGAAAACATATAAAAGATGTCATACAATATCTTAAATAATGCAAATTAATATAAAATTTAATAATTACTTCGAAATCAAATACAGAAAATATTGCAGGAAACATTGACGAGATTTTACATTTCGGCTCAGCTGAGAAGTTTACTAGAAAAATTTACCTTTCCGTCCAATATTTTCCCTACATTTTACACTCTTTGGGTGTCTACGCTTGAAAAAAAAAATATTATTTTCAATGGTAAAAGTAATATTTAATGTGATACATAGTGATTGATTGTCTATGAACATAAAAAAAAAAAGTATATGAGTATTTATGAAATTTACGGAACTTATTATAAAACTTCATATGAATAGTTTGTATATTTAGAGAGGAAAAGTCTGTAAAGAAAGTTAAAAATTTTGAGGTTGGATTACGCGATTTTAACTATTTATATTTGTAAGAAAAAAAAATATATCGAAATTCTAATTTTATAGAGTCTAAACAATGAAAATAAACAAAAATGAAATAAATAAAATAGTTTTTCCCAAAATGGTCCCTTGACTATTCTCAAAATGGTCCCTCAACTATTTCTCAATGTTTATTAGGCTAACAATAGGTAAATGGACGAAAATACCCTCCATTTTAACACTGATTTGACGGAATATGTAACGGAGGACCAAATTGGTGAGTTTTTGAAAGTCGAGGGACCACATTAGGTGCAATTGAAAGTCGAAATGCAAAATTGAGAATGAGCAATAGTCGAGGGACCATTTTGAGAAAAAACTCTTTTCATATTTAAATTTCTTTTTATTCTGTTTAATAATGTCTTTGCTTGAGGGCAAGAAAATAAATAAGTGTGGGGAAATTTGATGAGCTTTATTTTTATTGTCCATTTATGTAAACTATTTACAATTCATTTGCACTTTTTTAATTAATTATGTACATACTTTTATTTATTTTAATAATTATTTTTGTTTTGGGTTTTTAGTATTATTATTGCTATTATTATTAGTTTTTAGGTAAGTTAATAAAATGGGTTAGTCCATTAGATTAAGCCCAACATCTTCTTAACCGCAAGTTATGCCGTGGACCCAGGTCCACCCTGCAAGGTGGACCTAGCTCCCGTTTCACTATATTTAAAAAAAATTACTAAATATATAGTCCTGAAATGTGTGAATGTGGAGGTTTCAAATTGTGAATATGGAGTATAGAATTTGTGAATGTAGAGTTATGAATGTGTGAATATGGAGTATAGAATTTGTGAATGTACAGTTATGAATGTGTGAATCTGTAATAGAGTTAACAAGAGTTCTAACTGTCTTGAAATGTGTGAATATGGAGGTTTCAAATTGTCAATGTGGAGTATAGAATTTGTGAATGTAGAGTTATGAATGTGTGAATGTGGAGTTCCAAAGTTGTGAATATAGAGTATAGGACCTGTGAATATAGAGCTTTAAATGTGTGAATGCATAACAGTGGTAATATAGTTACTAAACATATAGCCCTGTAATGTGTGAAGTTGGAGTTTTCAATTTGTGAATGTGGAGTATAGGGTATGTGAATGTAGAGTTTGTGTTCTGTTGCGATGAGGAGCCGCCGTTAATTTTTTTTTCTTAAAAAAAAAAATTTTTAAACGATGTCGTATTGGACCCAGGTCCACCTTGTAAGGTGGACCTGGGTCCACGGCATAACTACTGCTTCTTAACGGCAATCCATCCAACGAGCACATTCCTGTCAACAATAGTGCCAAACGAGAAGCTTGGGGAGAAGAGCGAATTAGAGCTTTACCTGGTCTTTTGGAGATCCGGCTCATCAGCGGCGACGGTTGCGCGTTGAAATCGACAGGCTAAGCAGTATTAAAAGGAAGCCAAAGTTCATCGTTTTTTATCATCAATTGGCCCGGACCAATTCAAGAGGCAGTTCTAAGCTTCCCCACGGCGGTAATATTTTTGGTGCGGCGGAGATTTCCGATGGACGGAAACCGTTTCTGGGCAGCGCTATACAGAGTCTGGGCACAGCAGATTAATCGCAGCAGATTAGCAATTGGCACATCACGATTCTGGTTTTCTTTTTCCCTTAGCAATTCTATTTTTTTCAATTCATTCTGTGAATGTTAATTGTTAATTATAGTGCTTAGTGCTAAAGTACTGCTGGTTAATCGTGGTTCCTTTATTATAATGATCTGCTGAAATTTTTTATTTAGGGACATGATTAATTTACCATGAACATTGTGTAGTAATTGTTTAATTGTACCAATTGAATTGAATTTTGCCCTTTGATCATATTTTAGTAATTGGTTGTGTTACTGGGTGATCAACTTTAACATAATTGAACTGAATTGAGGGAAATCTTAATGTAGAAATCAGGCGTATTAATTCCATGCTCCCAAGGGTAAACGAGTAGATAATTTGATTGTTTTATCATTGACTATTTGGTTCATAACCCAGGTATTCCGTAAGTTCTTCTAGGCTGAATGAGTTTTAATTATTTGAATAAATGTATTAAGCATACGAATGATTAAAGCACGTGACTGATTCTGAACGCCATACGGATTAGTCACATAGCAGTTAGAACGAACCTCTAATTTGGTTGGCAAGTTAAACTAATCTGCAAGATAAGTAATGGTAATTGATTCATGATCCTAGTCTTTTATTTCCTTGCTGCTATTTCATTTCGTGGTTATTCAATTGTTTTTCCTGCGTTCGTTTTTCACTTGCAGTTTTATTTGGTTAAGTACACCTTGATTCTCAATTAGCTTTGAACACTCTAAATTGTTAAGTTAGTTTAATTTTAAGTTATTAAATTGCATTGTATCATTTTCCTGTGGGTTTGACCCTTGCTATTGCACATTATCACTACAACTGATTCGTGCACTTGCGAGAACATTATTAAAATTGTCCATTATTAAGCCATGATGACTTGTAGCTTAGCTTACTAAGTTATCCTATACAACATAGGATACTTTATGTTTGAGAATATGCTCAATCTCATGTACATGCACATTTTCTTTTTTAACATGACAAGTTTTGGAATCATTTTTGTGTGCACATCACTCTATGTGCATCGTAGAGTTTATATCATGTAATATTTGCATTGTGTGCAGGAATTTTCAGATTGGGATAAATTTGTACCGATTTTAAATATCAAGTACCAGCAAATTGACGACGTTGTACCGCCAGTTGTAACATTTGCACTAGGGAGAAAGCTCAAAGTGACAATGAAAGCCACTAATTCATATTTCATAGCATAAGTCATGATGACTTGTAACTTATCTTACTAATTAATAGTACGTACTAATCAAAAGCAATGTTACCTTAACAATTAACATATAGGACAACCCATTCGATTTGAAACCGAAAATATCGTAAAATAGTGTGTACTTTTCAGTTAGTAAATTGTAAAATATATTTTTTAGTATAGATATTTTTTAAGAAAAAACAATGTATACCATAATATTTACGTTGAAGTTATACCTCTTTTAACATATAAACCACGTGAAAACCAGAGCAGTGGTCTAGTTTTCGTTCCGTCGGACCAGAGCAGTGCTCTGGTTTACGACGGGGAACCAGAGCAGGCTCTTCTTCTACACCGGAAACCAGAGCATTTTGGTTTCTGGCGTAAACCATTGTAATACCCCGTATTTTCCTAACATTATTATTTTATCCTAAGACGTTGACATTCATGAGTTATGATCTCCCGATACTTCAAAAGGATTTTTATAAGTGAGTATAGTTGTTATTAAGCTGCGAACCAACGTACCGGTCACGAACCGTAAAATTTTTTAGGACGAATTTTCAGCTCGGATTTCCTAGGAAATGGATTATTAGGCACCATACTATTAAGCTTGAATTTCCTATTCAATTAAATTAGCCCGTAGTGGTGGAAATTTATTTTGATCGTAGCATCGCTAAATTTCGCGGTGTACCGAACCTAGCCCAATTTTGAGGTTTTTGTCTGGGATATTTTTGGTTTCAAAATTCTTCCTATTTAAATTATTTTCCACTGAAACTTTATCTGTTTGGACCACAACTGATAAGTTGGAAGATTTTATTTTTGGAACCACAAGGTAGTGACAAGTGTCACTAATTTTTACCTTGTAATTAAAAATATTAATTTTAAGAGATGAGTTTGGATAAGCATCCCTATATTTTATTATTATTATTATTATTATTATTATTATTATTATTATTATTATTATTTATATGAATGGATAATCATCCATATATTTTATTATATATATATATATATATATATATATATATATATATATATATATATATATATATATGTGATGATAAGAATGAAGTTTCATTCTTATCATTTTCCTTCCAAATTCGTGAGAGAGAGAGAGAGAGAGAGAGAGAGAGAGAGAGAGAGAGAGAGAGAGAGAGAGAGAGATCATCATCTTCCACCATTAGAGCTCACCTTCCATAGCCAAGCTTTCTTCACAAGTGTCAACCTATTCGGTAAAACATTAATTTTATTCGGTAGAAAGCTTTATTTCCCTTCCTAGATCATGAATCTAAGTTAAGATTTCTTAAAATCATGTGTTATGTTGTTGATGGAATTTTAGGGTTTTATGGTGAAATTGGGGAAATCAACTCCAAAAGTCTTCTACGAGACTAGTAACCCGGTTGAGGTAAGGAATCCCTTAAGTCGGTTTAGTCACTTGAAATTGGATAATTGATTGTTTGGTTGAAATATGATGAGATCTAGTTGAAATTATTATATACATGATTGTATGTATAATATATGTATGTACGTATAAGTATGGTATATATATATATATATATATGTATATATATATATATATATATATATGTATGTATATATATATATATATACACACACGTGAGATGTAGGTATGTTGGAGCTAATGAAGTTTAATTTGTTGTTGATGAAAAAAAATTGGTAGATGATAAGGATTTAAATATGATAATTTGTTGTTGATGATGGCGTGATTAGGGATGTGACTAAGTGATAAATTTGGGTTATGAACAAAGATGATGATATGGAAGAATGATTATAGATTCAGGATGAATGAGTATCATGGGTTTGTTTAATGAATTTTGTTAATTAATGATGGTGGATTAAGGTAATGATTAAGAGTACGTACTTAAGGATTAATTATGGTGATTATTGAGTAATGAGAGGATGCTAAGATTATGATATAGATTGGTGATTTGGTTCACGTTGAAGTCTAGTGATGAGGATAATGTTGGACTAATGACTAAAGGTTTATGTTAATTATAGATGGGTAAGTTGTTGAAGGTGAGAAATTGTGATCTAATTATGAGTTATGGTTTAGTGATTTAAGGTTTGAAATCAATTATGAATTATGGTTAAGGGTGGTGATTATTGATAATGGTGATTAGGAACTATTATTCTTATTACTAAATAAGAAAAGTTATGAAGATTATGAGCTTATAAGGATTATGATTAAGATTGGATTAGTGATGGAATTAAATGAGGATGATGGAATGATGGATGACGTTATTGAGGATGGTGATGTCATTGTGTTGTTAAGCTATGATGTTGAATTATAATTATGGTGGTGATATATAATTCTATAATTATGTTACATGAGTTATGAATTGGTGATTATGAATTAATGGTTTAGATTAATGGATAATTATGGATTATGGTTAATAGCGGTGTTAATGCTTTCGATGACTTGATAATGATGTTATAAGGTTGTTGACTTGTTGTTGATAATGGATTACTAGGTTAGTAGTAACTAATGACAATAATTAATGCTTAAGAGTGATTAAGGTCAATTGTTGGATTATGGGTGACTAAGTATCGATTATGGATGTGTGATTTCCTTAAGTTATAATGGTGTTGATGATAGTGGAAGTTGTTGATGACGATAGTGACAAGGACAACTATCTATTATTAATTAATGGTGGAACCATGATTATGGATCACCGATGATGATTGGATTATAAGATGAACTGAGATTCATAATAAGGAATAAGTATTGGGAATGGATATATGTAGTGTTAGTGGAAAATATATATAAGTATTCGATGAGTGACCAGCTTGTGTTCAGTATTTTCTCAACTGTGTTTTCTTCCAATTTTTGCTCGTACTTGAGCTACGTTTGAAAAGCCTTTGGGCAAGTGAAAATGTTTATGAAAACTTACTATACGTTGAAGAACGTATGCTACTCTGGTACATCGGTTGTCAAAACCTTATTTTTGAGGGAAAATACCACTTTTAGTGAGTGGGTACTTTACGTGGGAATGATGAGAAAATGATGTTAAAATGAATAAAACCTTAGTTTCAAGGAGTTACGAGGACCTTGTTGTCTTTTTACCTCGGGCTATAATTACCAAAGGTTGTCATTGAAATATGTACGGTTGTATTCGTACTTAGGCGAAGTCTATTTGCCGAGTCTCTACGTCACTCATGTATGGCTAGACTGTGGGGGTGTGCACACTTAAGCGTATTGACTTCGTCGTCTCCGGGTTGGTGTCATTTTAATGGACCTAGGCGGGGCCACACTAGGGGACATTCTAATGAACCATCGTCCAAGGGACCTAGAAGAGAGCTTGGGTAATGACCGCAAGCCCATGTTCCAAGTTCAATCGGTCAACGACAAGGAATATTTAACATTTCCTATAAGGCCTCATACTTTGAAATGAAACTAAGTCGAGTTTTTCACAAGTAATGGTTGAATCAATGACTATGATGAGATGTGGGATACTAGTTCCAAGAAACTAGTCGAGTAATGTATGAGAAATGGGATATTGTGAAGATGTCAAGTATGGTTGTGCAAATTCACTTGATGTTGAGACGTGAAAATGATTTTGAGCGGCAGTTATGCCATTATTCTTATTTGAGAAAGGCTTTACATGATTTAACGTATATACGCTACTATACTATCTACGAATCATTTGGTTGCAGGTGGATTTTCAAATCATGGGAAAAACTTTATAAAGCTTTCAAATTATTATGTTTTCAAACCTTTGTCTACTTTTAAGTGGCAATGGATTTCCTTACTTAGCCGTCGCGCTAACTGCACTTCAATGTGTTTTCTGTTAACAGATGTTGTCTAGTGTGGGCTCCAGTAGCCCGATGAGCTCTGGACAGGATGGAAGTGGATGTCGATGTTGTAAGTTTAGCCTTAACGTTTGGGTATAGGAGAGATACCTAAGCGTGGCGGTAACACCCAGTTTGCTGCTGGTTAGATGTAAGCTTCCGCGATGTATTGTTAGGGATTTTGTAATAAATCCAAGATGTGAAAATTGGGGTGTTACAACCATGGTATGGTTTCCGCCGAAAACCATACGGTTGAAGTGGTAGTGAATGATGAAAAATGACTTCCGCCCAAATTTGCCGAAGTAATTTTTCGCCATTTTCGGGTGATTTTCCGCAGTCAACATAAATCTTCGTTGGCTGGGTTTTCCAAGGGCATCCAAACACAACCTAAGTTATGATGTGCTCATGTAAGATCAAACCTCTCTCAGATTGTATTCATGGTTGTGCTTTGGTTCTTCATTGTTGCAAAGCTAATGTAAATTAAAACAAGAAAATAGTTAGCAGCTCCTAGGTCTAGTAGATGAGAAGATTTAGTTAAGGGTTTCTTTCAGCAGAAGGTGGGAGTTTGGTTTATGCTCCATTTACATCCTTATGGACTTTGTGGCCAATTTTATGGAGTCCAGGATATAATCCAGTAAAATTAGGAAACTTAAATTATAAACAAAATACTTAGCAAATGGCCAAATATGAAATAAGCCATTTCGAAACACACAAAACTTAATGATATGATCTACACACGTCCTACTTGAACTCGATATGAACTTTACACGGGTAGTATATTAGTATATACATTACTTGTACCTGTCTCAAACTAGATTATAGGCCATCCCTATGTGGTATTCTAAGCCAAGACATGGTTGGAAGATTGGAGCAACAACTTGAGATCGGAAATAATGTCGTGAAATGAAAACTAGAGAAATATCAATCGTGTATTCGTTGGAAATGAAAATAGAAAAATAGAAAAAAAGGGATAAAAATAAGTTTTGTGAAATTAATCCAATAGCCTTACATGTATTTCAGTTCTAGAACTTTGCCGCCGCGCTTGTTCTTTCCTTCTCAGATTATCTCAAGTCTATAATCACTGTCTCTCATCTTCTAACCCTACCATATATTCTAGTAGTCTAGTTTGTATTTCACATACTCAGTTGCTCTTAGTTTAAACTCAACATTGGTTGAAGCCCTGTACGCTTTTTTAGTTGTTTGTGGTTTCATGTTTTTCTATCCTTGTTAATCGTTGGATACTTATTGGATTGTAGTGAAAGCCGAAAGCCCCAATTTATTCTGTGAATATGACTAAAGCCCTAATTTTGATTTCTATTATGTGAAATTTATTCTAGTTTTAGGGTATGCCCTAAGCTCCAATCTATTCTATGAATATGTTCAATGCCCTAATTTTAATTTCTGTGATGTGGAATTTATTCTAGGTTTAGGGTATGCGATAAGCCCCAATTTGTCGACTGCTGTCTGCTGTACGTAATCCATTGTTTCAACTTTCATGCTTTCATTAATTCTTTCATGCTTAACCACTCTCCCACACTTAATTAATTTGTTGATTCAATGATTCTATAATCCAATTTATTGATTCTTCAATAATTAATCCCAGTGGCAGTATCCTTAATCCAATATATATGTTTTCTTTTCTAATTTACACTATGCATTTTTTGATCATTTCTTACCTATATAAATGCATAGTTTATTATTCAATAATGATGATTAGTGATAGATGTTAGATGCTTAAAATCATAAAAATAAATTTTTTTGAGAGATTTGAAAATGTTGTGGCAGCATTAGGCAGTGTAGACCATTGAAAAGGGTCTTTTTTTTTTTTTTTTTTTGGATTTTTTGAGCATGGTGAATTTTGAATTAAAAACTTGTTTATTGTAAATGTGAATTGAATTATACATTTTTTTTTTAAAAAACTGTCAATCTGCTAATATTTTTTTTTCTTTAAAATTTTAGGCGCCCACCTAGGCGCCGCTTAGGCGCAAGGGGCTGCCCGGGCACCCGATAAGTACCTAGCGCCTACTGCAACATTGAAAACAAGCAATATTATGATGAGGCGGTGGTCAATCGGTTTTGTATTGTTAAAAAAGTGATAAGAGGAGCCATTTCATTTGCATGATCTTATCAGTATGTAATTATAATTTTTTATAGTTTGATAGTATAATTTTTGTTTTGCTAATATTTGAGGTCCTATTTGACCTTACTCCTTTTATTTATTTTGTGTTTTATGAATGATACAGGTAAACTACATTTAACAAGAATCTTTCTCATAATTTTCCGATACAAGAATTATATTCTACTTATATTAGGTCACCCTTTTGGTGTTTTGGGGAATTTAGTTTAGTTTTCTTAATTAGGGATCGGAGATGTGTGTAGCTTAGTTAATTATAGAATTTTAATTGTTCAATTGTGTTGCTGGGGATTACTTTTGACTTGATTTAGTTCCTTTGCTTTACTTTTCTAGTATTATGGATGGCTAATGTAGATGTAGGTGTTAGAGATTAATTTATTTTTTTTGAAAATAAAGCATTATATTAATTAAAATCAGCATAAAAAGCATTATAAATGATGTTCTAGGGGTTTTTGAACCACTCCGAGCAATCAGACATAGAAACAGACTGCCTAGCAAGATCATGGGCTGCCTGATTCACCGATCGCCTAGTATATAAACATTAAACTGACATAAGTAAAGCTACTCAACAAGTATTTAATCTCAGCTAAAACTAAATGATAAGGGGAGCCTCCCAAAGTTGAATTTAGGCCTTGGACCACCCGTAAAGAGTTAGTCTCCACAATAATATTGTCAAATTTATGAGATTGTTGGAGGATGAAGCTACTGTTAGAAGAAATATTCAAGGGCATTTGTGTACATTTACATTTCCACTTCCACTTCTCTATTAATTCGTTACTCGTATATATAAGATTAGCCATAGCAGCCAAAATTATTTTTGATCGTAACATCGCGAAATTTCGCAGGATACCGAACCTAGCCCAATTTGGAGTTTTAGACTGGAATTAATTTTTGGGTTCGAAAATTATTTGAATTAAATTAGTTTCCACCGAGAATTTATCTGAATTAATCCCAAACAGTCTAAGTAAAGATATTTTGGGTATTTTAATCCAAGTTAGGTGAATTCTTGTCCAACAAGTGTGGACTAGTCAACCTTTTGACCAAAGACCATAAAAACCCATTTTTCTTCCCCATTTTTGTGTGTTGGCCGAAAATACTCAATGGAGATAGAGAGAGTGGAAATTTCATCTTCTTCCTCAAACTCCAACTTCGATAGCCAAGACCTTCAACACAACCTCCAAGATATTCGGTAAAATTTCAATTTTATTCGGTAAATAGTTTTATTTTGCCTCCTAGAACCTAAATCTAAGTTAAAATTTCTTGAAATCTTGTGTTATGTGGTTGATGAAATTTTAGGGTTTTGAGGTGAATTGGGGAAAATCACCTACAAAGACCTCCTACAAGATTTGGAACCCATTTAAGATAAGGAATCCCTTTATTTGGTTGAGGTTGTTTGAAACTAGGTGATTGATGATTTGGTTGAAATTATTATGAGTACTTGTTACAAACTTTGTGTACATGAACTATGTATTATGTGTAAAGGGGAAAATT
>CP025659.1:10901115-10921548 GCA_003576665.1 Ipomoea trifida | reverse complement strand
TTTCCTAAACACTTAGCTTCTTGTTCTATTGTTTTTATAATTATCATTGTATTCTAATTTACAAGTAATATTTTTTTTTAATGAAGTAATTTACTTGTAATTCTTAAGAAAATGTTATTACATATCAACTGTATTGGTTGCGAATCACCTTCACTGGCAAGAGTTAGTAACTGGACATCATTTTGAATAAATATGGGCTTATTAGCACACATGCATGCTCATGGATAATTATGATTTAAAAAAACAATATAATCAAGTGGGAATTAGATGTTTTGATAGTAATTAATTTGCAAAAGGAAGGACAAATTAGATATGGGAGCTGAGTCAGGGATTACGAAAATTTATAAATAGTTGTGAGAGAAATGTTAGACTACAATCATGGACAAAGTTATTGGGAAGAAAATATTCTCTTTGGGATTATCTAACTTGAAACTTGAAAGATTCTCATGTCATATTCTTTTAAATTTACTTAGAAAAAAAGCAAATTTATATGAGGAATATAGAACTTCTATTAATGATAATTATAATAAGATTGATTAAATGATGTTAAAAAAAGGTTTTTTTTTTAATGAATAATTGAATAGTTACAGTATCATATTAGTATAAGTTCATTGGACTTGTAAAAATGATATTGAACTATACAATTTATGTTTTATAACACTTATAATTAATTACATATAAATCTTCAATTAATAATCAAATAAACAATTGTGAGTTACAATTGTATGCTTTGTAAAGTGTACAAGCAACAGAAGAAAATAACTAGAGAAGAGTGCTCAAGGACTTATGTATATTAGCCAGTTTATATTTCATTTAAAAAAAAATGTTTACAGACAATTTCAATTAAATGGGCACCACATTAGTTTCTATTATGACTAAATAAACTGCAAACAAATTTTATTTCCCAAGACTCTGCATGAATTATTTTCTTCACAACCCTTCAAAAAGGTCATAAAATGAGAAAATGAGGGATCTCATACCCAACTACCATTAAGTTACTTAGTATATATAATGTGCTAATTAATTATGTCAATATATTTAAATTAAATAATTAGTATATCTTTACACACCAACAAAGAAATATTCATCTGAACCATAAAAGATAAATTTTAATTGATAAATATCATTAAAACTTTTTCATCTTTTGTATTTAATTATTTCTTAGAAGAAAGTTAAATGCATTTATTTTATTTTATTTTATTTTTGCTAAAACTAAGAAGATATCGTTGGACAATCAACGGTAGAAACATATATCATGTATGCAAGTCCAACATGCATTTGTCAAAAATATGTTGAGACATTTACCCTAATAACATATGTTGTTCTACATTAGTTTTAGTAAGCATCTGTCAAACCCGGCAAACATTGTGAAACAATTGTAGAGCAGCTTACCTTAATAACATTGATTTATTATTATTTTTTCTAAAAACCTAGATGATATCATCACACAATCAAACAGTGAAATCATATAACATGTATGGAAAATCGGCAAGCATTTGCCAAACAATGGTAAAGCATCTTACCTTAATAAACTCAGTCATTTTACATGATGACTTTCAATAGACATTTGTCAAATGTGACAACATTTGTCAAACAATTGTAGAGCATTTGTCAAACAATTGTAGAGCAAATAATTTATGTAAATCTTTTTGTTCATTTTTATATCTTATATTTCAAAAATATTTTGGTGTACAGAGAATTTCAATTCAATGGGCATCACATGAGTTTCTATCATGACAAGTAAACTACAAACAAATTGTCTTTTCTGGAAATCTACATAAATTATTTTCCTC
Source organism: Ipomoea trifida (assembly GCA_003576665.1). Lineage (NCBI taxonomy): Eukaryota > Viridiplantae > Streptophyta > Magnoliopsida > Solanales > Convolvulaceae > Ipomoea > Ipomoea trifida. The sequence goes on along the minus strand of CP025659.1, from coordinate 10,919,755 downwards.
ACAGCCCTTTAAAAGCGATCATAAAAATGACTAATCTCGTACCCAACTACCATTAAATTACTTAGAATATTTAATTAGCTAAATAATTATGTAATTATATTTATATAATGAGTATATCTTTGCACACCCACAAAGAAATATTAATTTGAAGTATTAAAGATAAACTTTGATTGATAATATCATTACTATTTTTCATCTTTCATATTTATTTGTAAGAAAATATTTGCACACATGTGATTTTTTTTTTTTTTTTTGCTAAAAACCAAGAGGATATCATTGGACAATCAAATGGTGAAAACATATAACGTGTATGCAAGCATTTATCAAACAAGATGATATAAATGGATGATCAAACCGTGAAAATGTATAACATGTATAAAAATTCTGCAGGCTGTAGAGTAGCTTACCTTAATAACATATGTTGTTTGTTTGTTTTTTTTTTTTGTTGTTTTTTTTTTTAGATAAACCAAGATGATATTATTGGACAATCAATTGGTGAAAACATATAATGTGTATGAAAATTAGATATCCATTTGTCAAACAACTTTAGAGGACCTTACTGTAGTAACATATGTTGTTCTACATGAACCTTTAATCCCCTATATATACTCTTTAGGTTCCTTGTGAGAAGCAAAATCATAAAACTTATTAAGAGGACATTATTGGACAATCAAATTAAAGAGCGGAAACATATAATGTCTATACATTTGTCAAACAACAATGGATTTTTTTTGTGGCGCCCACCTAGGCGCTGCTTCAATGAATAACGTAGGAATTGAACTTACAGTGTTTGGTATGAGGGAATAGAAGTACAGGGAATTGAAAGCTAAGAAGCGACAGAATGACTAAAATGCCCTTATGTTGTAGTAGTAGTAATAATAATAATGTTCCGCGGAATTGCAATTCCCTCCAACCAAATACTGTAGTTGCAAAAATTCATTGAATTTCAATTCAATGAATTACAACTCCTCCAAACTACACTCAACCAAACAACCCCTTAGATTGATTTCAACCATGTAATTTTTTTAAGTTTACAAACAATTTTCATAAGTATTTCTTAGCTTATACTGCTTTTGTGTACATTTTACTTATGTAAATCTTTTAGATTGATATCAACCATGTAATTTATTTAAGTTTACAAAGAATTTTCATATGTACTTCTCAGTACTACTGATAACAAAAACGTAGATAATTAAAGATGTTAGATTCTAAGTTTTGTGTGCGTATTTTAGAATATAATGATTCAACTTTCAAGCTAACAAATTCTTTTGTTTAACACTGGTTTTGCAGCAATGAAGAACCAAGGCACAACAAGGAATACTATTTGAAAGGGATTTCATTTACATGCATACAACGTATCCTAACATAGTCTTGGATAGAGCCCCCTCCTTTTTCTCCCACCACTTTCACAAGATAAAATAGTTTTGAACACACACAAACTCATACTTCAACAAATACTACAATTTATTTATGTATATTTTTAAAAGAAGTAGCACAAACAATACTAGGTGTACTTATGTTCTCTACGTACTCTAAACTTTTATTCCAATGCTCAAAATTTTGATGTAAATTAAAAAAAAAAAAGTTAATCCGTGTCAACCACCTGAGTAAGAATTAGGAATACATGCTATATACCTGTCATTTGACTTGATTAATTGCATTCGGAAAATAGCTATAGATTTTTCTAATCTCAACTCTTTGTTTGTAAAACGGACTGCGAATTGCCCACGAGCTAGCCCGAAAAGTCGTGTCTAAGTGTGTGGACTATTTTTCTGGTCCCCTTTCCTTATGTTGTTCATGCTTTAGAGCTTGACTCTTATTAATATATTATATCTTGTTTTTTCTTCAAAAATCAGCAAAATTCTTATTGTGTGTAATATTTACTACTAAAACTTTTAGTTTGTGGATGTAACACATCCTTCTTCACACTCTAGGTAGAGTGTTTGGGATTTTGAGTGTGTGTACACATTTTTTTTCATGATTTAGAAATATGACGGGATACAATACTTTGAGTGAATGTAGATTATGCTCCTGTATCTATGGAAAATACTATGTGTACTTAGGTTCTCTACTCTGAACTTTTATTTCAATGCTCAAAATCTTGATATAGGTACTTATAATGAGATACATAAAAACAAAGTAGTTTATCAGTGTCAACCACCTGAGTAAGAATTAGGAATACATACTATACATGCTAGAGGTTTTTCTAATCTCAACTTTTTGTTGGATTATTATTATTTTCAAAACATTATTTCCCTAACATTACTATTTTAATAAATATTTTCAAAAAGGGATTATTATTATTATTTTATATAAATCTAACTATTTTGTTATAAGCATTGGGTCAACTTATTTTTTTTTTTATTTTACTACTTAAATCCCTAAGCCCAAATGTGATTATTTCGTAATGTTCAGAACCTAACTTTAGCCCAATTTTTTTTGGCCCATTTATAATTCTCTACTTTTTCTACCGTAACTATATCTGTTTTAACCCATAACAGTCTAACCAAAGATATTTTCCATTACCCACCACAAAAATGTGACAGTGTCACTTTCTATACCACATGTTTTCATCCTTATCTTATAAGATAAGCTTTATCTCCCATATGTCTTTCTCTTCAAAATTTGTCTCCCTTTTCCTTTTGCCTATATATAGAGGGGTTGTGTGGTGAGGAAAAAATCAGGAGAAGTGAGGAGAGAAATCATATATGTGTGGGAGAAGAATTGGGCAAGTGAAATAGAAGAGTTGGTTATAGGTAAGATTTATGTCTATCCAAAATTTATTTTATCCCAAATCAAAATATTTAATATGTGCTTATGTGATATTATGATTTTGTGAAAATGTGAGTACATGTCTTATGAAATTATTTGATGTGAATACATATTGTTTGTTCTTGTGATTGTTAGTGAAATTATTAGATTTATAGAGATTATGATAAGTAATGAAATTATGATGTTGAAGAGATTTGGTGATGAAATTATTGGTATATGGATTATGAAAAGGAAAATATTGGTACGTGGATATTATGAATATGAAGGTTATAGACATAAGATATGACATTGAATAAGTAATTTTGGGTTATAGATGTAAGATATGATATTTTGAAGAATATGGTTATTTATATATTTTGTCCCGGAGGGTGGTGATACTTGGAGGTTTTGAACTATCCTTTATGACTATTATTATTATGATTATGATATGATGATGAGAGTTGAGATCTCTCTATTCGGTTTTGGCCACCGGTTCATGGAATCGTCCGGTTGGTTTGGATTTGATTTTGATTTGGTTTTGGGCCACCGGTTCATGGAATCGTCCGGTCGGTTTGGATTTGATTTTGATTTGGTTTTGGCCACCGGTTCGTGGATTCGTCTGGTTGGTTTGGTATTGGTTTGGAAGTTGAAACTTTCCATTTGGATCCATTCCTCCTTGATATTTTATATAATAACTATTTTTGGATATATGAAAAGTTTAATCAATTATTTGAAGAATTATCTTTGGTGGTTATTGTGAGAGTTTGGATACTCTCTATTTGGTGGTTATTTTGAGAGATTGAGATTATCTCTTTGGTATTTATTTTGAGATAATGGAATTATCTTTTGGATGTTTATTTTGAGATATTGGAATTATCTATTTGATAATTATTTTGAGATATTGGAGTTATTCCTTTGGTATTTATTTTGAGACTTGGAATTCTCTCTTTGGTGAATAAGTTATGATTTAAAGAAATTTTGAGTAATGATGATATTATGATATTCTTGAAGAAATTGTTATATGGAAAAGTTAAGATAAAGATTATATTATGATATATATTGAGGAAATTGTTATATGGAAAGATTGAGATAAAGATTGTATATGGTGAATCTTGAGGAAATAGCGGTTGAGATATTTTGGATTATGAATAGGCAATGACTTTATCTCTTAGAAATGTATAGATATTTTGATATGTATTTTTATACATATTTGGATGTGTGATTTCCTCAAGTTATATTTCTAATGGATTAAAGATTATTGTTTTATGAGATTAAGAATATATTAAGGGGTTAAATTTATTATGTGGAAATATATGTGCTCCAAGGTGCTAAGTGCTATGTGCAAAATGTTTTACGGGGTAGAGTATGTCTTACCAGCCGTCGTGCTGACTTTGTTTCTACCATAGTGTTTTTGCAGGGAATATTTGGCATGGCACTTGGCATGAGAGTGAATCGTTGTATAAAGATTTTATTGTACCAATAGGAATTCCACCATTGTAATAGTAATTTTGGTAGTAGGTTTTGCCTGTGCGTTTGAGTATAAGAGAGATACTTGAACGTGGCATAACACCCCTTTTTCCTTTTAGTTGTTGTTTAAGCTTCCGCTGTTGTATTAAAAAAAATTAAATTATACCCATATTTTCGGTAGTGGAAAAAGTGGAGTGTTACAGTTGGGTGATTTTGTAATAAATTTAAGATGTGAAAATTGGGGTGTTACACAGGGCTACTCACGAGTTAACTCGGGAAGTTGTGACTGTGTGGACTATTTTTTAGTCCCTTTTCCTTATTATTAATATATTATCTAGTTTTTTCTTTAAAAATTAGCAAAATTAAAGGATCATATACAGCTCTTTCAACTGTATAATTAAAGGCTAGTGGCGAGATCTGGGGAGAGTATTTCTCCACTTCTGAAACCGACAATGAAAAAAACAAAACGCCAGCGAAACTGAAGAAATTTAATGACGAGAAATGGATGACGTATTATCCATCTCCGAGAAAATGGGCGGGTAGTACAAGTAGCAGAAATGAGGTTTCATGGATTGCCCGAGCAACCGGGATAACTTTTGAGGGCGACAATCCACTTTATTACTACGGAATGTCCATCAATGGAGTTTTGGTTACGCCGGCTCTGTTGTGCTGGTCAACCAGCCTCGCGGGGGCCGGGGCTCCACCATTTGTTTCACGGAATACATGTGTCAATCCTCAGACGAGACAAAGGTTGTCCATGGACGAGTGATGGTCGGGGCATTCAAGACAGTCCTCAGAAACAATGCCCACAAGAGGGAGCTTTGCCTGACCGAGAACTGCCTCGACTTCCATCCCTCCAACGTAACAAAATCGTTGGACGTTAAAATCCAACCGAAACCATGGCCTAGAAAAGAAGAAGAAGAGAAAGAGACAGAATACTTTTGCCGAAACCTATACTTTCCCCACAAAGACAGGTTTTTTAGTTTAAAAATTGAATCCATAGGACTGGGCAACGACCATTGCTATTCCTGCAAAACAAGAAAATCCCAGGATGAAAAGAACACATTCTAGTACAGTGAATCCACCACTAACTTCACATATCAAGGGATTCACTACGAAGCTTTCGACTTTCTCTACATTAGTCCTTCCCATTTTGAGGAGTCCCAGAATGGCAACCAAAGTGTCATCGAAGATGACGCGAATTCGATGCCAAAAACATATGTAATATGCCAGTTTGTGTCAGTGGATACGCCTTCTTCACCCGTACAGCTCAACCCCAACGATGTAATAAGTATCACAGTCACAAGGTTTTACAGACCTGAAGAGTTTAATGCAATGGATGCTTACCTCTTCGATATCCATACGGTAACCTTAATTAATCTGCATACATTCTTTATTCTATTTGTATGGATCAAGATTTCGCATTTTAGAATGAGGTTTCTCTTAGCTTGAAATATATATGTTTTTTAAATGCACTTATATGTTATAAGCTTTCAGATATATTGGAGTGATAAGACAAAAACAGTGTTTGTCACAGTAGGAAGGGGAAATGTGTAGTTTGGACAAAGAAAGATTTTGTATTTATGGATTTTCCTTATATGAATGAGCATATTTTCTTCTGTGAATATGTAGTAGTTGACCCAGATCAGGCCAAAATTGCAACCAGTAACTATCTTAACTACCTTGTTGTTCTTTTTGGGTGAATAAGGAAATGCGCCGCCATTTCTCGAGTGTGTGAACTAGGAAAAGTGATCAGCTGAAGTAAAATCAGTCTAGTTTGTGCATAGTTAATTGACACAAACCAAGAAAACCAACAGAATGCTTCAATTCCACTAAGAGTCAAACTTGGAATACCTTCTTTCTTTTGACAATCTTGTTTGAACTTATACTACTACAAAAAGAATGACATTGACAAAAGATAAATTAGCTTAATTGGTAGATTAGATAGTTTTGTCTCGCAGGGCTAACTCAAGTAGTAGATCAGTTTCTCCAATGACAGGGTGAGGTTTGATTCCCATAGAATTAGTCTTGTTTAAACTGATTCCCATCAAAAGCCCCCATGTACATTAAATTTCTCAGCTTAAACAAGACTAATTCTAAGCCCCCATGTAGCTAGTCTCTCATCAATTCTATGGGAGTCAAACCTCACCCTGTCAGTGGAGAAAGTAATCTACTACTTGAGTTAGCCCTGCGAGACAACATTATGCAATCTACCAACTAAGCTAATTTATCTTTTATCAATGTCATTCTTTTTGTAGTATAAGTTTAAACAAGATTGTCAAAAGAAAGAAGGTAGTCCAAGTTTGACTCTTTGTGGAATGGAAGCAATCTGTTGGTCTTCTTAGTTTGAGTCAATTAGCTATTCAGCTGATCACTTTACCCAGTTCACACACTCGAAAACTGGCAGCGCATTTCCTTATTCACCCAAAAAGAACAACAAGGTAGTTAAGATAGTTATCGGTTGCAATTTTGGCCTATGATATGGGTCAGCTACTACATATTCACAAAAGAAAGTATGCTCATTCATATAAGGAAAATCCATAAATACAAAATCTTTCTTTGTCCAAACTGCACATTTCCCCTTCACTGCTGTGACAGACACTATTTTTGTCTTATCACTCCAATATATCTGAAAGCTCATAACATATAAGTGCATTTAGACACCATATATATTTCAAACTAAGAGAAACCTCATTCTAACATGTGAGATCTTGAATTGATTCATACAAATAGAATAAAGAATGTATGTAGATTAATTAAGGTTACCGTATGGATGTCGGAGAGGTAAGCATCCATTGCATTAAAGTCTTCAGGTCTGTAAAACCTTCTGACTGCGATACTTACATCGTCAAGGTTGAGCTGTGCGGGTGAAGAAGGCATATCCACAGACAAAAACTGGCATATTACATTGCTTTTGGCATCGAATCCTCGTCATATTCGATGACACTTTGGTTGCCATTCTAGGACTCCTCAAAATGGGAAGGACTAATGTAGAGAAAGTTGAGAGCTTCGTAGTGAATCCCTTGATATGTGAAGTTAATCGAGGATTCACTGTACCATAATGTGTTCTTTTCTTCCTGGGATTTTATTGCTTTGCAGGAATGGCAATGTCGGTTGCCCAGTCCTATGGATTCAATCTTTAAACTAAAAACCCGCCTTTGTGGGGACGATATAGGTTTCGGCAAAAGTATTCTGTCTCTTTGTCTTCTTCTTCTTTTATGGGCCATGGTTTCGGTTGGATTTTAACGTCCAACGATTTTGTCACGTTGGAGGGATGGAAGTCGAGGCAGTCTTCGGTCAGGCAGAGCTCCTTCTTGTGGGTGTTGTTTCCAAGGACTGTCTCGAATGCCCCGACCATCACTCGTCGATGGTGGACAACCCTTGTCCCGTCTGAGGATTAAAACATGTATTCCACGGAATAAATGGTGGAGTCCCGGCCCCCGCGAGGTTGGTTGACAAGCACGACGGAGCCGGGGAAACCAAAACTCCATTGATGGACACTCCTCAGTAATAAAATGGATTGTCGCCCTCAGAAGTTACCCCGGTTGCTCGGAAAATCCATGAAACCTCATTCTACTACTTGTACTACCCACCCATTTTTTGGGAGATTGATAATACGACATCCATTTCTCGTCATTAACTTTCTTTGATCTCACTAGCGGTTTGTTTTTTTTCATTGTCGGTTTCAGAAGTGGAGAAATACTACGGTAGTTATACTGTGGACCATGGGTCATGGCTGATACTGCAGTTGTGTTGAACTGATACTACAGTTGTGTTGAAAGGGAACTGTAGTTGCGCGGCAGAGATGTCGTTTCATCCGTCTGGAACTGCAGTTGTGTTGAACTGATACTTCAGTTGTGTTGAACTGATACTGCAGTTGTGTGGAACGGATACTACAGTTGGGTTGAATGGATGAATGACCTTTGTTCCGCGCAACTGCAGTTTCCTTTCAACACAACTACAGTATCCGTTCAACACAACTGCAGTATCAGCATGACCATGGTCCACAACGCATTGTGGACCATGTTCCACAATATAATTTGCGGATATACTCTCCCCAATGCTCGCCACTAGGCTTTAATTATACAATTGAAAGAGCTATATATGATCCTTTAATTTTTCTGATTTTTTAGAAAAAAAAAAACAAGATAATATATTAATAATAACTTATTATTAATATATTATCTTTAAAAAAAATACAATTAAAAAATATTATTTCCACTAAATTCATTATATGATTAAAAAAATACTAATCTCAATTGCTAAAGCACTTGTATTATTATTATTATATTTGAATAACTTATAACAAAAACAATATACTTTATCCACCTGCTTCCCCATTACTACTTAAATTCTTATTAGATGATCCTACTACTTTAAAAAATTTATTCATAGCTTTTCTTTGTTATTCTACCAATTGCTCAGCTTGTTTTCTTTCCCTTTTCTTTTTTCACTCCAAAATAAATCTTTTTTAGACAATATTTTATACAATAGTTATTATAAAATTAGTCTTAAAAAAAGGAGCACGGCTATTGCAATTAGAACTCAAATACAGTTAAAATTCAAACACTATTGCAGTTAAAATTCAAATATAAATATTCTGCCATATTAATAAATAACAAATATTTACCAGATTAACAAATAACAAAAAAAATAATAAATTAGCAATATTTTTCCAGTTTAACACATAACAAATATTTGCCAGATATTAAAATTTAGCAATATTATGCGAGATTAAATGCAGTCTTAGATATTTGCCAAATGCCAAAATTAACAAATAACCAAAAAAATTCTGATTTTGTAATTAAAAATAAAAAGATTCATACATGCAATAGAGTTGTAGAATACCTTGTTTGTTAAGAATTTCCCATTTCCCATATTCCCAAATCCCAATCTTTCTGTCAACAGCCAACATTTTGTCGCCCACAAATTCGACAAATCTACAATGTAGGGAAAAACAACTACAAGAATTGTGATTGCAGAATGCAGATTTCCATAGCTTATATAGAAGATTAAATCCCTAATTTAAATAATACCTCCATAGTTGATGGCTCCATTGCTTGAGTTGCTTCCATTTTTAACTGTCGAGAATAGACTATTGGTGATTGATGTGTGAAGCAACTCAAAAGAATCCTAACTTTCAGTTCGTAGAAGTCATTACAGTCGTTCGTCACTTCGACCTCGGTAATTCTGCAGTTCTGCGCCTTCGATACTTTGACTTCGATTCGGTCGCTCCGTCGTTTGGAGAAGAGAAAACAGAATAAAAAAAAGTACTGTAATATATAAGAGGGGCCCAGCATGAGCCCTAGGCCTTAGTAATTTAGCAGGCCTAATTTTTTTTATTTATAATATATAAGAGGGGGCCATATACATGGGCCCCCTATTTGAGATGGGCCCTGTGTAACATTTTCCATTATGCCACTATTTAGTTGTGCAAGTTTTATAGACCATTTATGGTCATTATGTTATTGTGGTTTGAAACAGAAGTAACGGAAACCGTTACTTAGCCTATAATGATGGCATGTAGGCTATATATGCATAGTCCTCCCACTGATCCTAGATCGGATCACAAAAACTACACCATCTAGTTGATTAGGAGATCAAGTGGTAGCCAAAACACTCTAAACCTATGTTTCAAGCAATACAACAACTATGGCTGGAGATAAATGATCATATTAGCTTCCGCAATGAGGTTAGATTATTACAAGTATAAATATTTGTATATTTTATTCTAACATTTGGTATCAGAGCATGTTTAATCTCTGCCTAATTGTTCAAATTGCATGTGGTATATAAATTTTGAATTATATAGATTATGCAATTTATATATCTTCACAATGTTATATGCATATTGAAATTTCCTCGTATATATTTATATATGCATATGGATAATGAATGTTTCATGTTTGTATTTCATTATGTATTCAAAATCTATTGTAATAAAGTCTGTGAACATATATGCGAGCATGTGCTATATACATTTTGTATATAACTATTTTTCCAAATATTTATTTTCATGTATAAGAGATGTATATTATTTTGGTATTGTGTATATACATTCTATTAAAAAATAAAATAAAATTAATTACCAATCGTTTTTTGGAAGTTGCTGAAATGTTACTTTTTTGCCTGGACGAGGTGTTGCCGTCCGTGTCCATTACCGTTGAAGAACTGCGATGCTACCCATTCAGTTGAAAGTCTAATTGGGCTTGGGTGGTAGGTAGTGGCTTTGATTTTGGCACCGTCGGGTATTGCAAACGCCAAGAGCGCCTTGACTATAGCACCACATTTGGTTTCTTGCCATGAGCACTGCGAGGCGGAGAACAGATGAAGAATGCGGTGTTTCTTCCATGGAAATCAGAAGGCAACTGGCATTTTGTTTAATAAAAAAAATAAAAACAAAAATAAATAAATAATTAAATAAAACCTACTGCCTTATTGCTTGTTTGCCGGAGAAATCGCCGGATTCGCTCACCGGTTACGGTCTCTGTTCGGCGGCGAAGCTAGAGATGGCGTAAGTAGGTTGTGGCGGCGTTCGCCGTTGGACGCTGGACATGGGGAGCGCTGGCGATGCAACCAGAAGGGACGGCGGCGGATGGCGGCGAAGCTAGGTTACCAGTAGTGGCGTCATCGCTGCTTCTATCCTTTTTCAAGGCAACGCCGCTGGCGGACGGCGAGGCTGCCGACGACACGGCTAAGGGAGAGGATGGCGAGCGGTGAGACTGTCGGCTACACGGCTAAGGGAGAGGATGGCGGACGAAGCCGTGCTACAGTCACCGGTCATCCTCCACTTCTCTGTAAGGATGTCGGCGGGCGTTGTTTTTTTTTTTTTTTTTGGTGACGATGGTGCGACGACGGCAAACGACTCGTCGGGCGCGGTTGATCGTCTGCCGGTTTTGGCATCGTGGTGAGGACGACGACGACGACAGGCACGTTCCTTCAGGCTGCTTCTTCTCAAGCTTAAGCGGCGCTAGGGTTGCTCGGTTGTTACTGGACAGACGCGTGAGAATAACAAAAGGAATCGGTTTTTAACTATTTTCTAGCTAAGTGTTTTATTACTCTTCTTTATGATTTATTATTGTAATTATAATAGGTAATAAACTCTTAGGGCCAATTTCTTTTATTATTACCTTCATTATAATTATTGATTTGGTAATTAGAGTATAATTGACATACATGGTTTGAATTACCTTTTTTTTAAATGTGATAAATATAGTAATTGAATTTTGTGCTGTAAATTGCCAATGTACCTTTATTATTGTTATAATCATGCATTTAGAAAATTAAAGCATGTTTTAAAGTATTGTATTTTAAGACCAATTGTTATCATATTGTTATATTGTTGGCAAGAAAGTTAAAATTGCTATTTTTATGATTAATTGTTGTGATTTTGTTAATAAAATCAATAATGTTTTAGTCAAGAACCGCTTTTAATTATGCCTTTATATCAGTAAATAAAAGTTGAAAATATTGGTTATTATATTTTTCAACATTAAAGTTTTTCCTATTTTAATTTTATTGACTTTTAACATTTTCAGAAAACAAAATGTTTTAAAGGCTTGCGGTTTTAGCATTTTGTTTTTCCATTTTAAATCTCCTAATTGTTATAATATTATGTGATTATTATTGCTATCCATTGAAATTTTTTCATTATTTGATAATATTTTTAATTATGGAGTGTGATTTTGTATAACAATTTTGGAAAATGCATATGTTTACGGTAATTGGATATATTCTTGTACATTTCAGTCTTGCCATAATAATTTCGATTATGATTTTAAGAATTATGTTTTTAAATTATTATTGAATTTGTTTATTCAAAACATTTATGGTAATAATGATGATATTATGTAACATTTAATAATAATAATAATAATTATTACTGAATGTTGTTCGATTACGATTAAAGTAATTGATTATTCCGTTATTACTACTATGTAATAATTATTAGAATTATTATAGTAATAACGATTATCGGTTTTTGAATCGATGGATCATTGATTTGCACCATTACTATCATCATTAGTTTTGAAATTTTGATAGTATGATTTGAAATCATAATTTTGAAACATACAATCCCCTTTTTTTATCCAAACCATATGTGTTAATAATGATAACTGTAACACCCCGGCCCGGCTATACCGTACATCCGGAGTAGTTATCGCCACATCTAGACTGAACCCTGACCAACCTCGGTCGCAAATTATATCGTGGACCGTGGTCCACAATGCATTGTGGACCGCGGTCCCAAAACGACGTCGTTTTGATTAATGAAATAGACGGATGAATTCGCGCCACTCAGTTTCTTTTCAAATATACTGCAGTTTCTTTTCAAATATACTGCAGTTTCTTTTCAAATATACTGCAGTTTCTTTTCATATATACTGCAGTTTCTTTTCATATAAAACTACAGTTGTATATTATCGAATGAAACTATAGTTATATCCAAAAGTAACTGCAGTTGTGTTGAAAGGAAACTGCAGTTATGTTGAAAAGAAAGTGCAGTATATATGAAAAGAAACTGCATTATATATGAAAAGAAACTGCAGTATATTTGAAAAGAAACTGCAGTATATTTGAAAAGAAAGTGAATGGTATATATAGAAAAGAAACTGCAGTATATATGAAAAGAAACTGCAGTATATATGAAAAGAAAGTGAGTGGCGCGAATTCATCCGTATGTTTCATTAATCAAAACGACGTCGTTTTGGGGATCCGCGGTCCACAATGCATTGTGGACCGCGGTCCACGATATAAGAACCGAACCTCGGTAGAGTCTACCCTAGATGCACATGCTAAAAAGGAAACTGCTTCACACTGTAACACCCCAATTTTCACATCTCGGATTTATTACGAAATCCCTACTAATACAATACATTGCGGAAGCGTCTAACCAGCAGAAAACTGGGTGTTACCGCCACGCTCAGGTATCTCTCCTATACCCAAACGTTAAGGCTAAACTTACAACATCAACAACCACATCAATGTTCAACAGTGTACATATAAAACTAATCCTCCCAGGGTGTCTATTCTAGGATAGAGTAGTCTTCAACCTCGACTCCCATCCTATTCAAAGCTTATCGGCCACAGGGGCCCACGCTAGACTTCATCTAATAAATGACACAATGAAGTGTAGTTAGCACGACGGCTAAGTAAAGGGATCCATGGTCACTCGAAAATAAACAAAGGTTTTCGAAAACAACCATCAACAATAAATAAAGTAACATTACCCAACGGTCGCAGTCTACCTGCAAGCAATCTAACAACAAGCAATTCCACATTATAAAGTAATTCCGGCACACAACACAGCCATTAATTCACACGTGGGGAAAACACAACACCCACACCACTGTTCAAGACACCCGACAGTTAGCTCTCACACATCACTCAGCGAATAGACTTCGCTTTGCAATATGAATCAATCATACAAAATCTCACACATCACTCAGCGAATAGACTTCGCTCTGCAGTATGAATCAATCATACAAAATCTCACACATCACTCAGCGAATAGACTTCGCTCTGCAGTATGAATTAATCATACAAAACCTCACATGTTCACTCAGCGAATAGACTTCGCTCTGCAGTATAGATTAATCGTACAGACCCCTCACCATTTCACTCAGCGAAGAAACTTCGCTCTGCAGTATCGATTAATCACATACAGACTCCCGAACATTCATTATTATTAACGACTCCACAACCATTGTACTTACTCAAGTATATTTCCCCAAAACACGCACACTTGGGTTAGTGTTAGTCCTATCACGGAATCTCAAGTATAGAAGTCATAATAATTTTCAAAACACAAATATTTTCCAAGTTAGTAAAATACACCAAATAATATTTTTGCCTTCAAAATATTCACCCGGATGCCCGTAGGCGCGCAAAATATCACAACACTCAAGGTTAAAAACATCAGGGAAAAACCGGGTAAAAAACAAGTCGAAAACGAGTCCGCGGTGCGTGGACTTGCGGCTGGCCACACCAGCGGACGCACGTCTGGACCGCGTCCGCTGGTTCGGCCCGCGACGCCGAAACTGGGCGCCCACGGACGCGTAGCGGACGCGCGCGTCCGTGCGGCTTCCAGCCTCTCGGCCGAGGCGCCGAACGTTGGTTCCGCGAAGGGCGCGCGGTAGACGCGCGTCCACTGTTGCGTCCTTCCGTTTCTGCCCACTTTGGGCCGCAAGATCGGGGTGGTAACGGCCCGATCTTCCACCTTTTTCGCAAATATAAGCATTTATGGGTCCCATACAATATATACATGCATAGAAATAATTATGAACATGCATAACAAATTTATCAAAAATCAAAGTAAAGATTTTTGAGTCAACTTTTAGATCTATAACATAGCACATAATTTTCGTATAAAAATTCCTAAACATATAATTTCCTAGCATTTGTCTATCTTCAAGTGATTGAGCCAACTTAAGGGATTCCTTACCTCAATGGAAGATTTCTAAAACCGAAGAAGTGCTAGATCTTTCCTTGAATTCGAAGTTCCCTACAACATCACCACAATAACAATATTTTTCATGCACTAAACATTAACACTTAAGTTCAATCTTAAGTCTTAGGAGGGATAGAACCGAACAAAACCGAAGTTCTTACCTAGAGTAGAGTTCTTGGAGTTGAAGAATTGCCTAAGGTGTTCTTGGATCACAATGGAAGACTAAGCTAAAATAATTCTCTTCTTCTTCCCCTAAGTGTATAATTCGAAAATGAGAGAGAGAGAGAGATGTGATCTTGTGTAATTTTGTTCTTGAAGATCAAGTAACAAGTGCAACATGGTCATACCTTCATTAATGCTTCATTAATTGCCCAATCTAAGCCTAGATTTACCTTGCCACTTGTCATCACCCCATGGAGTCCTTAGAAGATCTCAAATCTAATTGGCCAGTTTATGCTTAAATCAGATGAATGTTCGGAGGATTATAACTTAATTCGGGAAAATTCTAATACCAAAATTATCCTAAAAATATTCCCTTCGTAAATCACCAATTTTGGAAATTTTCCGGTATTACGCGAAATTTAGGTACAGAGTCCGTAACAATTTATTCCTTACAGTCCATTTAAAATTTTTCTTGAACTAACTAGAAATTCAGGCTTAATTGTCTGATACTTAATAATCCAAGTTCTAGGAAATTCGTCCTGAATCTATATCCTTAAAATTTTCTCGGTTCGTGACCGGTACGTAGTTCGCAGCTTATCGATTAACTAATCCAAAAACTATTTCGAGCACCGAACAATCTTCTCTTAAATGTCATAGCTTAAAAAAAATTTCGAATCTTAACTTTGTCGGAAAAACCGAGGTGTTACAGTCTTCACCCCTTAAAATAGTTTCGTCCCCGAAACTTCCTTCTTGTTATCCAAGGATCCAAAGTAGATCCCCACTTAATTCTTATCTCCAAAATTATCAACTTAGGCTCTAATACTTTCTTATTTCCAACATCTCATAGCCTAAGCTTCCCAAGGTTCGAATAGCTTCTGATATCACTTTGCAGCACATAAATTTCCACATAATAAATTTCAACACCTTAACACGGCATTTTTAATCTTCAACAATATAAATCACCTTTAATCCAATAGAAGTATGTCTTGAGGAAATCATACTCATTCAAGTATGTATAGAGATGCATACCAAAGTATCTATAAATTTTTCCAGGAGATAAGGTCGTTGCCTATTTCATAATCAACTATTTCCTCCAGGTTCACCATATACAATATTTATATCAACATTTCCATATAACAATTTCCTCAATATATATCATAATATCATCACTACTCAAAATTCCTTTAAACCAAAACTTATTCACCAATAGAGAGATTTCCAATTCCCAAAATAAATACCAAAGGAATAACTCCAATATCTCAAAAATAGTTATCAAATAGATAATTCCAATATCTCAAAACATCAAAATGATAATTCCATTATCTCAAAATAAATATCCAAAAGATAATTCCACTATCTCAAATTAAATACCAAAGAGATAATCTCAATCTCTTAAAATAACCACCAAATAGGGAGTACCCAAACTCTCACAACGACCACCAAAGATAATTCTTCAAATAATTGATTAAACTTTTCATATACCCAAAAATAGGTCTTATTTAAAATACCAAGGAGGAATGGACCCACAGGGAAAGTTTCCACTTCTAAACCAATACCGAACCAACCGGACGAATCCACGAACCGGTGGCCAAAACCAAATCAAAATCAAATCCAAATCAACCGGACGATTCCGTGATCCGGTGACCAAAACCAAATAGGGAGATTTCAACTCTCATCATCATAATCATAATAATAGTCGTGAACGATATTTCAAAACCTCCAAGTATTACCACCCTTCGGGACAAAATATATAAGTAACCATATCGTTCAAAACACCATATCTTACATCTATAACCCAAAATTACTTATTCAATGTCATATATTATGTCCATAACCTTCATATTCATAATATTCACATACCAATATTTTCCCTTTCAGAATCCCGATGCCAATAATTTCATCACCAAATCTCTTCAACATCAAAATTCCATTACTTACCATAATCTCTATAAATCTAATAATTTCACTAACAATCACCAGAACAAACAATATGTATTCTCATCAAATAATTTCATAAGACGTGTACTCACATTTTCGCAAAATCATTTAAACACAAAGACAAAGGGGTGTATTTCCCAAAATTAGCATAAGCTAAGTAAGTTCCATTTCACTCCGTAAAATATAGGCTTGGGTTTTATGATTTTCAACAACCATATTCTTTCCAAAATCGTATGTATATATATATATATATATCATTTGTCTCATAATCTGCATAAAATATTTTCCCAAAATATATGTGGAGATATCATTTTCCAAAATAACATATTTGTCAAGAAGGATTAGATACCAATAAAAAACACAATATTCCACCAATAGGACCGCAGCCCTAGATTCTCATCTCAATAGCAAATAAAACCGCAGCTCTAGTGCTCATAATAATCTGGACCGCAGCCCAAGATTCTCATATATTTTCCAAAAAGTTTTGTGAGATTTCCGGCTCACCCCGGCAGCAAGTATTCTTATCCTCCAAAACTAAATATGTACATATAATTTCCAAAATATATCATTTCCTCATGATAAATATCTTTTTCAAAAATATATACTTTCTCAAAACACATTTTTCTCCACAATATTTCACTCCACAAGAATATATCATTCTTAGTATATATATGTACATAACACCAAAATTCCAAGCCAAGCATTTACACAACACACGGGTTTGACCCGTAACAAATAATTTTGATATCTTATCATATCATAATCAATATACATATATATGGGGTAAATAATAATTTTAGTGAACATGAAATCTTACTCGCAACAGGGCGTACCACACTCTATCATCGAAAACAATGATCTCAAATCCTAAGCTTACAACAAAGATGTCACATCTTTCAAAGATTTCACAGCCTAGGCTCCAATCTAACCTTCAAAGATTCGAACCGCCTTAATACCAACTTATAACAGAGCGTACCAAACTCTGCTTCCAAGAACTTATACCCTTAAGCTCCGATAGATTCCACTTTGTAACAGAGCTTCACCAATTCTATTATCGATAACAAGGATGTCAAATTCTAAGCTCTGATCTCCACTATGTAACAGAGCTTACTAAACTCTATTGCCCATGGCAAAGATCTCACAACCTAAAGCCCTGATCTATCTCCAAGATCTCATAACCTTAGGCTCTCGATTTTCACTTAGTAACAGAGCGTCTCAAGCTCTACTGTCCAAACAGGATTTCATATCCTAGGCTCTGATACCAATTTGTAACACCCCAATTTTCACATCTCGGATTTATTACGAAATCCCTACTAATACAATACATTGCGGAAGCGTCTAACCAGCAGAAAACTGGGTGTTACCGCCACGCTCAGGTATCTCTCCTATACCCAAACGTTAAGGCTAAACTTACAACATCAACAACCACATCAACGTTCAACAGTGTACATATAAAACTAATCCTCCCAGGGTGTCTATTCTAGGATAGAGTAGTCTTCAACCTCGACTCCCATCCTATTCAAAGCTTATCGGCCACTGGGCCCACGCTAGACTGCATCTAATAAATGACACAATGAAGTGTAGTTAGCACGACGGCTAAGTAAGGGGATCCATGGTCACTCGAAAATAAACAAAGGTTTTCGAAAACAACCATCAATAATAAATAAAGTAACATTACCCAACGGTCGCAGTCTACCTGCAAGCAATCTAACAACAAGCAATTCCACATTATAAAGTAATTCCAGCACACAACACAGCCATTAATTCACACGTGGGGAAAACACAACACCCACACCACTGTTCAAGACACCCGACAGTTAGCTCTCACACATCACTCAGCGAATAGACTTCGCTCTGCAATATGAATCAATC
>CP025659.1:10887342-10899471 GCA_003576665.1 Ipomoea trifida | reverse complement strand
ACTTAATAATCCAAGTTCTAGGAAATTCGTCCTGAATCTATATCCTTAAAATTTTCTCGGTTCGTGACCGGTACGTAGTTCGCAGCTTATCGATTAACTAATCCAAAAACTATTTCGAGCACCGAACAGTCTTCTCTTAAATGTCATAGCTTAAAAAAAAATTTCGAATCTTAACTTTGTCGGAAAAAACCGAGGGGTTACACACACACACCTTCTACTTGACATAACTATATGTTTACTTCAGCAGAAGGAAACAAGAGTAGCTAGATTAGCTACGAATATATATATATACACCAGAGTTGACTACAAGGGCCCCAAACCACCAAGATTGAAGTTACTTACTATAACACCCTGAAATTTTGTAAGTATTTTAACGAAAATACTATTATTATTTTCAAAATATATATGTTTTATGCTGCCGAAAAGAATTTTTGGAAATTATTATTTATTACAAAATATATATTTTCAAACGTATATATATATATATTTGTTTCGAAAATAATTCATATGAATTGGTTTAGCTTGATAGATTAAAACTTTAAGTTTCTTATGATGGTTCTTGGGTTTGAATCTGGGTGACAACAAATAATTATTATTTTTTAATCCATATATTGTTATTCGGATATATTCAAATATATATATTACATGGTGAGAGTTTTCACAAGAGATCGTGTAGTGTATTATATGTGGTAGTATGCACATACGTGAATAATATTTATGTATTTCTCTAATCTAATATATTAATATATATATGTTAATGTTTACAGATGTACATATATAATTATATGAGAGTGATTAGTATATGTCGTGTGTATGTTGTATATACATAATGATAATTAATCATAATAATTATTATAATAATGATAATTAATATAAAAATGGTAAGGGGGTACGGTTATGATAATTAGGAGAGGGGGTGGTTCGCTGTTAGCAATTTTCTGCTTTATCTTCTTCTTCTTCTATAATCACCATCTCCTGCTTCTTCTTTTCGGACGTGAGGGCCGAGAGAGAGAGAGAGAGAAGAGAAAGGGAGAAAGAAAGAAAGAAAGAGAGAGAGAGAGAGGAAGACGCTGCCGACAGGACAAGGGTGGTGGAGATGCGACCTTCGACCTGGGTCTTCTTCTCCGGCGATCAGCGGTGTGCAGCGGCGAGCTCTTGGCGACCTTCCATTTTCTCCGGCGTCGTAGCAAGGATTGGCGAAGCAGACCAGCGTTACCTCTCCTCCAGTCGGCTTGCAGTTTCGGCGAGATTTTTTCCAGCGGCGGCAACGGTGGCCATTTCTTCTCCATTTCCGGCGAGCGGACCACCGGCGATGGTGTTTTTTCGGCAAGATGGGTAAAAGTTATGATAATAATAAATATAATGACAATGATAGTTCTGTTGATGTTGAACCTCATCATAAAGCTTGGTTAGTATAAACAGTGATAATATTACGATGATGAGGAATTAGAATGATGATGGTGAATCACTGAATTGATTCGGTAATAATAATAATAATAATAATAATAATAATAATAATAATAATAATAATAATAATATTGACCGCGGTTCTCTCTCTAGGGTTTTCTCTCGAGAGTTTTCTCCCTAGGGTTTCTAGGGTTTGTCTTTTTCCGGCTTTTCATCGTGCTTGTCTGTTTGTCTTTTGTTCCGTCTCTTTTCTTCGGCTTGCTGAGTGTTTCCTGCGAGAGTTCTTTTCATGGATGCTAACCAACTTGCTGTCCACTGCTCGGAGTTGGTTATTGACGATGAGGAGGAGGGAGGTTTGGATGTGCCAGAGGAGTTCTCTGAGTTGAACGTTGCTCCACACTGGGATCTGGTTGGTTGCTTCTTGTCTGATCGCGAAGTCAAATTTGATCATATGCAGCAGGTTATGGCCTCTGTTTGGCGACCTATGATGGGCATGAAAGTACTCCAGTTAGAGGAAAATAGGTTCCTCTTTCAGTTCCCCCATGCAAAGGACATGCACCGTGTTGTTGATGATGGACCCTGGTCGTTTGAGAATCGGATCTTTGTCTGCAAACAGGTCCCTCAGGGATCTAGACCGGAGGAGGTGGGTCTGGACACTGTGATGTTTTGGGTCCAACTACATGATCTCCCATCGACTTATGCCTCACCAGACTTTATCAAGCGTATAGGGGACTATGTCGGTTCCTTTGTGCTGGAGGATCCGAACAACTTCGGAGGTACTTGGAGACGAAGTTATTATCGTATAAGGGTGTTGGTCAAGATAGCTGAACCCTTAAAAAGGCGAATGAAGTTGAATCGGAGGGATGGATCTTCTCACTAGATTTCCTTTAAATATGAGAGGCTGAGTACGTTCTGTTTCTGTTGTGGCCTTCTTGGTCATTCAGATAAATTCTGCCGTAAGGTGTACGAAGAGGGCATACCACCGGAAGCGTTCCCGTATGGGGCTTGGATGCGCGCAGGAATGCGAAAGCAGGTTAAACCTGTAGGAGCCAAATGGCTGCTCGCGGATTTACCTGTTACACCTGTAGTGGTTGACTCGACTTCACCCACAAAGGAGGTGCCCCTGGCTGTTGTTGAGGAGGAGGAAGGGCTGCAAGTTGACCTTAAGCGAAGAAGAGAAGCGAGCGGTAGTCGGGGAAAGGATGTTGTCATGTACGACGCTCCAAAAAACTTGTCATTGGCGGGCCTGGAAGACCAGCCCCGCCCATCCCAATGAGTACGCTAAGCTGGAACTGCCGAGGTATGGGTAATCCTCGGACAGTTCGTGAATTCTTGGGCATGGTGTCCAAGCAACGACCCGAAATTGTTTTCTTAATGGAAACGAAATCTTGTTCGACTCAGATGGAGAATGTGCGTGTGAAGATGGGCTACGAAAGTATGTTTTGTGTTGATCGTGTAGGAATGAGTGGTGGTTTGGCTGTGTTCTGGAGAGATTCCTGGATGGTTAATCTTATTGGTTTTTCCTCAAATTACGTTGATGTGATTGTATCATTGCCCGATAAGCCGCAGTGGAGACTTACATGTTACTATGGGTTCCCTGAGAGGTCAAAGCGTCAGCAATCTTGGGATTTACTTCGACATCTAAAGGGTCGCTCAAATTTACCATGGGTGGTAATAGGTGACTTCAACGATCTTGCGTGTCACTCTGAGAAACGAGGTGATCACCCACATCCGAACTCCTTAGTGGATGGTTTCAACTGTGCTCTTGCTGACTGTGAGTTGGTCGACTTGGGTATGGTTGGTAGCAGATTCACTTGGGAAAGGGGAAGAGGAACTGACTCTTGGGTTGAAGAACGGCTGGATAGGGCAGTAGCAACTGTTGATTGGTATGACATTTTTGGTGATGCACGTGTGCATGGGGTTACGGCTTTAAGCTCAGATCATCATGCCATATTCATGAGCCTGAAACCGACCATGACCCGCAATTCCCGACGTAGCTTTAAGTTCGAGTCTGCATGGATCCTTGATGCTGGTTGTCGGCGTGTTGTGGAGGCAGCCTGGAATCAGTCATACGGTCTGGATTTTCAACGGCGCATAAGAGATTGTGGATGTAATTTATGGAGGTGGGGTGTAGAGTATTTTCGCCGTTTTGGTCGTCGTCTTAATCTACTAAAGACACGGATGGAGGCCTTGAGGGAGTCCAGACACCCGAACGATGTGCGTGCTTACATTAATATGGAGAAAGAATTGGATGTTAGGTTGACGCAAGAAGAGTTGTATTGGAAACAAAGATCGAAGCAAATGTGGCTAAAGCATGGGGATCAAAACACGAAGTATTTTCATAAGTCTGCTTCAGCTCGTCGCCGCAATAATGTACTTTCACGGCTGAAAAATGTGGAGGGTGTATGGATTGAAGGTCAGTCTATGGCGGAGGAAATCCTGAATTATTACACGCACATATTTAGCTCGACTGGTTCTGCAGTGGATATTTTTAGTCGTGTACAGGCTCGAGTTACACTTGACATGAATGAGCAGCTTCTCCGTCCGTTCACTGTGGAGGAAGTTAAGATTGCTCTTTTTGCTATGGCTCTAGAAAAGGCTCCAGGCCCGGATGGTATGACCCCGGCTTTTTACCAAACATTTTGGTCGATAGTGGGGTATGACCTTGCGGAGTTTGTTTTGAGTTGTTTGAACAGTTGTGCTCTTCCGAAAGGCATGAATGATACGAATGTAGTCTTGATTCCGAAGAAAAAGGTGCCTGAGAGAACCACTGATTTGCGCCCCATTGCGCTATGTAACGTGGCGTATAAAGTTATGGCGAAAGTTCTAGCTAATCGCATGAAGTTGGTCCTTGATGCTGTGATATCTCCAACCCAAAATGCTTTTGTGCCAGACCGGTTGCTTTCTGATAATATCATTCTGGCTGGGGAAATTAGCCACTACTTAAGACGTAAGCGTTATGGTATTACGGGGTGGACAGCAATGAAGATTGATATGGCCAAGGCCTATGATAGGATGGAGTGGCCTTTCCTAGAAGGGATGATGAGGGCTCTAGGATTTGCTCAGGAGTGGATCGCGCTGATTATGCTTTGTGTGTCTACTGTTCGCTACCATATTCTAGTGAATGGCGATGCAGCGGGAACAGTTATGCCCACGCGTGGAATACGACAAGGAGATCCTTTGTCTCCTTACCTTTTCATTCTTTGTTCAGAGGGTTTATCTGTTATGCTCCAGCAGGCTGAGATGAGAGGAGATATCCATGGTGTTCGTATTGCCAGAGGTGCTCCGCCGGTCTCCCATTTATTCTTCGCAGATGATAGCCTGCTCTTCTTTAAGGCTGATCTTCGGGAAGCACAGTCTGTGCTTTGTTGTCTGCAGAGTTATTGTGATGCATCGGGGCAGTCCATTAATTTTGACAAGTCGGCCATTACGTTCAGTCTGAACACACCCACCGTGATTAGGGAGGCTGTTGCCAACTGTTTTGATGTTAAAATTTCTGCTGATCTAGGACGTTATCTGGGCTTACCTGCATGCATGGGCCGAAATAAAACAGCTATTTTCCGTTTCTTAGAACAACGAGTACGGGAAAGAGTCGGTAGCTGGCAGCATCGCTTTATTTCGAAAGCGGGGAAAGAAGTTCTTATTAAAAGCATTGCACAAGCACTCCCTATCTTTACGATGTCTGTTTATCTTGTCCCTTCACACACTTGTGACATCTTGGAGAAGTTGATGAATCGTTTTTGGTGGGGTGATGGAAGCATGAACGGTAGAGGCCTCCATTGGATGAGTTGGTCGAGGTTGAGCGCCCCAAAGGCCTGTGGAGGGTTGGGTTTCAAGAGGTTCCGAGAATTATTTAACATAGCTCTTCTTGCAAAGCAGGGGTGGCGCATTCTGACGAGGCCCGATTCACTAGTGTGTAGATTGCTAAAGGCTAGGTACTTCCCTACTTCGGAATTTCTGGATGCTCAGTTGGGACCTAACCCCAGTTATATCTGGCGCAGCATCCTTGCAGGGCAAACTTTGTTGAGGGAAGGTGTTGTGCGTAGAATAGGGAATGGTGTTGATACCAATATTTGGGGCTGGCCTTGGCTTGCGGATACTGGAGACCCTAAGCTGTTTACTCCTTGTATTCCTCACTTGTGCAATGCCAAAGTGAGTGGTCTCATGTCAGCGAATGGGACGTGGGATGTAGGTGTGCTTAATGATCTGTTTATTGCTGCTGATGTAGAGCGTATTCTTGCTACGCCTGTGTCTCCAGCCATGCGTGATTCTTGGAGGTGGAAGGGTGATTTAAAGGGGATATATTCAGTGAAGCACGGGTATAGAATTCTTACACAGCCATCTAATGCCATGCACTCTGCAACTGAGTTTACAGCATGGGATAAAATTTGGAAGCTCCCAGTGCCGCCAAAGGTCCGTAATCTAATCTGGAGGTGCGTTCGCAACATTTTACCGGTACGAGAGAATCTTAAATCTAAACGAATATGGATTGGTGGTGGTTGTGTATTTTGTGATTCATCTGTTGAGACTATTGAGCACCTCTTTTGTGAATGCATTGTTGCTTGTCAGGTCTGGTCGTGTTCTGATGTCTTACAAGGACGTGGGTTTGCTGAATTTGTAGAAACTAAACTCCTAAGTACTGACGTCCAGCATGGTGTCCGCATGGCAGCTATTATTTGGTGTTTATGGCAGATGCGTAATGATGTGGTGTGGAGAGGAGGTAAGTGGTCAGTTAATGGGTTACATGCTCAGGTGGAAACTTTGTGTGTACTTTGGCAGGGCTCTAATAGATCTAAAATTACAGGAACACCTACTGTGGTTCGGACACAATGGAGTCCTCCTCCAGTGGGAAGGCTAAAGTGCAATGTTGATGCGGCNGCAAAATACAATTCATATATATTATACATACAATCATGTACACAAGATTTCCCTAGATCTCATCATATTTCAACCAAACAATCAATTATCCAATTTTCAAGTGACCTTAACCTACTTAAGGATTCCTTACCTCGAGAAAGTTTACTAACACCGTAGAAGCAAGTCTTGGACTTTTTCCCCAATTTTACTCAAAACCCTAGGAGAAAAATTAACATCATAACAACAAATATAAGAAACTAAGCTTAGATTCAATGTCTAGGAAGAAAAATAAAGCTTTCTACCGAATAAAATTAAAGTTTTACCGAAAAGCTTGAGACTTGTGAAGGAACTTTGGCTGTGGAAGGTGGAGCTTTAATGGTGGAAAAGATGATCTCTCTCTCTCTGTCTCTTCTCCTTGCAATTTTCGTCCAAATGAAGGGGAAAGAGGAAAAAAATGGCTTTATATTTGGAT
Source organism: Ipomoea trifida (assembly GCA_003576665.1). Taxonomy (NCBI): domain Eukaryota; kingdom Viridiplantae; phylum Streptophyta; class Magnoliopsida; order Solanales; family Convolvulaceae; genus Ipomoea; species Ipomoea trifida. The sequence continues at coordinate 10,892,735 of CP025659.1, read as the reverse complement.
CTCACTTGGTTGACTAGTATAACACCCCAATTTTCACATCTTGGATTTATTACAAAATCCCTAATAATACAATACATTGCGGAAGCATCTAACCAATAGAAAACTGGGTGTTACCGCCACGCTCAGGTATCTCTCCTATACCCAAACGTTAAGGCTAAACTTACAACATCAACAACCACATCAACGTTCAACAGTGTACATATGAAACTAATCCTCCCAGGGTGTCTATTCTAGGATAGAGTAGTCTTCAACCTCGACTCCCATCCTATTCAAAGCTCATCGGCCACAGGGGCCCACGCTAGACTGCATCTAATAAATGACACAATGAAGTGTAGTTAGCACGACGGCTAAGTAAGAAAATCCATTGTCACTTAAGCGTAGACAAAGGTTTCGAAAATATAATATCGAAACAAAAGATTATAGAGTTTTTACCCATACTTTGGAAGTTTACCTGAAATCAAACAATCCAAAGATAACATAACAGCATATATAGAAAGGAAATTACATATAATTTTCCTTCATAACAACAATAATGACGTAACTGTCATTCCAAATTATATTCTCATATATTTTAGAAAAGTTCATAAACTTTCCATTTTCAAGAATTTTAATCTTTTCCAATTAGAACCGCAGCTCTAATTCTTTCAATCATCTGAACCGCAGCTCAGTATATCATTCATCTCATCAGTTAGAACCGCAGCTCTAACTCTTTCAATCATCTGAACCGCAGCTCAGTATATCATTCATCTCATCAGTTAGAACCGCAGCTCTAACTCTTTTAATTAATTACTTAGTTTCCCCCTGGATAAGCATGAGACATTCTCTTTATCAATTCATGATTCCTCCTTTTCAACCTTGGGCCATGGCATGCTCCAGCCTTCCCAAAGGTCTCCTTATCCCAACCTCGGGCCATGGCACTCCAGCCCTCCCGTAGGTCCAACCTTATTCCAACCCCGGGTTATGGCATTTAAGCACTCCCGTAGGTCCCCACCTTCTCTGCACATATCCAGAAACTAAGACTTTCCAAAACATTCTTTCATGTACGTAATTAGTATTTTCTTTTCATTTCTCAAAACATTTATTTCAACCAAAAATCAAGCTTGCTTGCCCATAGGCTTTTCAAAAATTATAACACGAGCATACGTAACATTTAACCAAAAATAATACGGTTGAAAATAACTTAGACATAGCTTGACATCAAACCCAAACTTTTTGGACTGAAAAATACTGGACAGAACATTCTGGACGCATGTGGACGCATGGTGGACGCGCGTCCACCTAGGCGTCCACACCTACGGCTTTTTCCCTTATTTTCTGAAAATCACTGGACGCTAGTGGACACACGGTGGACGCGCATCCACTAGGGCGTCCTCACTTACGGCGTGACTTCAAAAATACTGGACGTCAGTGGACGCACGGTGGACGCGCGTCCTCTGGGGCGTCCTCTCGTTCGGCGTGCCTTAAAACAAACTGGACACCAGTGGACGCATGGTGGACGCGCGTCCACTGGGGCGTCCACCCATACGGCATGAAATTTCTGGTATGTAAAACAGTGCAAAAACGTCTATTTTTCAACCTTTTTCGAGATATTAACATATATAGGCATAAATATAGTATATATATGCATGCATACGTTAAAATTCATGCATATCAAGAGTAATACAAAGCTCAAACATATACTTTTACATAGAAATTAACTAAGAAGTTAAAGCTTAATACATAGCTTTTCATATTAAATTCTAACTCCATAATACATATACCTATACAATTGTCCATTTTCAAGTGACTAGCCAACTTAAGGAATTTCCTTACCTTTCTTGAAGCTTTAACCGTAAGGAGAGTTAGGTTTCCTTAAATCCACCGAAAATCCTAAGCAAATTTCACCATAACAACATTCCAACGAGATCTTAGCTTAGGATTAATTCTTATAAACAATTCCAACTCATTAAATCAAATATTACAATTACTTACCTAGTGTTGGGAACTTGAAGGATTTTTTGCACTTAAGATACAAGCTATGGAGTTTCTTGTAGAATGGCTATGGTGAAGAACAAAGATGAACAAAGCTTCCTCTCTCACCTCTCCTTATAATTTTCAGCCAAGGGAGGAAGACTCACCAAATCTTGGAGGCCAAGCTAACATGATCTTATCCAAAAGAAATCATTATTTTAACTTAAGATATTTTTGAAGAATGGATTTCCTAGGCAGTTAGGGATTAAATCAGATAAAAGTTCAGAGGAATATAACTTAATTCGGGAAAATTTCGATACCAAAATTATTCTAAAAATAATCCCGTCATAAATCACCAAAATTGGGAATTTTTCGGTATTTCGCGAAATATAGGTACAGAGTCCGTAATATCCCTTACAGTCCATTTAAAAATTTTCTTGAACTAACTAGAAGTTCAGGCTTAATCGTATGATACTTAATAATCCAAATTCTAGAAAATTCGAATTGTATATACGTCCTTAAAATTTTACGGTTCGTGACCGGTACGTAGATCGCAGCTTATTAATAACTAGTCTCACTTATAAAAATCCTTCTGAAGTACCGAGAGGACATCTCATAAATTTCATAGCTTAAAAAAAATTTCGAACTTTAACTTTGTCGGGAAAAACCGAGGGGTTACAGTCTTCCCCCCTTAAAATAGTTTCGTCCCCGAAATTTCCTTTTCGTTTCCATGGATTCACAGTAGGTCATCACTAAATTCTTATCTCCAAAATTATCAACTTAGGCTCTAATACTTTCTTATTTTCAATATTTCATTTCCTAAGATTCCCGAGATTCGAATAGCTCTCGTTATCACTTTGGAGCACATAAGTCTCTCATAACGAATTCCAACCTCTTAAAACGGCATTTTTAATCTCATCCATATAAATCACCTTCAATCCATCAGAAGTATATCTTGAGGAAATCATAAACATTCAAATACGTACCAAAATATCTGTAAACTTTCCAGGAGATCGATAAGGTCATTACCTATTTCATAATCCAAAATCGTTCGACAACTATTTCCTCAGGATTCACCATATACAACCTTTTTATCAATATTTCCATATAACAATTACCTCAACACATATCATGACAATATCCTTACCTTAATTTTTTTCTTATAACAATTCCCTCAATATTTATCATAATATCATCACTGCTCAAAATACCTTTAAACCAAAATTTATTCACAATTAGAGAGATTTCCAACTCTCAAAATAAACACCAAAGGAATAATTTCAATATCTCAAAATAATTTTCAAATAGATAATTCCAATATCTCAAAACATCCAAAGGATAGTTCCATTACCTGACAATAAATATCCAAAAGATAATTCCACTATCTCAACTTAAATACCAAAGAGATAATCTCAATCCCTCAAAATAACCACCAAATAGAGAGTGCCCAAACTCTTACAATAACCACCAAAGATAATTCCTTAAATAATTGATTAATCTTTTCATATATCCAAAAAGAGGTATTATATAAAATACCAAGGAAGAATGGATCCAAATGGAAAAGTTTCAACTTCCAAACCAATACCGAATCAACCGGACGAATCAACGAACCGGTGGCCAAAACCAAATCAAAATCAATCCAAACCAACCGGACGACTCCATGAACCGGTGGTCAAAACCGAATAGAGAGATCCCAACTCTCATCATCATAATCATAATAATAATAATCGTGAACGATAGTTCAAAAACCTCCAAGTATCACCACCCTTCGGGACAAAATATGTAAGTAACCATATCCTTCCAAATATCATATATTACATCTATAACTCAAAGTTACTTATTCAATGTCATATCTGACGTCCACAACCTTCATATTCCTAATATCTACATACCAATATTTTCCTCTTCATAATTCATATACCAATAATTTCATCACCAAATCTCTTCAACATCATAATTCCATTACTCACCATAATTTCTATAGATCTAACAATTTCACTACCAATCACAAGAACAAACAATATGCATTCTCATCAAATAATTTCATAAGACGTGTACTCACATTTTCCCAAAATCATTTAGCCTAAAGACAAAGGGGTGTATATCCCAAAATTAGCATAAGCAAGTATGTTTCATTTCACTCCGTAAAATATGGGCTTGGGTTTTATGGTTTTCAACAATCATATCCTTTCCAAAATCGTATATATTAATATATATCATTTGTCTCATACTTTTCATAAAATATTTTCCCAAAATACATGTGGAGACATCATTTTCCAAAATAACATATTTGTCAAGGAGGATTAGATACCAATAAAAACACAATACCCCACCAATAGGACCGCAGCCTTAGATTTTCATATCAACAGCAAATAGAACCGCAGCCCTAGTGCTCATAATAATCTGGACCGCAGCCTCAGATTCTCGTATATTTTCAAAAAAAGGTTTGTGAGATTTCCGGCTCACCCCGGCAGCAAGTATTCTTATCCTCCAAGACTAAATATGTACATATAATTTCCAAAATATATCATTTCCTCATGATAAATATCTTTTCAAAAATATATAATTTCTCAAAACACATTTTTCTCCACAATAATTCACTCAATAAGAATATATCATTCGTCATAGGAATGTACATATACTAAAATTCCAAGCCAAGCATTTACTCAACACACGGTTTGACCCGTAAAAATCCATTCTCGATAATTCGAGAATCCACACACATATTATGCAATGAACTTGTGATCACATGAACATTCTTATGCACATAATTTTGTAAAACACGTAGTTTTGTTATCATAGCATACCATATATGAATATACATATATATGGGGTAAATAATAATTTTAGTGAACATGAAATCTTACTCGCAACAGGGCGTCCCAAATTCTATCATCGATAACAATGATCTCAAATTCTAAGCTTATAACGAAGATGTCACGTCTTACAAAGATTTCACAGCCTAGGCTCCAATCTAACCTCCAAAGATTCGAACCGGCTTAATACCAACTTATAACAGAGCGTACCAAACTCTGTTTCCAAGAACTCATAACCTTAAGCTCCGACAGATTTCACTTTGTAACAGAGCTTCACCAATTCTATTATCGATAACAAGGATCTCAAATCCTAAGCTCTGAACTACCCTATGTAACAGAGCTAACCAACTCTATTGCCCATGGCAAAAATCTCACAACTTAAAGCTCTGATCTATCTCCAAGATCTCATAACCTTAGGCTCTCGACTTTCACTCAGTAACAGAGCGTATCAAACTCTACTGTCCAAACAGGATTTCATATCCTAAGCTCTGATACCAATTTATAACACCCCAATTTTCACATCTTGGATTTATTACAAAATCCCTAATAATACAATACATTGCGGAAGCATCTAACCAATAGAAAACTGGGTGTTACCGCCACGCTCAGGTATCTCTCCTATACCCA
>CP025659.1:10871313-10884256 GCA_003576665.1 Ipomoea trifida | reverse complement strand
AAATAAAATAGATAGTTAAAAAAGAAGAAGAAATACTTAAGAAATATAATCATAAATATTGTTGAATATATGCGATAAATAAAACACATCAAAATTTTATAAAAATACTCATAACAAAATATGAAACCTAATTAATTTGATAAATTAAGTCAAATAGAAAACACATTATAAATTACATATCTCATTATTAATATAAAAAAAGTATATATATATCAAAAATCAATAAAGCTTTGTACAATAAGAGAATTGAACCCTTAACCTTAATTAACACAAACACAAATCTACCAACTAGTCAACCTAACATCTTATGTAAATTCATCTATTTCTCCTTTATGTATATATATACATTATTAATAAAGTGATTAAAGAAGCGCCATATATTATTTACGCAACCTTTCGTATGACAAAACGCGGCATTACCATCTTGTCTAGCTTATCCATTGTCTACAATATCTGTTTTCATATATTTATTTCTAAAAAATGTACTATATATATATATATATATATGTAGAGTCATGATCAGGTGCGGCCGTGCTCTTCCGTGCGGCCGTGCGGTTCACACCACTCAATGTTACGAAATACACCACTCAATGTTAAGAAACACACCACACAAAGTTAAATTTTTTTTTTTTTGAACTGAAATGCATATATTACATAAATAGAACATAGAAATAAAATTTTGTCACATTGAATTAAAAGAGATTAAAAACTTTAAATGCATTTAATATTTCCTTCCTATAAACATTTTCTAAAGGCTCATATTCTCTTCCAAAAAACGCAACATCAGCTACCATGCCAAATGATGCAGTATTGTTATTCTCCCATGAGAATTCCACCAACTTTTTCCACTCTGCCACATTCTATTTTACTACGTAGCAGATATAGTATGTGCATGGCAGATACTGTATATACATACACGATAACGCCGGAAATAGAAATCTAATGAATATGATGATTATATTCCAGGCTAGGCGACTGTCTTGATCCGAATGAAATATTTTTACCTCATTTTACTTGATTTTGTGAAGGTCATTTATGCTTATAAATTCTAGGACAAACCGATTTTTTTTTTTTATGTATAAGAGATATATATAAGTTGCAGGAGATACGTAACTAAATTATCTAAAACAATGAAGAATATTGAGACTACTGAATCTATATGTTGTAGATTTATGAGACTAGAGAATGGAAAATGCAGAAACATTCGTGTGCACTTTGTGTGCAACATTGTAGATTTATAACATGTAAATGTTTGTATGCAGGGATTTTTGGATCGGATTGTTATAAATTTGAAGAACAAGTGTCAGGAAGTCGGTAACGCTGTACCACCACCCTTAGCATTTGCACTAGGGAGAAAGGTCAAAGTGGCAATGGAAGGTAATAATTCATAGCATATATATATATATATATATATATATATATATATATATATATATATATATATATATATAGCCATGCATGATGACTTGTAACTTACTAACTTACATTGTATAACATAGGATGATTTATGTCTGAGAATATACTCGATATCATGTATACCCACATTTTTTCTCTTAACATGATGAGGTTTGGAATCATCCATGTGTGCACTATGTGTGCATCGTAGAGTTTATATCATGTAAAAGTTTATGTGCATAAATTTCCGGATTGATAGAAATTTGTAGGGATCCTAAAGAACAAGTACTAGTAAATTGGCAATGTTGTACCACCACCTCAAAATTTGTTGATCTTTTCAAGTTAAGTAAAAAATTAAAAATAATGAATTTTTGATAATGTAAACATATAATTTTATATAAAGACGGTCACAAAATACTAAAAAAAATTAATGTCAAATTTTCGTATTAATTTTATATTAAACTAACAATGACTATGTTGGGTAAACCGAGCTGAAAGCTGAAACGCTATAAGCTAGAAGCTGAAATTTGAAGAGTTGTTATGCTTAAAAGTGTTTGGTAAAATTAGATTTTTTGATAAGCTGATAAATATAAAAATACTAAAAAACATATTCATAAAATTTAAATAGTATTAAATTTAAATAGGTTTGTTTACATATTAAAGTATAAAATAATGAAACTAATCTATTTTTATAAAATATAGAGTAAGAACATATATTTGAAAATATATAAAGTAAAACAAAATATTTATAGTTCATAAAATTAGTTCATACAAGAATTAATATTAAAACACACAAATGTTAAATTGAAATTACAATTAAATTGAAGAGAAAAAGGTCAAAAATGATTTTAATTGGGAGGGGTAAATGATGTTTTTATTTAAACTAATAAGGATAAAGATGGAATAAAAAATTAAGGAGCTACTAGCTTATTTTTGAAAAGCTACCTAAAGTAGCTTATCAAAATAAGCTCGTATTTTAATCTACTAGCTTATTTTGGGAACATTACCAAACATAACTTATAGCTTATTAGTAGCTTAAAATAAACTATAAGTTCCTAAATAAGCTATAAATAAACTATAACTTATAGCTTATTAGTAGCTATAAATAAACTATAAACTCCTAAATAACCCGGGTATTCCCTAAGTTCTTCTAGGCTAAATGAGTTTTAATTATTTCAATACATGTATTAAGCATACGAATGATTAAAGCACGTGACTGATTCTGAACACCATACGGATTTGTCATATAGCAGTTAGAACGAACCCTTAATTTCGTTGGCAAGTTAAACTAATATGCAAGATAAGTAATGGTAATTGATTCATGTTCCTAGTCTTTTATTCCCTTGCTACTATTTCGTTTCGTGGTTATTCAATTGTTTTTCCGGCCTTCGTTTTTCACTTGCAGTTTTATTTGGTTAAGTACACCTTGATTCTCAATTAGCTTTGAACACTTTAAATTGTTAAGTTAGTTAATTTAGTTTTAAGTTATTAAATTGCATTGTATTATTTTCCTGTGGGTTCGACCCTTGCTATTGCACATTATCACTACAACTGATTCGTGCACTTGCGAGGGCATTATTAAAATTGTCCATCAATTTTTGGCGTCGTTGCCGAGGATTTGTTTACTGTGCAATTTTATTTCTTTCTTTCTATTTAAATAACTGTTTCATTTTTTTCTAAAAAATATTATTTGTTTCTTATATTCTCTTTATTTTTTCCTTTCCTTTTTAATTTCTTGATTTTTTAAAATTTATTTTTCTTAATAAAAAAAATAAAAAAAAAAAGTTTTTGCTTTTTGAAAAATTATGGATGAATTTAACCCCAATGTGGATTTAGCATTTCAAGTGTCTGAGTTAGGAAAATATGCGAAAACTATGTGTTCTCTGTTAGGTTTAGATCAGAATAATTCATTCGTAACTTGCATAAATGATTGTGGTTTTGGACAAGTTAATTCAATGAATGCCTTTAATCAAAGGCCTATGTGTGATCTGTTTTATAATTCTTACAATTCAGGTTGGGACAATTGTTCTAATTTTTCTTGGGATAACGACCAGTGCTATAATTCTTATAATCCGGGTTTGGGAAATAATCATAATTTTTATTGGGATTATAATCAAAATGATTTTCAACCAAGTCATCCTAATTTTTATTGGGAGAATAATCAAAATAACTTTCAACCAATTGATCCACCTCAACCAAAACCACCATCTTTAGAAGATTCCTTGAATACTTTTATACACACTTGTAATAGACAGCAAACAGCTAATGAGCAATGGTTCTAGAGGCAGCAAGAAGATAATGATCAATGGATCCAGAGGCAACAAAAAGAAAATGAGCAACAGTCCCAACAACGTGAAGCTTCTTTGAGAAAATTGGAAGTACGTACAGGCAGATCAAATGCTAAAGCTTTGCAAAGTCATGTGTCAAGTAAGTTGCCTAGTTAACCTGAAGATGCTATGACTGTTTTAGGAAGTGAAAAAATTGTTGAAAATAATTTAAAAGAAAATACAATTCCTAAACAAAATGAAATGTTTGAAAAAGTGAATAATGATGTTGATGTTGTTATTTTTGTTAAGGATGAGCCTAAATTACACAAATCTGATAATCCTTATGTGCCTCTCAAGCCATTTGTGCCCCTAATCCCTTTTTATGTTCAAAATGACAAGTCAACCGTGACTGTGGTTGATGAAACTGTTGAATTTTCTAATTTGAAACCTATGAATTTGCCAAATAAAGCTAACCATTTTTTTGCAGTCAAGGGGTTGGATTCTGCGCAGAAAAATAAGTTAGAGTTTGATAAACTCCAAAAGGAGAATCTTTTGAATGACGTTGATAAGAAAACAAGTTCATTTCATTTCAAATCTACAGGGCCAAATGAGAACTCCACAGAAGAAAACATGAATCATGGAGGACTTTCTTTATCTTCTTTTCTTTCATCCCACAACATTGGAGACAATGTTGAAAATAAGTGCGGGGAAGGGACTTAGTCTAAAAATCACAAAATTTTAAATTTCAAAATTTTTAATTTTCTTATGTTTATTTTTATGAAGCTTTTTATTTTAAAATTCTAGCATTAGCTTGAGCTTTACCCTTGTGAATATTTTGAACAGCTCATGATGAAAAAAATGCAGGTTTTTGTCAACCCTTAATGTGTATACTGCATGTGACTAGTTGTTAATTGCTTTAACTATATATTTTGAATAACTTTGTAAAAAAAATTAACAAAAAAATAAAATAAATAGAATTTGAAGATCACAAATACCATTATATGTTTTATGCATTTTCTTTGATAGATATGTGGATTTCACTTTATATTATCTTTTTCAAATTCTTAAATAATTCTTGAGTGCTACAAATTGTGGTATAGTTTGTTGGTTTCAAGGATCATCTTTGTGTCACAAGTGAAAAAATTATATAAAAATTGAGAGTGTTTTATTTATTAACTTTATTTGCAATAAATCAGAGATTCTACTACGCTGAATCAGCCACCTACACATGTACCACAAATAAATAAATAAGTGTTGTGGTTTGGTTCATGAGTACACACATAATTGAAAATCTAAACATGCCTGGCGTAAAATGGCGAGGTTTTTTGGGGAAGTTCTGTTTGGAAAAAGTCACAAACAGAACAAATAATGAGTAAACTTTGGAAAAGACGAGAATTTGCAATTCAATTTTAATTATTAATAAATACCTTGATCCTTGTATCCTTCATGTTTTTGCACCTGCACTGCGATATAATGTTTTCGAATTTGGTTTAGGTTTATTTTGTGAAATTTTCATATTTATTTAATTATGATTTTTGTTTATCTCATATAAGGGTGGCAGCACACAAGTACACGTCTTATTTGTAGATAAGCATACTAAGGTTATTTAATTTCTAGTCAAGTGTTTTATGCACTCTTTGAGTCGGCACTAATTTGTATTAATAAGACAATAAATTTGACAGGCTATTTGGGTAAAGCTTAGTTTAATGCTTGATTTTCATATTTAAATTTCTTTTGATTCTGTTTAATAATGTCTTTGCTTGAGGGCAAGAAAATAAATAAGTGTCGGGAAATTTGATGAGCTTTATTTTTATTTTCCATTTATATAAACTATTTACAACTCATTTGCACTTTTTTAATTAAATATGTACATACTTTTATTTATTTTAATAATTATTTTTGTTTTGGGTTTTTAGTATCATTATTACTAGTATTATTATTATTATTATTATTTTTAGGTTAGTTAATAAAATGGGTTAGTCCAATAGGTTAAGCCCAGCATCTTCTTAACCGCAAATTATGTCGTGGACCCAGGTGGACCTGGGTCCCGTTTCACTATATTTAAAAAAAATTACTAAACATATAGCCCTGAAATGTGTGAATGTGAAGGTTTCAAATTGTGACTATGGAGTATAGAATTTGTGAATGTAGATTTATGAATGTGTGAATCTGTAATAGAGTTAACAGAGTTCTAGCTGCCTTGAAATGTGTGAATATGGAGGTTTCAAATTGTGAATGTGGAGTATAGAATTTGTGAATGTAGAGTTATGAATGTGTAAATCTGTACTAGAGTTAACAGATTTCTAGCAACTTGTAGCCCTGTAATGTGTGAATGTGGAGTTCCAAAGTTGTGAATATAGAGTATAAGACCTATGAATATAGAGCTTTAAATGTGTGAATGCATAATAGTGGTAATATAGTTACTAAACATATAGCCCTGTAATGTGTGAATGTGGAGTTTTTCAATTTGTGAATGTGGAGTTTTCAATTTGTGAATGTGGAGTATAGAGTCTGTGAATGTTGAGTTTGTTTTCTGTTGCGATGAGGAGCCGCCGTTAATTTTTTAATTTTTTTTAAAAAAAAAAATTAAAACGATGTCGTATTGGACCTGGGTCCACGGTTGTAACACCCCACTTTTTCCACTACCGAAAATACGAGTATAATTAATTTTTTTTTTACAACAGCGGAAGCTTAAACAACAACTAAAAGAAAAAGGGGTGTTATGCCACGTTCGAGTATCTCTCTTATACTCAAACGCACAGGCAAAACCTACTACCAAAATTACTATTACAATGGTGGAATTCCTAATGGTACAATAAAATCTTTATACAACGATTCACTCTCATGCCAAGTGCCATGCCAAATATTTCCTGCAAAACACTTATGGTAGAAACAAAGTCAACACGACGGCTGGTAAGACATAGTCTACCCCGTAAAACATTTTGCACATAGCACTTTGGAGCACATAAATTTCGACATAATAAATTTCAACCCCTTAACATGGCATTTTTAATCTCATCAATATAAATCATCTTTAAAACTTCCTTAGTTTCATATTAGCAAGCGTGAGGCCTACAACCTCGGGCCATGGCCGGGTTTGGAATAAGGGGAGGGACCTACGGGAGGGCTTAAATGCCATGGCAATTTGTAACACCCCAATTTTCACATCTTGGATTTATTACAAAATCCCTAATAATACATCGCGGAAGCTTACATCCAACCAGCAAAAAACTGGGGGCTACTGCCACACCTAGAGTGAATTCTATCGCCTCTTTGATAAACTCCCCTCTAAGTGCGCAGGCTAAACTTACAACATCAAAATACATCAACATCCAACTTGATACAACTGGGTATTCCTCAAAATAATAAATCTCTCAGGGTGTCTATTCTTCCATGCTATTCATGTTCACCTGCAAAATCATTTTAACACAAAAACAAAGGGGTGTATATCCCAAAATTAGCATAAGCTAAGTAAGTTCCATTTCACCCCGTAAAATATAGGCTTGGGTTTTATGATTTTCAACAATCATATTCTTTCCAAAATATATATATATATATATATATATATATATATATATATATATATTATATATATATATATATATATATCATTTATCTCATAATCTTCATAAAATATTTTCAATACATGTGGAATTTTCCAAAATAACATATTTGTCAAGGAGGATTAGATACCAATAAAAAAAAACCAATACTTCACCAATAGGACCGCAACCCTAGATTCTCATCTCAATAGCAAATAGAACCGCAGCTCTAGTGCTCATAATAATTTGGACCGCAGCCCAAGATTCTCATATATTTTCAAAAAAAAAAGGGTTTGTGAGATTTCCGGCTCACCCCGGCAGCAAGTATTCTTATCCTCCAAGACTAAATATGTACATATAATTTCCAAAATATATCATTTCCTCATGATAAATATCTTCTTCAAAAATATATAATTTCTCAAAACACATTTTTCTCCACAATAATTCACTCCATAAGAATACATCATTCCTCATAGGAATGTACATATACTAAAATTCCAAGCCAAGCATTTACTCAACACACGGGTTTGACCCGTAAAAATCAATTCTCGATAATTCGAGAATCCACACACATATTATGCAATGAACTTGTCATCACATGAACATTCTTATGCACATAATTTGTAAAACACGTAGTTTTGTTATCATAGCATACCATATATGAATATAGATATATATGGGGTAAATAATAATTTTAGTGAACATGAAATCTTACCCTTGAAGATCAAAACTCTCATCAACACTTAATTCTTTCACGAAAATCCCTAGGCAAAATATACCACCATAACAATAATTTAGGAATTCTTAACTTAGGTTCTAGGGAAGAAAACAAGGCTTTTAACCGAATAAAATGGAATTTTACTGAATAGATGATGATCTTGTGGAGAAAATTAGCTAGGAAGCTTTCTTGATCACAAAGAAAGAAGATGAATTTTTCTCTCCTTTTTCCTCTCTTTATTTCGAAAATGGGAATAGAATGGGGATAATGGAAGATCAAAGCTCTATTTATAGCAAGAATGGGAAAGCTTGGAGAGTAAGTCTCAGTTTGGGGCTTGAATAGTAAGCCACATTGTTTGAAGAAAGAAGAATTAAGTTGGATCATCTTCAAAAATTATTTAAATAATAACATGTGGCTAGAAAGAGTGACACTTGTCACATTGCTATGGTAAATCTTGAAGAATAAGCATTCCCTTGCCAGTTAGGGGTTAAAACAGATATAGTTACGGTAGGAAATAATTTAGGGACAATAAAGTGGCTGCCTAGGTTCTAGAAGAGACAAAATAAAATTGAAACATAGATGATATCAGTCAAATAATTGGTATCAAATTGAAGAATACATGTGCTGGCAGAAAGAAATTGGCAGAACACTGGATCCGAATTAAAAATATTATTGGGAGTATTTGGTAAGGTATTTTGATACCATTTTCTTCAAATATGTAGTTAAGCAAGTCTAGAACCTACATATAAAATTTCATAGAAATCTAAGTAGTAGAAGTATGGTTTTTGAATTTTTTTCCAAAACTAGTCCAGGGAGAAAAATTCTGGATAGCACACTGCCAAGGGCAAAAACATAATTTTCTGTGTTTACTCAAATATCCAAATGACCAAAACTTTTTAAGGATATCAAGTACTATAGGTTGGGGTTCTAAAATAAAAATTTCAGGTAAAACGGAGTTCAGGAAGTATGTTTACCGAATAAATCTTTCGGACTGCGCCAAGTTGAAATTTTCTGAAAAATGAATAGCTAGAAACATTTTTGGCTAAAAATCATTTTGTAACAAAAATGGTGAATAAATTTCGGGGTGTCACAACGGCATAACTACTGCTTCTTAACGGCAATCCATCCAACGAGCACATTCCTGTCAAAAATAGGTGCGAATGAGAAGCTTGGGGAGAAGAGCGAATTAGAGCTTTACCTGGTCTTTGGGAGATCCGGCTCATCAGCGGCGACGGTTGCGCGTTGAAATCGATGGGCTAAGCAGTATAAAAAGGAAGCCACGGTTCATAGTTTTTCATCATCAATTGGCCTGGACCAATTCAGGAGGAGGTTCTAAGCTTCCCCACGGCGGTAATATTTTTGGTGCGTTTGAGATTTTCGGTGGACGGAAACCGTTTCTGGGCAGCTCTGGTTTGGCGGCGTGGTGGCAGCGCTATACAGAGTCTGGGCACAGCATATTAATCGCTGCAGATTAGCAATTGCCACATTACGATTCTAGTTTTCTTTTTCCCATAATTTGAGCTGCAATTTGTTCTATGTACTTGGACTTAGCAATTCTATTTTTTTCAATTCATTCTATGAATGTTAATTGTTAATTATAGTGCTTAGTGCTAAAGTACTGGTTAATCGTGGTTTCTTTATTATAATGATCTGCTGAAATTTCTTATTTAGGGACACGATTAATTTACCATGAACATTGTGTAGTAATTGTTTAATTGTACCAACTGAACTGAGTTTTGCCCTTTGATCATATTTTAGTAATTGGTTGTGTTACTGGGTGATCAACTTTAACATAATTGAACTGAATTGAGGGAATTTTTAGTGTAGAAATTAGGCCTATTAATTCCATGCTCCCAAGGGTAAACGAGTAGATAATTTGAATGTTTTATCAGATTGAATATTTGGTTCATAACCCGGGTATTCCAGAAGTTCTTCTAGGCTAAATGAGTTTTAATTATTTCAATAAATGTATTAAGCATACGAATGATTAAAGCAGGTGACTGATTCTGAACGCCATACGGATTAGTCATATAGCAGTTAGAACGAACCCTTAATTTGGTTGGCAAGTTAAACTAATCTGCAAGATAAGTAATGGTACTTGATTCATGATCCTAGTCTTTTATTCCCTTGTTGCTATTTCATTTCGATCCTCAGATCTTTGTAGAAGTAGTAACACTCTGGTCTGGTGTGTCCTCGAATCCTACAATAATGACAAATAGGGTTATAAGGTTTGTGTGTACGTTTATATTTCATTACAATGTTGTGGTGTTGCCTTGCTGAACTCATTTTCCTTGTTGTACTTGTCTTTGGAACATCCACTGGATCTGGTCCAGTTGCTTTGACAAATATAGTTTCACTATTGTGTTTGTCCCCAGTGAAGCCGAGGCCAAACTTAGTGGTTCATTGTTTGCCTGTGTCTAGAATTTCATCCGGTGTTGATGTGGTATCCATCATCTGGATATGTAGGGATGGCAACGGAGAGTATACTCCCCGTCCTCGTCCCCGAATCCATGACCCTTTCCCCGTCCCCGGCAAGGAATGGAAAATAGTCCCCATCCCCGTCCCCGCGGGGAATTAGGCGAGGACGGGGATTCCCCGTCCCTGGTCAATTCTTAGTCAACATCTTAAATTAGTGTAATTTTAATTTTAAAAACTATGATTTTAATTTATATACGTATACATACGTATATATATATATATATATATATATATATGTATGTATATATACATACATACATATATATGTATATATACATGTATGTCAATTAATTTTAATTTTAAAAACTATGATTTTAATTTATATATGTATACATACGTATATATATGTAATACCCCGTATTTTATTAACATTATTATTTTATCCTAAGGTATTGACATACATGAGTTATGATCTCCCGATACGTCAAAAGAATTTTTATGAGTAAGTATAGTTGTTATTAAGTTGTGATCGTATGTCCAGGTCACGAACCGTAAAAATTTTTGGAACTAGTATTTGGACTTGTTTGTCCTAGAAAATGGATTTCTAGACACCATACCATTATTCTTGAATTTCCTATTGAATTAAATTAGCCAATAGCCTCGAAAATTTTATTTTTATTGTACATCGCAACATTTCGCGGTGTACCGAACCTAGCCCAAATTGGAGCTTTTGACTGGAATAAATTTTTGATTTCAATAAATATTGTATTTTAATTATTTTCTACCGAAATTCATCTGTTTTGACCCCAAACTGTCTAAGTTAGGATATTTTCTTAAAGCTACCAATAGGGTTTGAACAAGTGTCACTCAAAAATTATCCCAACCACTTAGTCTTGATTTATAAGCATTTTTATCCCATTTCTTGGCCATTTGGCCGAAACATTACAAGGAAAAAGGGGGAAAGAAACTTCATCATCCTCTTCACCAAGCTTCAACCACCATAGCCATTTCCTTCACTAAAATCTTCAAACATTCGGTAAAACTTTAATTTTATTCGGTAGATAGCTTTATTTCCTTTCCTAGATTAAGAATCTAAGTCTTGATTTCTTGAATCTTGTTGTTATGATGATGAATTGGGAGTTAGGGTTTCAAGAAGAATTGGGGAAAATCCACCAAAAGCATCCTTAAGACAATATTAACTACTTTGGAGGTAAGGAAATTCCTTAAGTTGGTTGAGGTTTCTTGAAATTGAGTAATTGATAGCAATTGATGAATTAGGGATGTTGATTTGAATATGTTTATACATGATAATAGCTGGAAATGCATGTACATATCATATTTATGCCCATATAGGCTTATACTTGTGAAAATAGTGAAAGGAAAAATCAGGGTAGATTCTGGCAGTGACTTCTGTGAATTTTTGGGAAAAATCGGTAAGGTATTTTGATCCAATTTTTTTTTTATACATGTAGTTCTATAAGTGTAGAAGCTGCATATAAAATTTCATAATTTTTGGAGTAGTATAAGTATGGTTTTCGAATTTTTCTCCAAAACTGGTCCTGAGAGAAGAAAAATCCGGACAGCACACTGCCAAGGGCAAAAATGTAATTTTCTGTGTTAATTTGTGAACCTAGGTGACCAAAACTTTTTATGAACATCAAGTACTATGAGTTAGGGTTCTACCATACAAATTTCAAGTGAAAAAGAGTTCGGGAACTATTCTTATCGGCTCAATCTTCCAGACTGCGCCAAGCTGAAATTTCTGGAAAGAAATGGTTAGAATCAATGTCGTTAAAGAGAAAAGAGAAGGAAAACCCATATGTTTCTGATGAGTTGATGAGGACCTTGATTGACCTACGGGAGAGCTTCAATGCTATGGCCCGATGGTTGTTTACTTGACAAACCTCATGGGAGGGCTTAAAGTGCCATGGCCCAGTGGTTTTGTTTATGTCCCTAAACCTCATGGGAGGGCTTAAAGTGCCATGGCCCAGTGGTTTTATTTATGCCGTATGACATGCAATTCATACTGAGGGCGAAGTCTATTCGTCGGGTACTGTACCACTCGTAAGCTGCGGTTTGCGGGGGTGTGCACACTTAAGTATAGTTACTCGTGAGATATTGGGCAAGATTCGTTCAACGAACCTAGTTAGGCCAACTAGGATTCATTGTAGCGATCCGGTATATATATATCCAAGGGAATCGATTAGATACAGGGGGATGCCAGACATTGACCCCGAGTTGAGACCCAAATGGAAAGGATGGGACAAGATTGATTGCTCCTAAGGCCTCAAGCTCTCAAGTTAAGGAAACTAAGGATTTTTTTTTGTAATGAATGGTAGTTACGCCGTAACTACGAGAGAAGAGAAGTGTGTTAAGGACTAGCACTAAAGTATGCTAGTAACTTCGTTTCCTTGAGATAATTAGTAAGGAAATTTCTCTCTGATGAATGATTTCCACTATCCATTTGTATTCTCAAATGATTTTGTCCTAATGCATGGGAAACTTTCTTGGTAAGAAAGAATGAATTTCTTAATATCTTGGTTTTCAAAACCTTTATTTAGTTTCGGGAAACCAATGGATTTCCTTGCTTAGCCGTTGTGCTA
>CP025659.1:10786847-10824556 GCA_003576665.1 Ipomoea trifida | reverse complement strand
TCCAGGTATGGAGTAGTCTAAGCGCGAGCGCGATAGAGCTTATCTATGAGGACGCTTAGACTAGTTTTATGATGTTTAGTCTTTGGTTGTTGGGCCTGTGTGCCGTTGAGACATTATATACTCTTGTTGGGCCTGTCTTCGCTTCCGCTTTGTTATGTTTGTTGGTTGAGATAGGCAGCTGTTGTATTAAGTTTTATCTATCTCAGCCTGTGTGAGGTTGGGGTGTCACAGTTGGTATCAGAGCCTGTGTTGAGGTCTGAATAGAGATCCTAGGGTTGTAATCTGAGACTCTAGGACTTGATCAGTAGCAATTAAGATGTTTAAGAATTCTAAGATGTGTGAATTCTAGGCCGCGCAGTGAGGACTCGTTTACTTGCTTTTGTTTATGCTTGCAGGTTGTTTGTTGTTTGCTTGTTGTGAGCTCGTTCTCACTTGCTTTCTTGCGTGTTTGGTTGAGGCCGACCGCAGTGTTCTTTTCGTCTTCTGTTAGTACCTCCCTCTTCTAGCGATCATGCCGCCACGACGACGCGAGGACTACCCGGAGGTGCCCTACGCAGAACAGCTGATGCAGAACCTCCAGCAGCTGACTCAAATCACACAGCTCCTCGGGAATGCGATGGTTCAGAATAACCAGTGCGGGCAGCCAGACTTGGTTCGGAGGGTGGCGGGGCAGCACCCACCCTTTTTCGCTGGAGAGGAGGACCCCGTGATCTTGGAGGAGTGGATCCGGGCGCTTGACAAGATTCTCGAGGTGGTAGAGTGCCCACCAGGTCGCCAGGTCGAGATGGCGAGCTTTTACCTGAAGGAGGAGGCCGACTTATGGTGGGTCCACGGCGGCCCAGCGATGCGCTAGGAGCCCGACTTTGGATAGGAGACGTTCAAGGATCGGCTGAGAGCTCGCTTCTATCCAGCTCACGTCAAGGCGGCGATGCAGGAGGAGTTCTTGCACCTCAAGCAGGGGTCGAGGACTGTGCAGGAGTACCATCGACGCTTCTTGGAGTTGGCCCGTTTCGCGCCGACGTTAGCCCCGACTGAGGAGACCCGGATCGAGCGGTTCGTGGCTGGGTTGAACTTGGATATGCGTATGGCCTTGGTCGTATTCAAGTTTCAGACGCTGAGCGAGGCTTACAGCAGCGCCGCAGATCATTACCGTGTGCTGACTATCCGTCAGGGGATCCAGGACCGCTCCAAGCGGCCAGCTGAGGGTGGAGCTTCAGACTCCAAGCGGTATAGGCCCGGGAGCTCCGGGATGAGAGCTGGCTTTCAGCGAGGAGGTGCTAGCCACAGCAGTGGCTCTCGCCCTAGCTTTGGGCAGGGTTCAGGGGGCAATGGATCGCGCCCTCGACGCTTCGACTGCAGACGCTGTGGGAGGGATCACCCTGGACGTGACTGCGAGGGGAGGTTGGTGGAGTGCTACAGCTGCGGGTTGCGAGGACATCGGGCCTATGAGTGCACGACAAAGAAGGGAGGACCATTTCAGTCTCGACCGAGCGCAGCTCAGGGAGCCCCAGCAGCGACCCGACCCTCTCGAGAGGCCGAGGGTAGTGGAGGCAGCCGGCCGAGTGGAGGCCGAGGGTAGCAGGCGGGGCCGCAGCAGAGAAAGATCTTCGTGATGGGCCGCACCCAAGCTGAAGCAAACGCGCTTGAAGAAGGTAACTTTCGAGCTTAATCTTTAAATAAGTGGTTTAAGTGCTTTCCGAGTCTTTCGTTAAGTGTTTGTAGTTAGTCGAACCGTTAAGCGAACCATAGGCGACCCCTCGTTAGTTAGGAAGTTTTAAGACACGTTTCGTTAAGAAGTTTGAAGACCCGATCGTATTACAAGTGTTGGGAAGTTCGTGAAGTCAAAGCGAAGGAACAAAACGCAAAAGAAAGGAAAAGAGCCTAAGGGCCTAGCCAATGTTCACAAGGGGTCTCGAACCCACGCCTAACGCTTAGCAACAAGGAACTACGCCATCCAGCTGCTTTGGTTCGTATTGTTCAAATCACGAAGCCTCTATTTAATTCTAAAGGCCAATAGTAGTAACCAGGCGGTGCGGGGGAACGGAACAAGGGGTTCCGTGGAGGTGTGCCGTGTGTGTGTGCGGAAGTAGTCAGCGGAAGACAGAGTCCCGTCGAAGCGTTCCGCGAGGCGCAGGCGAGCAACGTAACGGAGTTCAGCCTCCCGTTGGAGCAATCCGCAAGTTGGGAGGGCACATGCGTCCTTTTACGTTTCGAGCGTGTTTTTAACCCTAGGCAGCCCGTCATCCCTCTCCGCTTCTCTCCTTCTTTTCCCGCAACAGCAGCGAACAACAGAGCGCCAAGGTCCGCAGCTTCTTTCCGTCGTTAGCGCCCAAACCACGCACCACCGTCTCCAGAGTCCGCAATCTCCATCCGCCAACAACGACCAGATCGCGCACGTCCGTCGCTCCAGTCCGCAAGTCTTCCGCAAAGGTCCGCACTTCGACCGATTTTGTTTTCTTCTACGGCAGCCCAAGTTCGAACCCCATCAACAATAAGTATGTCAAGAAGAAATCAAGCCGAGGAAGGAGAAGGATCGAGCAACATCCGTTACAACATAATTGATGGTAAAGCTCTTGACCCGCTACACTTTTCGCCCGAGATTGTGAACATGCTTAATTTTCAAGGTTTATTGAATGTGTTCTTGCGAATTGAGAATGTTGTGTACCCCAACTTGGTTCATCAGTTCTATCAGAATATGAAGGTTAAGACCACTAACCAAGTGCCCGTGCTTACTTCGATAGTGAAGGGCGTAAGGATTTCTTTTGATCCACCTAAGTTGGCTAGAATGCTTAATTTACCGTTGGGAGGTGTTAATGAGTACGAGCGTACTGCTTGGGTAGAGACATAGGAGGTGGGGTTCCGTGATTATCTGAGGTACATGTTAGGGCAGAATGAGGATATTGCCTTAGACACTCGCCCCGATAAGCACAATCTGACGGGTGAGCAGAGGATTCTGACTTTGTTGGTTGGGGAGAGTCTGTTGCCTAACCGGAACAACAGCCGACAGGTTACAGCCATAGAGTGTGCCTTTGCGTACTTTCTGAAGCACAGAGTGAAGTTTGATTTGCCTACTCTAATGATCTTGCACATGGACTTCTGCAAGACAGTTAAGAGGCGCAACCGGCCTTATGGAATGATTTTGAGTTGGTTATTTCAACAGAGGAGGGTCAATGTCACCGGGGAGTTGGCAAGGCAGCCGGTTCACAGCGCGTTCAATGCGCCGAGTTTGTAGTTTTCTGGGCTGTTCCAGGTGGAAGGGAATGAGTATATCACCGCTCATGAGCTGGGTAGGATGCCAGCCGCCGAGAGCAGAGAGCTGATCGAGCGCTATCACATTCCACATAAGAGGTTGCGAGGTTTAGTCGAGCCTCAGCAGGCTGAGCAGGCGGGTGGTGATGAGGAAGAGAATGAGTCTGAAGAAGAGGCCGAAGAAGAAGAACCGGTGGGTGAGGCTGACCGAGAGCACAGAAGGAAGGAGCAGCATGACCCCTTGGCTCCTACGCCACCAGTTGGCCCTGTACTCCGACAGTTGCAGGAGATGCAGCGTATGGTTGAGGCGAGGTTCGATTCGTTGGATTTGAGGGTAGATCGCGGTTTCCAGCGCTTGGGCTTCATCGAAAACAAGCTTGGCATTGAAGTGCCGCCGGAGTATCTGCCGTCTTATCAGAAGCAGTATCCCTACCCTTACCCGTACCCTTATCCTTATCCACCCCACGGTCCAGGCAGTTCTTCTCAGGGAGGCCACCCAGGTTAGTTGTTAGTTTTTTTCCTTCTCGTTCGTGTTAGCTCCGTAGTAGAACCCTGTAGTATAGATGAGTAGTTTAGCTTATGTTCTTGCATGCTAGTTTGGGTTGGGTAGGTTATGAGCTTGGTATGTGCTTGAGTTTAGTTGCATGTTAGTATGTTTTTGAGTTTAGGATTGGTTGAGCAATCGTTCTTTAATCTTTCGTTGAATCCTTGTTTCCTTTGAATTGTTCTGTTTCAAGTTCCCGTTAGCTTTGAGCTTCGGGGACGAAGCTCCTTTTAAGGGGGGTAGAGTGTAACACCCCGTAAATTCATTTCAAGCCTTCCGATCGTTAATTAATTCCTTGGGCAATTAAATTAATTCCAATTGGGCTAATTCCTTCAATTTGATATATAGGTATATATATATATTCCTTGAGCCTAATTTAATTATTCTNATATGATCTTGGTGTTGGAAATCCTGAAAATTATTGTTGTATAGCCTATTTCTTGGATGTTTCTTGTTGGATTTCATCTTGATCTTTGTCTTGTGTTGTATGATCAATGATGTTTGGATTTCCTTATTCTTGGACTCTAAATTGGATGAAATGTGAGTGTCTTTGGTCTGATTTTGTATTCTGGAAATTGGATTTGTTCATGTCTGTTCTTGGTTCTGGAATCTGGGATTGGGGTTGGCCTTGCGGAAGACCCGAACGGTATAATGTAACCCGCTAGGGCGATCCGCAAGGTGGCAACGGAGGTTGGGCGGAGGGAGTGGCCCGTTGAGGGAGGCCGCCTCCTTCTCGCGGAGGAGACCGGCGGATGACAGTGTTCCGTTGAGTGGTTCCGCTAGTTCACTGGGAGTTCGATTCCAGTGAGCGATTTCTCTGTTGTTGTTGTCTGTTGTTGGTCTTTTGTTTCAGATCATTGTTGGATTGTTTTGTTGAGTATTTTACCATGTTATTGGAGTATTTATTCATGTTATTCATTGAGTATTTGATGCCTTAGTTTGGAGTATTGATTCATGTCTTTGGTTCCCTCTTGTTGGTGTTCTTGGTCTATTAATCCTTTGATTCATAATCTGGGAGTTGGTTGGTGTTCATATTTGAGATGAACCCATGTCTTGGTTGGTTGTGTTGGTGTTGGAGTATGGTTGTGATGGTGGATTATTGGTTACTACTGACTGTGGACTATTGACTATTGACTTCTGACTTCGGACTTCGGTCCATGTGATTGGGTTGATTACCCCTGTGATTGGGTTCGCTACCCCTGTGATTGGACTGTCGGTCCCTGTGATTGACTTCGTGCCTGTGATTGGGCTCATCACCCCTGTTTGACTCGTGACTATCTGACTTCTGACTTGTGACATATGGTTTGACTTGGTTCGTTGGTTGGTTTGGCTTTGGTTGGGAGGTTGGAGTTGGGAGATCATTCTTGGTGGGTCGTCGTGAGTCCTTTGTGTATTCAGTTGGTATTTTGTGGTTCTCGTTGAGTGGGATGTTTCCTTATGATTGTGTTCAGTTGGTATCTCGTTTATGGTTCGTGATTGCCTTATGCCTTGTTGTTGAGAATTGGTTTATTTGATTGAGTCTTGGTTGTTGATTCGTTCAGTTTATCCTTGTTGAGTATCGATTTGCACTGTTGTACAGTTCGTTGGTGTTTATATTCTATATGGGTGTGTAAACCTATTTACAAGCTTATGTATATCTATATTTCCTTGCGGGTGTGAATGGTGGTTGCTTAGCATTCTTTTGCTAATGGTTCTTTGTGTTTTTCCAGGTATGGATAGTTTCTCGCGAGGCGTTAGAGCTTTCTCTATATGAGGATGATAGCCTAGTTTGTGATTGCTTAGACTTGGTGTTGTTGGCCTGTGTGCCATTGAGACATTATTTTCCTTTTGTTAGAGATTTGAGACTTATGACTATGGATGATGTTGAGGATTGTTATTATTTCAGTTCTATGATATGAATATAGAATAGGTGAATAAAATAGTTTTGATGGACATGGATGGTTACCTTTGAAGCGTATTTAATTCCGTAAGCATACTAATCCAAAGCAACGTCAAACTCAAAGCTCAGTTCATACTCACGAACCTGAAGAATTAATATAATTCTAACTCCGTTACTAAGACTATAAATAATATTAATATTCCTAATGGGTTCCATAATAGTAATCCTATAATCCATGCTCTAGGCTAATATAATATGACCAATAACATTATCCTAACTCAAACCACACTATTATAGCTAGGATACGATCCAAATACCAGTCTAATCTAATCTCAATAAAACTAACTATAAAGGCTTAAGGGAAAATATATTACCTCAATTACTATGCTTAAGCAGGGAATCGAACCCGCACCCTTCGGCTCAGCATACAAACACTCTACCGCCAAGCCACGCTGCCTCTTGATGTCGAACTCCGCCAACAACAGCATAAGACTCAACAACGCAGCTCTGTGCTCAAGCCGACGGGGAAGATGGCGGATAGGTTTCTTCCGTCGACGTGCGCCGTTGATACCTCACGGAGAGGGAACCACCGCCATGCGTGTCGTTGCCTCGCACCGCCGTCGCTCTGCTTTCTGGAAACAGGAGTTGCCGTAGCTTGTTGACGTGGAGCTGCTACCCCGTCGACGAACGAGAGGGAGAGAGGGAGAGAAGGATGAGTCGAGAGGCAGAGAAGGGAAAGCTGCTGAGTGTTGATCATGCAATTGCTAATTAGGGTAGGTTTCCATTTAGGGTAGTTTCCTCTTTTGGGTTTGGGCTAGACATTGGATCATTGAATTGGGTTGGATCATTAACCATGGTCTATAACATATATATATATAATCATAACTATGGGTTTAGAGTAGTTGGGTCAAAACTATAACTTATAATATATATATATATGATCATAACTATGGGCTTATAATATAGTCCTTAAGAAATATAATTCTTGTGGGCTCACTAATATTATTTATGTAAGAAATATATCTATAGGAATATTGGGCCATAGCCTATTATTATTAATTATACCAATAAGCTATATATACAAGAGTATATAATCCAAGCCCATAGGAAATAATTATACTTATAATTATTTAAATAATTATTTAATAAGAAAACAACCCCTTATAATATTCAAAAGAGTAGTAGGAATTTTCGGGGTGTTACAACAGTGCCTCGTCTAACTCCAGCGTCTCGGGGGCTAACACGTGTGAGGCGTCGTGCACGTACTTCTTCAGCTGGGAGACATGGAATACGTTGTGCACTCGATCTAACTCTGCTGGCAAAGCCAAACGGTACGCCACCTGACCGATCCTCTCCAATATCTCATAAGGGCCGATAAAACGAGGGCTCAACTTCCCTTTCTTTCCAAATCTCATTACCCCACGAGTTGGAGAAATCTTCAACCACACCTTCTCGCTTGCTTGGAATTCCACAAATTTTCTTCCCAAGTCAGCATAGGGTTTCTGGCGGTCTTGAGCAGCTTTCATTCTACTTTGAATCAGCTTGACTTTTTCTGTGGCTTCTTGCAGATATTGAGGTCCCAAAGTCACCGGATCTACCAAATCTTCCCAACACAACGGACTTCTGCACTTTTGCCCATAGAGCGCCTCATAAGGGGCCATCCGAATACTGGCATGGTAGCTGTTGTTGTAGGAAAACTCAATCAAATCGAGGTGCTCCTCCCACGATCCTTGCAAATCAAGCATGCAAGCCCTCAGCATATCTTCCAAAGTCTGAATGGTGCGCTCAGTCTGTCCGTCAGTGGCAGGATGAAAAGCCGTGCTCATCTTCAGCCTAGTGCCCAAAGCTGCCTGCAGTGACTTCCAAAACTGTGACAAGAACCTCGAGTCACGGTCAGACACTATGTCGCGAGGCACTCCGTGGTACTTCACCACCTGGTGTATGTAAGCCCTGGCCAACTTATCCATAGTCCAAGTCTCTTTCATGGCGATGAAACGGGCTGTCTTGGTGAGGCGATCCACTATCACCCAAATCTTGTCTTTCCCAGATCTGGTCAAAGGCAAACCTCCCACGAAGTCCATAGATATCGAATCCCACTTCCCTTCGGGTACTTCTAAGGGTAGTAACATTCCTTTAGTCTTGCACCTTTCCGCCTTGACCTTTTGACAATTCAAACATCGGCTTACGAAGTCAGCTATTTCCTTTTTCATATTCGGCCACCAGAACAGTTTCTTCATGTCTTTATACAACTTGTCGCCACCAGGATGAACTGAATATGGAATATAGTGGCTTTCTTCCAATACCTGTTTCTTTAACTATTTACACGAAGCTGGTACGCACCACCGCCCCAGATAACGCAGACTGCCATCAGGGTAGAGCTCGAAAGGTCCCTTCTTGCCATTAACCATCTTGGCTCTCACTTTGTTCAACCGGGCATCACCCGTCTGGCCCCTTCGGATCTCGTCGAGCCAAGCAGGTAAGATCTACATGCTAAAGAGCTGAACTTCTTAATCCACTTGCCCGTCTTCCACCACAGCAATATTCATTCTTTGGAATTCCTTGCACAAGTCGTCTGCGAGCACCCACGTAGCATTGAGCGAGTGGCTCGTCTTCCTACTCAGCGCGTCGGCCACTACATTTGCCTTTCCTTCGTGATACTGAATGATCAGGTCATAGTCCTTGATGAGTTCTAGCCAACGCCTTTGCCGCATGTTCAGTTCCTTTTGTGTGAAGATATACTTTAAGCTCTTGTGGTCGGTATAAATCTTGCACTGCACCCCATACAGATAATGCCTCCAAATCTTAAGTGCAAAGACTACAGCAGCCAGCTCCAGATCATGCGTGGGGTAGTTTTCCTCGTGACTCTTGAGCTGTCGAGACGCGTAAGCCACTACTCGGCCCTGCTGCATCAACACACAACCCAAACCTTTCTTCGACGCGTCACTGTACACCTCAAATCCCTCAGTCCCGGATGGTAAAGTCAAGACAAGAGCTGATGTCAATCTTTCTTTCAACTCTTGAAACGCTGCGGCACACTCACTGTCCCACCTGAAAGGTGTAGTCTTCTTCATGAGCTGCGTGATCGGTCGGGCTATCTTAGAGAAATCCGGAACAAACCTCCTGTAGTAACCTGCCAAACCCAAAAAGCTTCGGACTTCAGACGGGGTTGTTGGTGCCGGCCACTCTATCACTGCTCGGATCTTAGCAGGATCCACCGAGACTCCATCCTTAGCTATCACGTGACCCAAGAAAGCCACGCTGGTCTTCCAGAATTCACACTTAGACAATTTGGCATACAATTGTTTCTCCCTCAGAATGTGCAACACGGTCCGGAGATGTTTTTCATGCTCGGCCGGATCGGGAGAGTAAACCAGGATGTCATCGATGAACACCACCACGAACTCGTCTAGGTACGGCTGAAACACCCTGTTCATCAAGTCCATGAAAGCAGCTGGAGCATTAGTTAACCTGAACGGCATTACTGTGAACTCATAGTGGCCATAGCGGGTCCGGAACGCCGTCTTCGGGACATCCTCCTCCGCCACTCTAAGCTGATGGTACCCGGATCGCAAATCTATCTTCGAGAAGATACCGGCTCCCTTCAGCTGATCAAACAGGTCATCGATTCGCGGTAGGGGATACTTGTTCTTAACTGTTACTCGGTTCAGCTCTCGGTAGTCAATATAGAGTCGCATGCTACCATCTTTCTTTCTGACAAAAAGCACCGGGGCTCCCCACGGTGACACACTAGGTCGGATGTACCCTTTTTTCAACAAGTCTTGCAGCTGCTCTTTCAACTCTTGCATTTCCTTCGGAGCCATGCGGTATGGGGCTTTCGATATTGGGGCCGTCCCTGGCATCAAGTCAATAGTGAACTCTACCTCCCGGGGAGGCGGTAATCCAGGAATCTCCTCAGGAAAGACATCGGGGAACTCTCGTACTACGGGTATTTGCTGCACTTCATCTTTCGGAGCACTGAGATCCTCAACTGCACATAAGAAAGCTTCATGTCCCTTGGCGACATATTTCTTGATCTTGATCATCGAGACCAACTTGACCTCGGGCTCCTTAGTCACTCCTCGATACGATACCCGCTTGCCCCCAGGGCCCTTCAAGACCACCTTCTGCTCGCTGCACAAAATCTGAGCCTTATACTGTCCCAGCCAGTCCATACCCAGCACCACTCCGAAGTCATCCAAGTCGAACTGAATGAGGTCGCTCGGAAAGGTCACTTCCTTGATCTTTATAGGCACGCCCTCGAAGATGTGCTCACACGCCTTGACTTCGCCCGACGCCACCTTGACTGCAATCCTCGTCGCTGCGCTAGGTACAATGCCCAGCTCACGGACCAACTTCGAGGATATGAAGGAATTAGAGGCTCCGGAATCGAACAACACCAAGGTGGGGACGGAGAGTACCGGGAAGACACCGGTAACCACATCGCAGCTCTCGGCCTGGGACTTGTTCATAATGAGAAGTTCTCCCGGCGAAGACGGAGTTCCCTTGCTTTCCCCCACTCTCTCGAAGCCCGGGAGAGTCACTCCCTTACTACCCGAGCTGCTACCTCCCGAAGTCCTCGTTGTCCCAACGTCAGTCGCTTTCAGCTTCTTGAGACGATCCAGCATTCCTCCTCCCGTGCCCGGGGCTTCTTCTCGCTTCCTTGACGGTAGCATGATCGCTAAAGAGGGAGAATACTAACAGGAAGCGAACAGAACTGCGGTCGGCCTCAACCAAACACGCAAGAAAGCAAGTGAGAACAAGCTCACAACAAACAAACAACAACCAACCTGCAAACATAAAACAAAAGCAAGTAAACGAGTCCTCACCGCGCGGCCTAGAATTCACACATCTTAGAATTCTTAAACATCTTAATTGCTACTGATCAAGTCCTAGAGTTTAAGATTACAACCCTAGGATCTCTACTTAGACCTCAACACAGGCTCTGATACCAACTGTGACACCCCAACCTCACACAGGCTGAGATAGATAAAACTTAACACAACAGCTGCCTATCTCAACAAACAAACATAACATAGCGGAAGCGAATTAAAACTTAAGGGCGTCATGCCACATCTAGGTATAAAGCACGGCCTAGATGCACAGGCTAACCATAAGAAACGAACTAAGCTGTCATATATAAAATGAAATAAATCCCCAAGTCATAATCCACAATATTCAAATCACTAGTCAAGAGTATATAATATCTCAAAAGGCACACAGGCCCAAAACCAATGTCTAAACATCATAAAGCTAAGTCTAAGCATCCTCATAGATAAGCTCTAACGCGCTCGCGCTCAGACTACTCCGTACCTGGAAAACACGCAAAGAACCATTAGCAAAAGACTGCTAAGCAACCACCATTCACACCCGCAAGGAGATATAGATATACATAAGCTTGTAAATAGGTTTACACACCCATATAGAATATAAACGCCAACAAACTGTTCAATAGTTCAAAACAGATACTCAACAACAATAAGCTGAATGAATCATAAACCAAGACTCATCCGAACAAAGCCAATATCCAACAACGAAAGCATAGAACAACAACGAACCATAACCAAGATACCAACTAAACACAATCATAAGGAACAACCAATCATTACCGAGAACAACGAGATATCAACCGAATACACAAGGACTCACAAACCAAAGAACCGAGAAGGAACTCTCGACACCAACCACCAAATCCTCACACCAACCATCATACCGAACCCAACCCCAGTCAGAAGTCAGGTACGCAGGGGTAAAAACCCAATCACAGGGACCGAAGTCCAATCACAGGGACCAAAGTCCAATCACAGGGGTAATGAACCCAACACAGGGGTAATCAACCCAATCACGGGGGTAATGAACCCAATCACAGGGGTAATGAACCCGAATATAAACAATGGTAGCACAGTTAGTTCACCCAACAAGTTCCAACGATACCAACAAACCACCATCTCATACTCATACTCCAACCTCAACCCAAAACAACCAAACAAAGTGTTCATCTCAACAATGAACACAAGCTAACTCCAGGTAATGAATTCAAGGAATCAATAGACCAAGAGTACAAAAAGGGAAACCAAAGACACAAATCAATCTCCAAGATATGGTATAATTACCCAACAAGAGGCATGAATAAATTCTCCAAAAACATGGTAAAATACCCAACAAAACAATCCAACAATAATCAGAAACAAAGGAGAACAACAGACAACAACATCACAAAAACAGCCACTGGAATCAGATTTCCAGAAGCCTAGCGGACTGCCCAGACGGAACACAGCCCACCGTCGATCTCCTCCGCACGAAGGGGTCGGAGCCCCTCAGTGGACCACCACTTCCCGTCTCCTTCCTCCGCCCTGGCCTTGCGGAACTCCCCAGCGGGTCACATTATTCCGCTGGGGACCTCCGCATGGTCAGTCCCACTCCCCAGAATCCATAACCAAAGCAGACACGAATGAAATCATTTCCAGAGAGCAAAAATCAGACCCAAAAAATACATCAACATTGCATCAAATTAGAGGCCAAAAATATGGAAATCCAAACCATCAATAATCATACAACACTAGGCAAAAGATCAAGATGAAATCCAACAAATACCATCAACAAGATAGGCTAATCACAAGGAATTTTCAGGATTTCCAATCACCAAATAATATATATAGAATAAGGGAATAAAATAGTTTTGATGGACATGGATGGTTACCTTAAGAGCTTTTCCACTCCAAAAGCCTCTAAGCATAGATCCAAGCCACCTTCACCTTGATCATCTTTTCCCAAAGAACCCCAAAAGAACTTTAAGAATATGCAAAAGACTAACAAAACAACAAAATGCAAGATGATCCTAGATAGATGCACTTACCCACTCCAACAAAGCCTAAAAGAGCAATCTTGGACTTGAAATCTTGTAGGAAGATGAAGATGAATTTTAGGAGGAAAAGAGGAAATGGCGTGTGAGAGTAGGAAGAGAGGAAGAGAGTGAAAGCTTTAGGGTATTTGATCTTCAAATATATACCATAATACATACAATATTGAGTGTAAGACTTTAATTGAATTGGGCTAAGCTTATATATAATGGTCAAAGAGATTAATTATATATTACAAGACTAGAATTGGGCTAAATATCACCCCTTATGAATTAAATACAAGAATTAAAAGAAGCCCATAGAATGTCTTAGGAAATATATATATATATATAATTAAGATCAATAAATTGGGCTTGTAGGAATATTTAATTACAATATTGTAAGGGCCAAATTGAATAAAATCCCTTACAAGAATAATCAATTAATTGGGCTCTTGATTAGAATAATTAAATTAAGCTCAATGGATATATACAAGTATATATATATATATATTCAAATTGAAAGATTAGCCCAATTAGAATTAATAAATTGCCCAAGGAATTAATTAACGTTCGAAAGGCTTGAAAGAATTTACGGGGTTACATACTTGGTCTAATTGCTATGAGAATGGGATTAGAACTTTGATGGTGACCAATGTCCACGAGAGTGGCATTGGCATTGACTCGGTTCCCTCACTTCATCGTTGAGCCCTGTTTAGCCAAGAACCTTAAAACACTAGAGAAGCGTTTGTGCATTGCAATTTGATTTAAATCCTCTTCTTTATCATTGTTTATTTCACAAATCCATTGTTTGTTTTACAATTATATCATGCAAACAATCCAATCAACTCGATTAGCTTTTAAACACTTGATGATGTTGTGCTTAGCCCCTTGCTACTCAAGTCCTATGTAGCCATTCCTAGAGGACGACACTCACTAATCAAAACACTAAAAATACAACTTTTAAATAATAAATCCTTTAGGGATTTGGATTGAAATTCTATGCATTAATGCTTATGTGAATTGAATTTTTAAATCATGGTTTTGCATTGCTTTTAGTATGAATGTGATTGTGGAAATAGGGAATTACTTGACTCTTGTTTGATCAGGGCCCTATTATACAAGAGATGTATGGAATTGGAGTTTCACTTATGAGAATAAGGATTCACCATAGCCAACCCTTTCACATTTCTAAGTTGCCGTTGAGAAAGGGAAGTTCGAATGGATTATGCACACAATGTGCTTGATTAAATGCCTCACTTGGTCTAATTGCTTTGAGAAGGGGATTAGAACTTTGATGGTAACCAATGTCCACGAGAGTGGCATTGTCATTGACTCGGTTCCCCCACTTCATTGTTGAGCCATGTTTAGAAAAGAACGTTATAACATTAGAGAAGCATTTGTGCATTGCAATTTCATTTAAATACTCTTCTTTATCATTGTTTATTCTCAAATCAATTGTTTGTTTCACAATTATATCATGCAAACAAACCAATGAACTCGGTTAGCTTTTAAACACTTGATGATGTTGTGCTTAGCCACTTGCTACTCAAGTCCTATTTAGCCATTCCTAGAGGACGACACTCACTAATCAAACCACTAAAAATAAAACTTCCAAATGATAAATCCTTTAGGGATTTAGATTGAATTACTATGCATGATATATGAATATAATTTTTAAATCTAGGTTTTGCATTGCCTTTATTATGAATATAATTGTGGAAATAGGGAATTACTTGACTCTTATTTGATTAGGGCCCTACTATGTAAGAGATGTATGGAATTGGTGCTTCACCTATGAGAATAGGGATTCACCATAGCCAACGCTTTCACATTTCTAACTTGCCATGAGAAAGGGAAGTTGAAAATGATTATGCGCACAATGTGCTTGATTAAATGTCTCACCTGGTCTAATTGCTTTTAGAATGGGAATAGAACTTTGATGGTGACCAATGTCCACGAGAGTGGCATTGTCATTGACTCGGTTCCCCCACCTCATTGTTGAGCCCTGTTTAGCAAAGAACGTTATAACACTAGAGAAGCATTTGTGCATTGCAATTTCATTTAAATACTCTTCTTTATCATTGTTTATTCTCAAATCAATTGTTTGTTTCACAATTATATCATGCAAACAAACCAATGAACTCGGTTAGCTTTTAAACACTTGATGATGTTGTGCTTAGCCACTTGCTACTCAAGTCCTATTTAGCCATTCCTAGAGGACGACACTCATTAATCAAACCACTAAAAATAAAACTTCCAAATGATAAATCCTTTAGGGATTTAGATAGAATTACTATGCATGATATATGAATTGAATTTTTAAATCTAGGTTTTGCATTGCTTTTATTATGAATATAATTGTGGAAATAGGGAATTACTGGACTCTTATTTGATTAGGGCCCTATTATGTAAGAGATGTATGGAATTGGTGTTTCACCTATGAGAATAGGGATTCACCATAGCCAAAGCTTTCACATTTCTAACTTGCCGTTGAGAATGGGAAGTTGGAACTGATTATGCGCACAATGTGCTTGATTAAATGCCTCACCATGTCTAATTGCTATGAGAATGGGATTAGAACTTTGGTGGTAACCAATGTCCACGAGAGTGGCTTTGGCATTGACTCGATTCCCCCAGTTCATCGTTGAGCCATGTTAAGACAAGAACCTTATAACACTAGAGAAGCATTTGTGTATTGCCATTTCATTTAAATCCTCTTCTTTATCATTGTTTATTCTCAAATCAATTGTTTGTTTTACAATTATATCATGCAAACAAACCAATGAACTCGGTTAGCTTTTAAACACTTGATGATGTTGTGCTTAGCCACTTGCTACTCAAGTCCTATTTAGCCATTCCTAGAGGACGACACTCACTAATCAAACCACTAAAAACAAAACTTCCAAATGATAAATCCTTTAGGAATTTAGATTGAATTACTATGCATGATATTTGAATTGAATTTTTAAATCTAGGTTTTGCATTGCTTTTATTATGAATATAATTGTGGAAATAGGGAATTACTTGACTCTTATTTGATTAGGGCCCTATTATGTAAGAGATGTATGGAATTGGTGTTTCACCTATGAGAACCTATGAGAATAGGGATTCACCATAGCCAACCCTTTCACATTTCTAACTTGCCATGAGAAAGGGAAGTTGGAAATGATTATGCGCACAATGTGCTTGATTAAATGTCTCACCTGGTCTAATTGCTATTAGAATGGGAATAGAACTTTGATGGTGACCAATGTCCACGAGAGTGGCATTGGCATTGACTCGGTTCCCTCACTTCATCGTTGAGCCCTGTTTAGCCAAGAACCTTAAAACACTAGAGAAGCGTTTGTGCATTGCAATTTGATTTAAATTCTCTTTTTTATCATTGTTTATTTCACAAATCCATTGTTTGTTTTTCAATTATATCATGCAAACAAACCAATCAACTCGGTTAGCTTTTAAACACTTGATGATGTTGTGCTTAGCCACTTGCTACTCAAGTCCTACCTAGCCATTCCTAGAGGACGACACTCACTAATCAAAACACTAAAAATACAACTTTTAAATAATAAATCCTTCAGGGATTTAGATTGAAATTCTATGCTTCAATGCTTATGTGAATTGAATTTTTAAATCAAGGTTTTGCATTGCTTTTAGTATGAATGTGATTGTGGAAATAGGGAATTACTTGACTCTTGTTTGATTAGGGCCCTATTATACAAGAGATGTATGGAATTGGAGTTTCACTTATGAGAATAAGGATTCACCATAGCCAACCCTTTCACATTTCTAAGTTGCCGTTGAGAAAGGGAAGTTCAAATGGATTATGCACACAATGTGCTTGATTAAATGCCTCACCTGGTCTAATTGCTTTGAGAAGGGGATTAGAACTTTGATGGTAACCAATGTCCACGAGAGTGGCATTGGCATTGACTCGGTTCCCTCACTTCATCGTTGAGCCTTGTTTATCCAGTAACCATAGAACACTAGAGAAGCATTTGTGCATTGCAATTTGATTTAAATCGTCTTCTTTATCATTGTTTATTTCTCAAATCAATTGTTTGTTTTACAATTATATCATGCTAACAAACAAATAAATTCGGTTTGCTATTAAACACGTGATGATGTTGTGCGTAGCCCCTTGCTACTCAAGTCCTATCTAGCCATTCCTAGAGGACCATTTCACAATTATAACTTGCCGCTGAGAAAGGGAAGTTTGAAGGGAATATGCACACAATGTGCTTGATTAAATGACTCACCTTGTCTAATTGCTATAAGAATGGGATTAGAACTTTGGTGGTGACCAATGTCTACGAGGGTGACATTAGCATTTACTCGGTTCCCTCACTTCATTTTTTAGCCTTGTTTAGCCAAGAACCTTAAAACACTATAGAAGCATTTGTGCAATGCAATTTCATTTAAATCCTCTTCTTTATCATTGTTTGTTTCTCAAATCAATTGTTTGTTTTACAATTATATCATGCTAACAAACCAATCAACTCGGTTAGCTTTTAAACACTTGATGATGTTGTGCTCTCACGTCCTATGTAGTCATTCCTAGAGGACAACACTCACTAATCAAACCACTTAAAATACAACTTTCAAATGATAAATCATTTAGGGATTTAGATTGAATTGCTATGCATGAATGCTTATATGAATTGAATTTTTAAATCAAGTTTATGCATTGCTTTTGGTATCAATGTGAAAAGGGAATCACTTGACTCTTGTTTAATTAGGGCTCTATTATGCAAGAGATGTATGGAATTGGAGTTTCACCTATGAGAATAGGGATTCAACATAGCCAACCCTTTCACATTTCTAACATGCCGTTGAAAAAGGGAAGTTCGAAGGAATTACGCACACAATGTGCTTGATTAAATGCCTCACCTGGTCTAATTGCTATTAGAATGGGATTAGAACTTTGGTGGTGACCAATGGTCACGAGACTGGGATTGGCATGGACTCGGTTCCATCACTTCATCGTTGATCTTTGTTTAGCCAAGAACCTTAAAACACTAGAGAAACGTTTGTGCATTGCAATTTGATTTAAATCCTCTTCTTTATCATTCATTATTTCTCAAATCAATTGTTTGTTTTACAATTATATCATGCAAATAAAGCAATCAACTCGGTTAGCTTTTAAACACTTGATGATGTTGTGCTTAGCCCCTTGCTACTCAAGTCCTATCTAGCCATTCCTAGAGGACCGTTTCACATTTCTAACTTGCCATTGAGAAAGGGAAGTTCGAAAAGAATATGCACACAATGTGCTTGATTAAATGACTCAATTGGTCTAATTGCTATAAGAATGGGATTAAAACTTTGGTGGTGACCAATGTCTACGATAGTGGCATTGGCAGTGACTCGATTCCTTCACTTCATCGTTGAGCCTT
The DNA here is from genome assembly GCA_003576665.1 of Ipomoea trifida. Classification (NCBI taxonomy): domain Eukaryota; kingdom Viridiplantae; phylum Streptophyta; class Magnoliopsida; order Solanales; family Convolvulaceae; genus Ipomoea; species Ipomoea trifida. Next base: position 10,806,653 of record CP025659.1, on the reverse strand, counting down.
GTTTAGCCAAGAACCTTAAAACACTAGAGAAGCATTTGTGCATTGCAATTTGATTTAAAGCCTCTTCTTTATCATTGTTTATTTCTCAAATCAATTGTTTGTTTTTCAATTATATCATGCAAACAAACTAATCAACTCGTACAACTTTCAAATGATAAATCATTTAGGGGTTTAGATTGAATTGCTATGCATGAATGCTTATATGAATTCAATTTTTAAATCAAGGTTATGTATTGCTTTTGGTATGAATGTTAAAAGGGAATCACTTGACTATTGTTTAATTAGAGCTCTATTATGCAAGAGATGTATGGAATTGGAGTTTCACCTATGAGAATAGGGATTCACCATAGCCAACCCTTTCACATTTCTAACTTGCTGTTGAGAAAGGGAAGTTCGAAGGGATTATGCACACAATGTGCTTGATTAAATGCCTCACCTAGTCTAATTGCTATTAGAATGGGATTAGAACTTTGGTGGTGACCAATGGCCACGAGACTGGCATTGGCATTGACTCGGTTCCCTCACTTCATCGTTGATCCTTGTTTAGCCAAGAACCTTAAAACACTAGAGAAACGTTTGTGCATTGCAATTTGATTTAAATCCTCTTCTTTATCATTGATTATTTCTCAAATCAATTGTTTGTTTTACAATTATATCATGCAAACAAAGCAATCAACTCGATTAGCTTTTAAACACTTGATGATGTTGTGCTTAGCCCCTTGCTACTCAAGTCCTATGTAGCCATTCCTAGAGGACCCTTTCACATTTCTAACTTGCCGTTGAGAAAGGGAAGTTCGAAGGGAATATGCAAACAATGTGCTTGATTAAATGACTCACCTGGTCTAATTGCTATAAGAATGGGATTAGAACTTTGGTGGTGACCAATGTATATGTGACACCCCGATATTTTAAACAATTCTTATTTTAATAAAATATTCTTGAGAATAAAATTTATTTTTCAATCCTAAATATTTTGACCCAAATACTTTCAAACACAAATTATTATTTCTTCAAAGTTCAAATAAATTATTTTATTAACTTATTTTATACCATATAATTTTATTATCTAAAATCATTTATTCTAAACTCTTATTTTACTAAGCTTTTAAAAAAAAACTATATATGTAATTTAATTTCATACAAGAAATTCTCTTCAACAAGAGTTTAATTAAATATTTTAAACTCTTTATTTTAAATGATTTGGTACAGAATATTTATATATATATATATATATATATATATATATATATATATATATATATATATATTTATGGTTTTAAAAGTCCTATTTATGGAATAAATTTATTTATTAAAATTTTGACCCAAAAGTCTATCTGAGAGGAACCTGGGACTCTTATATTATTGTTTTGAACCTATGTTTGAACCCAAACTAAATCTAAACTCAAATGATTTTATTTCTTAAACCTAATTAGTTATTGAGCCCAATTATTTTTATTTGGCCCAAGCCCATAACAAATCTAAACCCTAGATATATATAAAGCTATGTACATTGGTTTTAAGCTAGATGTTCATTGCCAAAACCCCCAAATCAGCAGCCCTTTATTTCGTATCTCTCTCCCGTCTTCACTCTTCTTCGCGACAACAACAGTAGACCGCCGGCGATGGTGGTCGGCCTCCAGCAGCGGCGGGTCGACGGCGGCGGCAAGGCAGCCCAGCGAAGGCGGTGGTGGTCAGCGTCCCTCTTCCTCGCTCGTCTTCTTCTCTTTCTCGATATGAAGGCCGCAGAAGCAGAACCATGGCAGAGCAGCGGCAGTCGCGGTCGTTCTCCGGCGGACGATGGCGGTTAGCGGCGTCGTTTTCCCTCCTCCGGCGCGACAGCTGGACGGCGGTGATTGTGGGTGGTGTGGTGACCGGCGGTGTAGTAATGGTGGTATTGGCTCGGAGAAATTGGGCAGAAAACAGAGGATGTTGTTGGTGAGTGTTGATTTATTGTTGATGTTGTGACTAGATGGTCATTATTAGAGGATTAAGGCTTCAATGAAGGTAATTAGGGATTTATGGCTAATGTTGATTAATTGATGATGCTTAATTGGTGTTAATGGTAAGTATGAACTAATGGAAGGAGAATGATGCTATTAGTGTTATTGATGATAGGTTATGGTTTTGAAGTTGTTTAAAAATGATGATGAATTAGTTATTAACTTTAATTAATTGATAATTATGGATTATGGTTAATAATGGTGTTTAGTGCTTTTGATGACTTGGTAATGACCCTATAATGTTGTTGACTTGTTGATCATGGATTACAAGGTTAGTAGATACTAATGACTATAATTAATGCTTAAGAGTGATTAAGGTTAATTGTCGGATTATGGGTGACTAAATATTGATTATGGATTGTGATGGAGTTAATTGATAATGATGCTAAGATTATGGATTCATAAATGGTGAAGATTGTTGGGACGAAGATGATGGTGTAATATACTGTTAATGATGATTAAATGAGTTAATGATGGGATTATGGTGAGGTTATGGCTTAATGAGAATTTATTAATTGTGGATTAAAAGAGGATTAAAAGCTAATGTTGGTGATTAAGGTTTAATGAGGTAGATTAATGCTAATAATGATGATATAATGAAGTAATGATGGGGTTGGAGTCAACTAATGATGGTGAAATCCTTATTATTAGTAATTGGTGATGATGATGGGGTCATGGATGGTGGTGATGGTATTACTATTAGTTAATGATTAAATAAGTATGGGTTAATACTATTATTAATAAATAATAGTAATGGTTAATGAGCAAAGGTTGAATTGATTCACAGGTTCCCCGTTGAAGTGGCTAACTTAAAAGTTGAGCCTTAGATTGGATGCTTGCTTTTGGAGCTTAGCTTAAGGTAAGTTTCTATGTCCGTCAAAACTATTTTGCCCTATCTTGTTTGTTCTAATCTATGAAGTTTATGTATATGTGTATCTAAATGTTGTTTGTGTTTGGTGTTATTAATGCCTCAAACCTTGGATACATGTGTGTATATACATTACCATTACTATTATTAAGCCTGAGATGGGCCATTATTATTATATACGCCTGAGATGGGCCATTATTATTATTCAACCTGAGATGAGCCATTATTATTATATATGCCTGAGATGGGCCATTATTATTATTCATCTTGAGATGAGCCATTATTATTATTAAGCCCGAGATGGGCCATTACTATTATTAAGCCTGAGATGGGCCATTATTATTATTAAGCCCGCCCCGTTAGCCTTAAGAAGATGGGGATAAAGAGTAAGGATTGAAGCCCCCTTAGCTCTGCCAGGCACTGGACAGGGGTTAGCTTTGTAAATGTGTAGAGCCCTGTGTAGTGTGGTGTAGTAGTAGGCACTTCTAGGCCCCTTCCCGGCTACTGGATCACTCCAGTGCTTCGGGTACTACGGGCCCTCTGCCATCCATTGCAGCAGAGCCGTTTCATGAGTGAGGGGGCTAAGCGCAGTTCTTTGAGATGGGCCATTACTAATATTCAGCCTGAGATGGGTCATTACTATTATTAAGCCTGAGATGGGTCATTATTATTATATATGCCTGAGATGGACCATTATTATTATTCAGCCTGAGATGGGCCATTATTATTATATATGCCTGAGATGGGCCATTATTATTATTAAGCCTGAGATGGGCCATTATTATTATTCAGCCTGAGATGGGCCATTATTATTATTAAGTCTGAGATGGGCCATTACTAATATTCAGCCTGAGATGGGCTATTATTATTATTAAGCCTGAGATGGGCCATTACTAATATTAAGCCTAAGATGGACCATTATTATTATTAAGCCTGAGATGGGCCATTATTATTACATAAGCCTGAGATCGGCCAGTACTATCATTAAGTCTGAGATGGGCTATTATTATTACTAAGCTTGAGATGAGCTACTAGTATCATATAAACTTTAAATGAGTTACTATTGTTATATAAGCTTGTTGTTGAGACTTTTATTATGCTTTGTTTTCTTCTTGTGTCTATACTTATGTATATATTGAGTTATTGAAGTTATCATATGATTGAGAATTGTTCTTGTGGAGTTATGTCTTTTACTAGAGTCAAATTTGTTTACTATACGAAATAGATGATTGTATGAGGAGAAGTTTGTTCTTAAATGAAGTTCTTACATCAGCTTAATGTTGGCTTATGTATATTGCACTTTGATTTGACACTTCACAAGTGTTCTAATCTCTACGAACGATTTACTGCTTTCCTATATTTATATTCCAAGTCTCATAGTATTCATTTTAAAACAATCTTTTAAAAGTATATTATTTCCAAACTAAAATGTACATATTTTACGGGGCAAAATGAACCTTACTTAGCATTTTATGCTAATTTTGTTTGTTTGTGTTTTCCAAACCTTACTATTTTTAGGATTTGATGGAAGTGACTCGTTTTGAGAGCGCGATGTAGAGCTAGTTGCCATTGGAGTTGTCTCTTGGTTTAAACAGATTAGTTTAGAATCCAAATTGTTGTATTATGGTTGATTTTTAATCTAGACAGAAAATTGTTGTAATATAGATTGTAGTTAGAAAGCTTTTAGCCTGTGCGTTTGGGTTTAGTGAGTTGGCCCGAGCGTAGCATAACACCCCCGTGGTTATAGTTTTGTTTCGCTTCCGCATTTATTTTCAATATGGCCAGTATGAAAGATAGTATATTTTGGATTATTCAAGCTTATAAATTTGGGGGTGTTACAGTATACGAGAGTGGCATTGGCATTGACTCGGTTCCCTCACTTCATCGTTGAGCCTTGTTTAGCCAAGAACATTAAAACACTAGAGAAGCATTTGTGCATTGCATTTGTGCTTAGCCCCTTGCTACTCAAGTCCTATCTAGCCATTCCTAAAGGACCCTTTCACATTTCTAACTTGCCGTTGAGAAAGGGAAGTTCGAAGAGATTATGCACACAATGTGCTTGATTAAATGACTCACCTGGTCTAATTGCTATAAGAATGGGATTAGAACTTTGGTGGTGACCAATGTATACGAGAGCGGCATTGGCATTGACTCGGTTTCCTCACTTCATCGTTGAGCCTAGTTTAGCCAAGAACTTTTAAACACTAGAGAAGCAATTGTGCATTGCAATTTGATTTAAATCCTCTTATTTATCATTGTTTATTTCTCAAATCAATTGTTTGTTTTTCAATTATATCATGCAAACAAACCGATCAACTCGGTTAGTTTTTAAACACTTGATGATGTTGTGTTCTCACGTCCTATGTAGCCATTCCTAGAGGACGACACTCACTAATCAAACCACTAAAAATACAACTTTCAAATGATAAATCATTTAGGGGTTTAGATTGAATTGCTATGCATGAATGGTTATATGAATTGAATTTTTAAATCAAGGTTATGTATTGCTTTTGGTATGAATGTGAAAGGGGAATCATTTGACTCTTGTTTAATTAGGACTCTATTATGCAAGAGATATATGGAATTAGAGTTTCACCTATGAGAATAGGGATTCACCATAACCAACCCTTTCACATTTCTAACTTCCCGTTGAGAAAGCGAAGTTCGAAGGGATTATGCACACAATGTGCTTGATTAAATTGCTCACCTGGTCTAATTGCTATGAGAATGGTATTAGAACTTTGGTGGTAACCAATGTCCACGAGAGTTCGTGCGCCTTGTAATTGAATTTGGTATAGACCTTGAATTATAGAAGTGTAGTTAACCTGTATATTAGAATTGAGAAGTTGAGTTGTAAAGATTGTGGAATAGTTTATATGGTTGTTTAATGTTGCGGATTTGTAGTTAAATAGAACCCCGTTAGCCTGTGCGTTTGGGCTTTGTTGATAGCCCAAGCGTGGCGTGACACCCCATAGTTTAAGTTTTGATTTTACTTCCGCATTTATTTTCAGAATGGTTAGCGAGAATTATTGTTTATTTATGCTTAAGCTTGCTTAAGAAATTGGGGGTGTTACATTATGGCCTTCCAAACTTCCTTCGCCATAGGGCATCTCCTAAGAACGTGATCAATATCCTCACTAACTCCCCTACAGTTGTGGCAGTCATCAACAAGGGTAAGATGTCTTCTTTTACGTTCAGCATTACACATAATACGCCCATGCATGATCAACCATAGAAAGAAGTTAATTCTGTTAGGAAGCCTTATAATCCAAATGAGTTTCCAGTCAATATCAGTCTGTTCATTCGAATGAGATGAGACCAAATGGTATGCCGAGTTCACCGTGAAAAATCCAGTAGAAGTTTGATTCCACAAGATGGTGTCCTTGAGATTAGGATCAGAAGATAGAAAAAATCCCTTTAATTTGTTTATAATACCCGTGGGGGGATGGTGATTAAGCTTCTGGAATTTCCATCCAGATTCATCATCCCAGTAGTCCCTGACAGTAAGATTGCGTTCATCAACGGGGATGACCTTCGTGGAAAGATGAAGCAGCTCGATTTTGATAAGCCACTTATCAGTCTAAAATCTGGTCTCTTTACCAAATCTAACAGCAATTTGAGTCCCTTCCTTAATAATATCCAAAGCAGCGTTGATCCCTTTCCAAGAGTTTGAACTTCTACTAGTTGGTTTAATACAATTAATATCTGGGAGGTTCTCAGTATATTTAGCTCTTAGAATTTTAGTCCAATAAGACTCATCCTCTTTCAAGAATCTCCATCCCAGTTTAGCAAGGAAGGCAATATTCATATTCTTCATGCTTCTTATGCCCAGATTTTGTAATCTCCTTTAATTATGAACTTAACATATATATTATCAATTTCCTTATCTTATTAGATAAAATGTATATTACAAAAAGTATTAATTCCTTAATTGCCATAATTTTTAAGATTTTATTCAAAAGTGATCAAAGGAAGTGAATGGGCAATTGATATTATTTGAAGTAAAAAAATATAAAATTGTGGTAAGAAGGGAATCTCTATATTCAATTACCATAATAAATTAAGATGTTAAATACGATAGACAATTACCATGAGTCATTTAGATGGTAAATAGTATATGATAATTACCTATATAAATTACCATAAAATAGCATATTAATATATTGATCAGTATTATAACAAAGGTTGTAAGTCTTCAAGGTACAATATATATTAGGAAAAGTATCAATTAATTTAAATATGATAGGAAATTACCTTAAAATAACAGATTAATATATTGATCAGGATTATAACAAAGGTTGAAAGTTTTTAAGGTACGATATATTAGGAAAAGTATCAATTAATTTAAATATAATAGGAAATTGATGAGGTGGTATCATCCTCCTAATTTTTAATAATCCTATATTTATAATTACCTTTATAAATGAATTTAATAGAAAATATTAATTAGGAACTCATATTAAGAGTTTTGGATTATTATTATTATTACTATTACTATTATTATATTATTATATAAATATATTAGGGAAATTATATTAAGAGTTTTGAATTATTATTATTATTAGAGTATTATATTATTATTATTATTATTATTATTATTAGTATAATCTTAACAAAATAGATTTTAAATCGATGTTACAAAATTTAATACTATTATTTCATTTATTCAAGTATAGTAAGCACAATTTTTAACTAATAATTGTACATTGGAAGTCTTCAACTAAACCTATAGTATTGTGCAATTAATAATAAATATTAGTAATAATTGTAATCAATAATCAATGATTTGTGCCAACCAAAATATTTTGAATACTTAATTGGTTTAATCATAGCATTAGAAATATAATCGGAATCAAAACTTGCTAAAATTTATAATAATAATAATAATAATAATAATAATAATAATAATAATAATAATAATAATAATAATAATAATAATAATTATTATTATTATTATTATTATTATTATTATTATTATTATTATTATTATTATTATTATTATTATTATTATTAACTAATAGGTTGTGAGAGAGGCAATTATTAAAAAGTAGAGAAAATTATTAAATTTAGTTTTACTTGTAAAGCAGTACACAATACTTCTCTTTAAAAAATATCAACTACACACTAAAAAATACAGATCTAATATGAACTATCTCTACATAATCTGCCAGTTTAACTATCTCTTCATAAGTAATAATAAAGCTACAGTTTTCTACATCTGCAATTGATAATAATAATAAAAGATAGTATAAGATAACAATAACTAACATCATATTAAAAATAAACTTCTATACCTACAAGATTAAAAAAGTTAACATGGATTGATTAAAAAAATGCCACCAATAATGTGACAATGGACAACAGTTCCTGTGTATTTAAAATATAAATGATAAGATGCATTTTAATAAAAAAAAAAAAATAGAAATCTGATGAATAAAAACCACACTAACCCAATCAACTCTAACAACTATTTAGAAAACACCCCAAAAACTTTCTCAACACAATTCTTCTACATACCTCAAACTCAGGAAGCAGATTATAAGACTGAGCAATCTTCTTTAAGAGAATCAACCAAAGACCCATCATAGGATTTGGCGTCCCCGCCCATCTTGGTCTACCTCCTTGCGATCGAGCATCACCCTCTTTCAAATGGGGAACTCCTAAAAAACAAATCATATTAAAATCTTAGAATATCAGTGTAACACCCCCAAATTTTATAAGCTTGAATACTCCAAAACAAACTATCTTTCTTACTAACCATATTGAAAATAAATGCGAAAGCAAAACCAAACTATAATCACAGGGGTGTTATGCCACGCTCGGGCCAACTCACTAAACCCAAACGCACAGGCTACAAGCTTTCTAACTACAATCTATATTACAACAATTTTCTATCTAGATTAAAAATCAACTATAATACATCAATTTGGATTCTAAATTAATCCGTTTAAACCAAGAGACAACTCCAATGGCAACTAGCTCTACATCGCGCTCTCAAAACGAGTCACTTCCATCAAATCCTGAAAACAGTAAGGTTTGGAAAACACAGACAAACAAAAATAGCATAAAATGCTAAGTAAGGTTCATTTTGCCCCGTAAAATATGTACATTTTAGTTTGGAAATAATATACTTTTAAAAGATAGTTTTAAAACGAATACTATGAGACTTGGAATATAAATATTGGAAAGGAGTAAATCGTTTGTAGAGATTAGAACACTTGTGAAGTGTCAAATCAAAGTGCAATATACAGGCAAATTATTGCATGGACCATGGTCCACACAGTTGTGTGGACCAAAAATAAAAAGTACATTATTTTTATACTGAAGGTACACAGTATATATCAAATAATGTATCTTCAGTACAAAAATAATGTACCTTAAAATAATGTACCTACAGTATAAAAATAATGTACCTTCAATACAAAAATAACATACTTTTCATTTTTGGTCCACACAGCTGTGTGGACCATGGTCCATGCAATAATGATTGCAATATACATAAGCCAACATTAAGCTGATGCAAGAACTTCATTTAAGAACAAACTTCTCCTCATACAATCATCTATTTCGTATAGTAAACAAATTCGACTCTAGTAAAAGACATAACTCCACAAGAACAATTCTCAAGCATATGATAACTTCAATAACTCAATATATACGTAAGTATAGACACAAGAAGAAAACAAAGCATAACAAAAGTCTCAACAACAAGCTTATATAACAATAGTAACTCATTTAAAGTTTATATGATAATAGAAGCCCATCTCAAGCTTAGTAATAATAATAGCCCATCTCAGGCTTAATGATAGTAATGGTCCATCTCAGGCTTAATAATAATGGCCCATCTCAGGCTTAATAATAATGTCTCATCTCAGGCTTAATAATAATAATGGCCCACCTCAAGATTAATAATAATAATGGCCCATCTCAGGCTGAATAATAATAATGACTCATCTCAAGCTTAATATTAGCAATGACCCATCTCAGGCTTAATAATAATAATGGCCCATCTCAGGCTTAATAATAATAATGGCCCATCTCAGGCTTAATAATAACTAGTATTTGCACCCGTGCGATGCACGGCAATATTGTTTTAGTTGTTTTTTGAGTTATGGTTAAAAATAGAAAATGTTCAAAAGTTAGATTGAAAAGGAAAAATATCTTATAACATTGAATAGAAATGAAATTACAATTTATTAAAATGATAATATGATTATACGTAATTATGTAGCTATTAATAAAATGTTAATAATTATATTATTATTATTATATTATAATTATAATTATAATATTATATATTATAATAATAATAAGAAGAAAAAAATTGATAAGGGAAATGTTCTAGAATATCCTAATCGTCTATCCTACAGCATTTCCCAATTTCCCTTTCTCGCTGTTCTTTGTCTGCCCTAACAGATCTCTCCTACAGCAATTCGAAATTTCCCTTTTTTCGCTGTTCTTTGTCTGCCCTAAAAGATCTAACCATTTCACTTTAGTTATGTTGCCATTATTATCTCATAAGCTGTCGGTCTCTCTCCGTTCGAAGAGGTTAATTCTTGCACTATCCTAGGTTCTCTACAGTTGCCGATCCTGTTCTCTACGTTCCATTCGATGAGCAATTAGAAACCGATCATATGCTGTCGACAGTAGAATCAGGTGATGTAGTTCGTCAACTATTCCTTTCATTAATTTTTTTGTGGGTTTCTAATCGGGTTAAATTACACTCCAAATCGTGTATTTTGTGGTAAAATTTTTGAGATCTCACAAATAATGGTTTATAATCCAGTTAAATGTTCGAACTAATTTGCCCCCATCTGCAAAAATTCTCTATTTTGAGTTACACTCACATCTGGGCAATGCATGTGTTGTTATGATGTTTGGCTAATACTTATGTGTTTTTTTCCAATCTGGACAAAATGTACTATCAACTTATGTGTTGGATCTACGGTTTGACGCAATTGGTTTAGTTTTACATGAGAATATCTGTCTATTTAATTTCATAGTTGTTTAATACTTATCAGATTTTGTTGTGCTGATCTTTACTTTTAACAGTATTAATTAATTTCCCTTTGTTTTTTTTTAAAAAAATTTTTAGCTAAAAATTAGTCTTCACAACGCAGCAGCAATGGCGCTTACTACTGCAGGATTTACAAAAAGCAAATTTAGGTAAGTCAGCTACATACAACTTATTAAAAACTGTATTTAGAGAAATTGTAATAATGTGCAAAATAATAAACAAAATAGATTAACAATTACCATGATTTAATAGTACACTCCAACGTAATTACCTTTTTTTTTTTGAAAAAATTCAAGACAGTAATCTATATAGGAAATTACATAAATATTTTTCCTAGCAACGAAACACGGTAGCAGTAGTAGACTGGTTTCCAACTACTTGTTCTTTATTTTTCTTTTACCCTGTATGGCCTTAACTGGTATAGATATGTCGAGCCTCTAAAACACCTGCACAATACAATTGAATAGTTGTACACAACATATTCATAGTATTTTTTAGTAAATTATATATACTGTATGTATTAAATTGTTGAAGTAATTACATAAACTATTAAATATTTTCCAGGTTATGGTCCCAGGTACATAAGTACACAATTATATATACTAAAACAGACCTAACCCAGGTCCCAGGTACATAAGTACACAATTATATATATGATAGCATGAATAGGTTTACCCAGACAGGGTAAGTGTATTGAAGCAATAAGATATATCAATTGATGTATACCTACTGTATGTCTTCAAAACTAATTTCATTACACTATTTACTATTACACAATTAAGAACAGAATCCTAATATGAAATGCATTGCAAGGTTTTTCCAATTTGGGTAAGTGTATTGTACACAATCAGGTTATTGAATATGTCAGATTACAGTAAAACCAATATGGACTAATAGATTCATAATTTTTTTTTTCATATTTTGCAGTATTTGTAGATGGATAAAGAATAAAGAGTACAAAAAAGAGTACATATGTGAGGTAAGTCAGTATGTAAAATATATTTCCTAGGTTGTACATATGTGCATCAGTCCAAATAAATCACTTCATCCCTTTTATGATTGCAGTAGCAAAAAAAAACAAATATGGGAAATTATAAGTGCATTACAATCTGCAAAAAAAAAAAGGCTTAGAATCTGAAAAACTAACCTCACAGTCGTGAAATAGACATTCTTGACTTTTGATTAAATCTTTGTTCCTTCCTTCATGAACAATATAAGTCCTTACTAACTGTAGTCTCGTAGTCTAATAGCCTTACGTGTGTGATCAGGGCATATGTTCTTTGCAATGGCGTAAAGCTGAGAAATTTGGATAGCAAAGGCAAAAAAATTTGGTCAGAGAAGAGAAAGAAGAAAAGATGGGAGATAGAGTTGCTGGGAAGTGGCCGGGTGGTATATATCTGGGTATATAAGGAGCCTTTAGATTTGTAAAGGCTTGCAGCATTAATGAATGAATTATTAAAATCACATTGGACATGTAAACGTCCAAAATATGGGAAAGGGTGATTGTATACCCTTCTGAAATGTTTAATTCATTTTTTCATTATTATAATTGTAATATTGTATAGATTGTATAGATAGATAGATATAGATATATACATATATATGTATACATAGATATGTATATGTATCTATAGATGTATAGATAGTATAGATATTAAATACTGCTAAGTAATTAATATGGATCAATACCAATGACTAAACAATTAATTTGAACCCTTCGTTTTTTGAATTTGAATTTAACAGTAATTGCAATCAATGATTTACTGCATTGAGCCGTGCAAAACGAACTCAGGCATAGTGTGAATCCATATACATAACAATAAATACGAAACAATAAATTAATATTTCAATCAGATGTTGAGATTAAGCATAGCAAAACGACGTCACATTGTTTTGGGCGGGAAAATGCAGCAATTTCATTGGCCATGGCGATATGGCTTTATTATATAGAGGGATAGTGGCCCATCTCAGGCTTAATAATAATAATAATAATAATAATAATAATTCGTTTTCAAAAAAAAAAAACAAAAAAAAAAAAACAATTCAACATAATACTTATAAATTTGTATATCATTTATATACATCATATCATACTCTATATAATAGCAAAATGTTTTTGCCAATCATTGTTTCCCGCCCATAAGAAACTACGTAGTTTTGTATATATAAAAACGTTTCATAGCTTAATAGATGATGAAGTAATCTGATTTGTCATATTTAATGTACACTTGGGCGTTGATATTACAGGGCGTTTGGTTGGGAGGAGGGAATTAGGGTGGAAAAGAATTGTAATTCCGTGGAATTGCAATTCAATGAATAAAGTAGGAATTGAAATTACAGTGTTTGGTATGCAGAAATAGGAGTACAGGGAATTGAAAGGTAAAAAGTGACAAAATGACTAAAATGCCCTTATGCTGTGGTAGATGTTGTTGTAATAATAATAATAATAATAATAATAATAATAATAATAATAATAATAATAATAATAATATAATAATAATAATAATAATAATAATAATAATAATAATAATAATGCTAATTCTTTCAAAAAATAATAATAATTCATTCAAATAATAATAATAATAATAATAATAATAATAATAATAATAATAGATATTATTATTATTATTATTATTTCATATTAAAAAAAAAAAAGGCAAAGGGTATAGGAGGAGGGGCAAAATTGTACAAATTGCCCCTCATCTCCACCGAATTGCAATTCATGGGGGGACCCCATGAATTGCAATTCATCATTTGGAGGGAATTGCAAACCAAACACTGCAGTTTTGGAATTCACTGAATTGCAATTCAATGAATTGTAATTCCCCCCAAACTACGTCCAACCAAACAGGCCAAGGTTGTTTTGCATATTCTGTTTTCCAATGCTATTAATTACTTTTTGACTAATCTATACTAATATATAAAAGCATTATCCTCCTCTAGAATTTTCCCGCCCAAATGTAGGGGTATTTTAGTAATTAATATGGTAATAATAATAATAATAATAATAATAATAATAATAATAATAATAATAATAATAATAATAATATTAATTATTATTATAGAATAATATTAATGATAGAATAATATTAATTATAATTGGTTATAATAGGTTATTAGTAATTATGGTAATTATTATGATAGAATAATATTAATGAGATAAGAATGTGGTTTTGATTGTTACAATTTTTTGTAATATTTATCTAAATGTACTCATATTCTGGCTAAGATACAAAAATTATGAATGTCAATCATATTTATTATATTATATTTGCTAATAATATCTAATAATTGTAATTCGCAAGTCCCATGTAAAATTAAATCAAATATTTATTATATTTTTTTTTCAAATCATTTCCAACCAATTCTCAAATGGTAATAACCTACTAACACGAATTGTTTGCTTACATAATATTATTTTATTAAATTAATTTGTTCATTAAATCGTAACAAATACTAGCATATTAATGTCACCTATACACGGTAATGTACGTGCAATAAAATTGGTAATATTTATATATACACGAAAATTTTCTTCAAAAAATATATATACATGAAGATCACGTCCATAAAGTCATCATTTATTAGTAGAAAATTAAATCAAGAATATGATATATTATGGGAATTGAAAATTAAATCAAGAATATAACATATTATTGGAAATGAAAATTACAAAATAATATCTATTAATTATAAATTAATTTGTTCATTAAATCGTAAAAAATATTTTCAATCATATTATATTAAATATATACTATCAAAAAAATACACGAATTACGAATTTTTCCTGATATACAAAAATTACGAATGTCAATAATAATAATAATAATAATAATAATAATAATAATAATAATAATAATAATAATAATAATAATAATAATATAATAATAATAATAATAATAATAATAATAATAATAATAATAAATAATAATAAATAAAATAATCTATACTATATATAAAAATAATATCCTCCTCTAAAATTTCCCCCCAAACGTAGGGGTATTTATATAGAAATATTAATTAATTAATTAATTAATAATAATAATAATATATATAAATATAAAATAATATAAAAAATATAATAATAATAATAATAATAATAATAATAATAATAATAATAATAATATAAATTGCATGCATATTTCTGCCTTAATTGCACCTAATTGACAAAAGAATAAATGAAAATGTTACCCAATAAAAAGACATACATTAACTAATTGATTGAAATGATAACATAACATGAACACGTACATTTTTTATGTATTCATCAAATGAGATTAATGTTTTTTTTTTTTTTTGTAATTTACAAATTTTAAATATTTATTAGTTAAGTCAACAATAATTTATTGAGATAAATCCATATCTATATCTTATCTATATCTATATATCTATCAAATAAATAATAATAATATATAATATATATATATATATATATATATATATATATATATATATATATATATATATATATATATATATATATCATAATAATTTGTAAAAATTATTCCAAAATTCCTATCTCAAAATTTATTCTCCTCCTATTAAATTTATTTCCTTAAATTTAGTGACACAATTACCTAATCTTCCCTTAATTAATTTGGCTAATTAGGGGGCTAAATTGTGTAGGGTCCTCCCTCTCTCTCTTTATAGCTATAAATACAAGGAGAAACCCAGTCAGCTACCACCACTAATTTTCATCTCTCTTAAGTTCTGTTGTTTTTTTGTTTATATAAAAGCATCAATATTTACATAGGAAGAACCACCATTCTCCATAGATGTGTGATATATTTGTTGTAGCACTTTTGCTCTTCTCCTCATCTCCTTTATCTCTGCATTCTCCAAATTCATGAATCTCTTCAACAGCCCACCGATTTCTCCATTCCCCACCAAACCTCCATCCTCTCTCTGCACCTTCGCATGCATGGATTGAGAAGGGGTTCTGTCTATGACACTGAAGTAGGGAATTGCAGGGCTGATTGTGTGGATGGGAAGAGAATTTAAGCTTTGCTTTATAGCGTCAATGGCGTGAGCTTCAAGCTCATAAAGTGAAGTGATTAAAAGGTATTGTGCTTTGGCACCATTGATAGGTTACAATTTTTTGGATCACAAGATCCCAAGGTCTTCCAAGAATTGTTCAAGAGTACAGTTTACCGTTGTCATTTCTTAAGTATGCTTTAAATAGGTTTAAATAGTTAATAGTTGATTGATTTAGTGATAGATAGATGATAGCTAATTGTGTTAATTATTTTTATCCGTTGATATAAATTGGTATGCATAAGAGGAGGTATTTGGTAAATTTGAATAAAAATTTAATGAATGCAAGTACTATAATAATCAACAACTAAGAATAAATTAGATTTTTAAAATGTTTTTGATTGATTTAGTGATATATTGATTTGGTAATATCCTACAAATAATTCACAGATTATTACGTCCATACAATTATGCAAATTATTTCAATTCACATATTATTACACATATAAAATTATGCTAATGGTTGCTTTTGAATAAAATATTATAATTATGATAATTAAGAAATTAATTCACACATTATACTTTTATTAAACTGTTTTTTATACTTTCCGTTATATAGATTTTATCTAATCAATTAAGAAATTAATGGTACACATATTACAGAATAATTAAAGAAAATTAAACAAAAACATATTCGGACATAATTATAGAAAATTAAATATACACATATTCTGTCTATAATTAAATGAAATTAAACATACACATATTTGGACATAATTAAGGAAAATTAAATATACACATATTAGGTCTATGATTAAATGAAATTAAACACACACATATTATTCATAATTAAACATGGTTAAACAATCTTAAAATAAACAAACGTAAAAAACAATAAACTAAAATAGTAAATTATTTCCATATTTTTTTTATTTTTTTTTTTTTACCTATTTATTTGAGAATTATAATTTTTAATTAATCAATTTCAACATGCACGAATATATAAATCTTATAATTTCAAATAAATGTATATTTTCAAATATTAGAATTGATTATAATTTCATCACTAATTTTATTATTTAAATATATATAAGATTGCCATTCAAATCACAAGGAAGACAATTTCAATTAACGCTTTCATATGCAATGTCTATTAATAAAATTCAAGGGCAAAGTAGCAATATGATCTCATGTTAAATTGTTATTGAGTAAACCAGTTTTTGTCGATACTCAATTGTATATTGTTGCATCTAGAGTTAACCATCCAAAGGTCTCAAAATTTGTATTTGCGGTAACTCTAGAAGAAATTGTACTTCAACTAATAATATAATTTACCAAGAAGTTTTTAATAATTTGTAATTTTAAATAATTTGTATTGAAATTTTAATTAAAAAGTTTTCTTTTAACTAATTACCCATCTTAAATATCAATTCATATTTTAATTGCAAATATCTATATTCATAACTTTTTCATATTAAATCAACATAATTATTAAATAACGAAACTATATAAATGAATAAATCTAATATCTTCTTTTCATATATGAAAATAATCTAAATATTTCAAATTGTTAGTCCGTGCATCGCACGGTATCATTAAATCGTAACAAATATTTTCAATCATACTATATTATATATATGCTATCAAAAAATACACGAATTACGAATTCTGGCTGAGATACAAAAATTACAAATGTCAATCATATTATATATATATATGCTAATATATTACGAATGTCAATCATATTATATATAATAATAATAATATAATAATATAATAATAATAATAATAATAATAATAATAATAATAATATAACTCCTATGCATATTGTGCCTTAATTGACACCTAATTGATAGAAAATGAAAAAGGAAACGAAAATCACTAATTGACTATAAATAAAAAAAGATCCCTAATTGATTGAAATGAAAAAGAAAACAGAAATTAATCATTAATACTAGAAAATGAAAATTGAAAAAGGAAATGAGAAATATGATTAATATATATAAAATAATATTTGCATATAATATGAATAATTTACAATTAAAATTTAAATTAGATGTATTAACAAATAATTATAAATTAATTTTCTCTTAAATAATTATTACTTTACTACGTGTTTATGTTTATTGGTTATAATGCTATTTATAAACAAAAAAATTGCAAACTTTATTTGCAAAATTATGGTCAAATAATGATTTTAGTTCTCCAATTGTCCAGTATATGCATAATGGTAAACTTTTTAACAATGTTACAGTTTAATAGTCACACATAGAATAATTATAGAATAAAATTTCTATTCTATTTAGTCATACCTTATATAGCCTAAACTATTACACATCATTCCCGTCATTTTCTTTAATAATAACAATAATAATAATAATAATAATAATAATAATAATAATAATAATAATAATAATTTTATTACCTTAATTACTTTACTTTCTATTTTTTGTAATATCCTATCAACCATTTGGACAAAAATTTTATTTATAATTAAAATATTTATACTATATATAAAAGTAAAATATAGATACTACATTGAGAAAGTAGCTATGAATAGATACTACATTGTAACAGAGTCAGTAGTACTAAAAAAATAAAAGTAAAATACTCCTATTTTAATTAATTAAATATTTTATTAGTCAAATAATTAATAAAGTTATTTAGTAAGAAAATGTAAAATGGAAATGAACTAATATCTATTAATTGGTAATATATTTTTTTATATTCACATATCAATACTATTAATAAAAGTAAAATCATCCTCTTCAACTTTCCTGCACAAACTAATATTACTAATTAATTGGTAAAAAAAATAAAGTTTAATTGTAACAAAATTTTATTTACCAAATTCTGAGAATAATTAAACCATTATAATTGTGAGAATAATGGAAACAAATTCTGCATAATAAATATATAAGAAAATTCCTTGAAAACTATGAGTAGTTTTATAAGAAAAAATAATTTACTAATTATTATTTACACAAATAATAATATTTCGAATACTTATCTATATCTATATCTATACTATTAATAAAAATAAATCATCCTTTGTAAAATTCCGCCCAAACAATAGTAAAGATAAAATGGAAAAGAAAACTGATTTTACTAATTGATTGAAAATATAAAAAGATTCTAATAGAAAAGGAAACGGAAATTAGACAAATTGGAAAAGTAAAAGGATATTACTAATTAAATGAAAATTGACTGAAAATTATTTAATAATTAACCATCCTTTTGAAAACTCTAAGTTATTTAAACTTTAAAAAATTAATTAAACATGGGTTATTATATTTTTTATAATAATTACAATTAATTTATTCAAATATGGAGGAGGAAGAAAAACTAAATGTGATATGGTGAAAATGAATATACTTAAGGTATAAAAGTATAATTGCACATATATTAGTGTAATTGATTAATAATAATTGTCTAATAATTATTATGGTAATTAAGCTAAACATTGGTCATATTACATAATATAATATAATTAAATTATTTTCCATTTTTCTCATATTTATTTTAGTAATAATATAATTACATATCGATATTTTATGATAATTGTAAACAAACAAGTCATATATTATTCAATTAATTGTGTAATACTTTTGCACTAATCTTATAATCAAATAAATGTATACGTTCAATATTAGAATTTTTTTTATAATTTCATCTTTATTTTAATATCTAAATATATAATAAAAATAAATTGCGCTATATAATATTCGATGTCATCGCACGGATGTTGGACAATTATTTGCTCTAATTCAAGCTAGGAAAACATCAGAAAACATAATCAATCCAACCAATTTCATTAATTGCGCTATATAATATTCGATGTTAATTACAATTTATGTAATTGTATATCGATCCAAATATTCTTAAAATATTATAAAATCCATTTAACAAATCCATTCCGTGCAACGCACGGGCGAAAATACTAGTAA
>CP025659.1:10770430-10786822 GCA_003576665.1 Ipomoea trifida | reverse complement strand
AAAAAAAAAAAAAACAAATCTGTATTTAACACTTTAATCTTACTATGGTAATTAAACATAGAGATTCTTTCATTTGATTATTGTATATTTTTTTTACTTAAAATAATATCAATCTTACTATGGTAATCGAGACTTTTCCTAATATAATTTTTAAGGGAATATTGCATTTTTCGTCCCTAAGTTATATGGTAATTGTAGAATTCGTCCCTAAGTTATGGTAATACTCACTTTTCGTCCCTAAGTTCTCATTGGCGTTGCACTTTTCGTCCCTGAGTTATTCAAATTGCAAATTTCGTCCCTAAGTTATCATTGTGTTGCACTTTTTGTCCCTAACATAAGTGTGCAAACTTCGGTAATTTTCGTTTAAAAAATTTTTAATCGAACTTTTCCGGTTTAATGCCAATTTTTTTAACGAAGTTTACTGAAAAAGTTTGATTAAATTTTTTTAAAAAACGAAAGTTTACCGAAGTTTGCAAACTTAAGTTAGGGCCGAAAAATGCAACGCAACGATAACTTAGGGACGAAATTTGCAATTTGAATAACTCAGGGACGAAAAGTGCAACGTCAATGAGAACTTAGGGACGAAAAGTGAGTATTACCATAACTTAGGGACGAATTCTACAATTACCATATAACTTAGGGACGAAAAATGCAATTTTCCCTAATTTTTAATTAATCAATTTCAATATGCACGAATATATAAATCTTATAATTTCAAATAAATGTATATTTTCAAATATTAGAATTGATTATAATTTCATCACTAATTTTATTATTTAAATATATATAAGATTGCCATTCAAATCACAAGGAAGACAATTTCAATTAACGCTTTCATATGCAATGTCTATTAATAAAATTCAAGGGCAAAGTAGCAAATATGATCTCATGTTAAATTGTTATTGAGTAAACCAGTTTTTGTCGATACTCAATTGTATATTGTTGCATCTAGAGTTAACCATTCCAAAGGTCTCAAAATTTGTATTTGCGGTAACTCTAGAAGAAATTGTACTTCAACTAATAATATAATTTACCAAGAAGTTTTTAATAATTTGTAATTTTAAATAATTTGTATTGAAATTTTAATTAAAAGTTTTCTTTTAACTAATTACCCATCTTAAATATCAATTCATATTTTAATTGCAAATATCTATATTCATAACTTTTTCATATTAAATCAACATAATTATTAAATAACGAAACTATATAAATGAATAGATCTAATATCTTCTTTTCATATATGAAAATAATCTAAATATTTCAAATTGTTAGTCCGTGCATCGCACGAATATCATTAAATCGTAACAAATATTTTCAATCATACTATATTATATATATGCTATCAAAAAATACACGAATTACGAATTCTGGTTGAGATACAAAAATTACAAATGTCAATGATATTATACTATATATATGTTAATATATTACGAATGTCAATCATATTATATAATAATAATAATAATAATAATAATAATAATAATAATAATAATAATAATAATAATAATAATAATATAACTCCTATGCATATCTGTGCCTTAATTGACACCTAATTGATAGAAAATGAAAAAGGAAACGAAAATCACTAATTGACTATAAATAAAAAAAGATCCCTAATTGATTGAAATTGAAAAAGAAAACAGAAATTAATCATTAATACTAGAAAATGAAAATTGAAAAAGGAAATGAGAAATATGATTAATATATATAAAATAATATTTGCATAATAATATGAATAATTTACAATTAAAATTTAAATTAGATGTATTAACAAATAATTATAAATTAATTTTCTCTTAAATAATTATTACTTTACTACGTGTTTATGTTTATTGGTTATAATGCTATTTATAAACAAAAAAATTGCAAATTTTATTTGCAAAATTATGGTCAAATAATGATTTTAGTCTACGGTTTCAAAAAAAAATGATTTTAGTCTCTAATTGTCCAGTATATGCATAATGGCAAACTTTTTAACAATGTTACAGTTTAATAGTCACACATAGAATAATTATAGAATAAATTCCTATTCTATTTAGTCATACCTTATATAGCCTAAACTATTACACATCATTCCCGCCATTTTCTTTAATAATAACAATAATAATAATAATAATAATAATAATAATAATAATAATAATAATAATAATAATAATAATTTTATTACCTTAATTACTTTACTTTCTATTTTTTTGTAATATCCTATCAACCATTTGGACAAAAATTTTATTTATAATTAAAAATATTTATACTATATATAAAAGTAAAATATAGATACTACATTGAGAAAGTAGTTATGAATATATACTACATTGTAACAGAGTCAGTAGTACTAAAAAAAATAAAAGTAAAATACTCCTATTTTATTCTCCTCCCCATTAATTAAATATTTTATTAGTCAAATAATTAATAAAGTTTATTTAGTAAGAAAATGTAAAATAGAAATGAACTAATATCTATTAATTGGTAATATATTTTTTTTATATTCACATATCAATACTATTAATAAAAGTAAAATCATCCTCTTCAACTTTCCTGCACAAACTAATATTACTAATTAATTGGTAAAAAAATAATAAAGTTTAATTGATAACAAAATTTTATTTACCAAATTCTGAGAATAATTAAACCATTATAATTGTGAGAATAATGGAAACAAATTCTGCATAATAAATATATAAGAAAATTCCTTGAAAACTATGAGTAGTTTTATAAGAAAAAATAATTTACTAATTATTATTTACACAAATAATAATATTTCGAATACTTATCTATACTTCTATATCTATACTGCTATTAATAAAAATAAAATCATCATTTTGTAAAATTCTCGCCCAAACAATAGTAAAGATAAAATGGAAAAGAAAACTGATTTTACTAATTGATTGAAAATATAAAAAGATTCTAATAGAAAAGGAAACGGAAATTAGACAAATTGGAAAAGTAAAAGGATATTACTAATTAAATGAAAATTGACTGAAAATTATTTAAAAACTTAAAAAAAATAATTATACCATCCTTTTGAAAACTCTAAGTTATTTAAACTTTAAAAAATTAATTAAACATGGGTTATTATATTTTTTATAATAATTACAATTAATTTATTCAAATATGGAGGAGGAAGAAAAACTAAATGTGATATGGTGAAAATGAATATACTTAAGGTATAAAAGTATAATTGCACATATATTAGTGTAATTGATTAATAATAATTGTCTAATAATTATTATGGTAATTAAGCTAAACATTGGTCATATTACATAATATAATATAATAAAATTATTTTCCATTTTTCTCATATTTATTTTAGTAATAATATAATTACATATCGATATTTTATGATAATTGTAAACAAACAAGTCATATATTATTCAATTAATTGTGTAATACTTTTGCACTAATCTTATAATCAAATAAATCTATACGTTCAATATTATAATTTTTTTTATAATTTCATCTTTATTTTTAATATCTAAATATATAATAAAAATAAATTGCGCTATATAATATTCGATGTCATCGCACGGATGTTGGACAATTATTTGCTCTAATTCAAGCTAGGAAAACATCAGAAAACATAATCAATCCAACCAATTTCATTAATTGCGCTATATAATATTGGATGTTAATTACAATTTATGTAATTGTATATCGATCCAAATATTCTTAAAATATTATAACAAATCCATTCCGTGCAACGCACGGGCGAAAATACTAGTAAAGATAAAGATATATACATTGAATAAAAGGTAATAAATTTATATCATTTACCAATATGATGTTTAGTTTTACAAGGTATGTGCATTAAAAGCACGCAGGTGCTAAAAATAATGATTTCATATTTTTGAATTTGAATTTTGGGAGAAAATAACCTATAAATACTGCATGCTCTGTGATAAAATCTCACATTTGAATTGAAGCACAGATAAACAGCAGGAAACAAGAGGTGATTTATAGTAAGCACTTCCTCTATTTATTTATTTTTTTTTACATTTATCAACTTTTATTTATATTAAAAATAAGAAAAGAAAGAGATAATAAAGTAATAAAGGACCTCTTATATTTTTATTGCCGAGATCGAAGGGAGCTTCACCGGAGAGGGGAGAAGCAACGAAAAAAAGTAAGCTGCTTCGTCGAGGAGATGGTCACGCCAGTTACAGCCTCGCAGCCTCGCCGACCGCTATATCCCCACCAACTCGACGGCCGTGAGAGGGAAGAAAGGATGCCGGAGTTTCGCCCAGAATACTGAGGGATGTGGCGTCCGGGAGAGTGTTTTCGACGAGAGGGAGGAAGAAAGAGGGAGAGTGAGTGAGGAAGAAGATGTAGATCAATGTTGAATAATACGATATTCTTTCTTTTTTTTCTTTTTTTTTTTTTTTTTTTTTTTTTTTTTTTTTTTTTAACATTCACCCATTTGCTTTACATTCCCAGGTGGAGAAATGGAGATTGAGGGCTGATTTAGTGATAGTCTTGACGGCCAATTTCTCCATAGGAGGCTTCGAAGCGAGTCATAAACAAGGTTGGGCCTGTTTTTTAGGTGGGATACAAAAAGATGCCGGTTTTGAAAAGGTAACAAAGATGGGCAAAGTACTTTCATGGAATGCATGTTTGCTTAAAAACAAATGCATTCTGCGAATGCATGTTAGCTTTTCTTTTAAAAAAATAGTTTAAAGGTAGAAAATGAATGTAGGATACGTGTATGTGTACAGTATTGTAGTTTAAATGAAAAAAGGAAAAAAAGATGGTATATATATGTATAAGGAGAAAAAAATAGTGTTGTCCTCATTAAATGATTGTTAGTTAATTAGAATGTACCGTGGTGGGCGGCGACAAGTTCGGCGGCAGGGCATATTTATTATTTTGTATTTACATACGGTATTCTTTTCGTATTCTCTAAGTACAATGTACAGTATTTTAATTTGTAACAAATATTATAAAAGATAACAATGCATTCTGAAGATGCATGTTCAAAAAAGTAAACATGCATCCTACAGTGTAGTATTGCCCATATTTGTATCCCAATTCTTTTCAGCCTATTTTTGTATCCCACCTAAAGAGGAGGCCCAACCGGCGAAACCACCCGCTTGGAAGCTTACATCTTGCATTCTTGCTTTATTTTTTATTTTTTTATTAATTATTATTTGTATTTTTATATTAATTATTAAATCAACGTTTATGTATATATAATTTAATAACATTAATAGTTTTTAATAACATTGTATAATTTAATATTTTTCATTTTTAGTATGTGTGTCAATAAGTGTCATACTAATAATTATAATATTTGAACATATTTTGAATGTAATAACAATAATTATAAACTAAACTTATAGCTTAAACTGTGTTTTTTAAGTATATATTCATATCTTAAGAAATATCCAAATAATTATCCACGAATGTTAATGTGACTATCAGACCCAAGGTTGTCATTCAAGTTTCAACGAAAATAATTTTCATTGATGTTATCATATGCAATGATCATTAACAAAAGTCATGATCAAACTATCTCACATGTAGGATTGTTAATAAATAAATCGGTTTTTGTACAGGCCAGTTGTACGTTGCTGCATCTCGGATTAACAATCTCTATGCCTTAAAAATATTAACTGTGAATGACTCAAGGACAACTTCTTCAACAACCACTAATGTTGTATATCATGAGATCTGTAATAATTTGTAATTTTTCAATTGTTTGTTTTTAATAATAAATGTAACTTATATTTCAATGTTTATTCTTTACTATTAACAAATCTTTTTGATTGTTGTTCCATTTCCAATTTAAATATTATCTTTACCATTAACAAATCTTTACAAAAATTTATACCGTGCATCGTACGGGTAACTTAGTAGTTATATATATATATATATACATAGATTAAACGTGTAGAATTTAAACCATAAACTCTTGTCAAGGTTAAAAGATTACTCATCTAAGTATATTCATATAATCATCCCAAAATAATATACTTGGACATATCAACTATGTACGCTAGGTTTATCAAATTAGGAAATTTATCAAGTATGAATACTTTTCAAAATAATAGATTTCTCAAAACATAAACCTTTCACAGTCATATACGTAGTAATACTTAAATAAATTAAAGCATTTAAAAGAAGTTTGATTAGCCTAATTGGAAAGGGTTTTATAATTAATTATAATCATTAATCATGAGATTAAGGGGCCGTTTGGTTCGGGTAATCTCAGATTACCTAGGTAATCTGAGTCTGGTAATGTTATATTACCTTGTTTGTTTCAAGTTATGAGATTACCTGGTAATGTTATATTACCTCAAAGCTGACGTGGCGGTAATGTTTCAAGGTAATGTGATTACCCCCGTTTTTTTAGGTAATCTAAGATTACCTTGGTTATTCCAATTTTGCCCTTGTTAACTAATCCTTATATAATAATAATAATAATAATAATAATAATAATAATAATAATAATAATAATAATAATAATAATAATACTAACACAATAACATATATAAAATAAATATATGTTTATATAATCAAATATACATGTGTGTATATTTATATATTTATTATTTTAATATTAAGCATCAATACATTCATACATATAAATAAATAAAAATACACACAATAAAGACACACAAATAAATAAATAAATAAACAAATAAATAAATAAATAAATAAATAAATAAATATATATATATATATATATATATATATATATATATATATATATATATATATATATATATATATATATATTAAAAGGACATTATAGTAAATTGTCCCATATAACCTAAAATATAACCCTTAACCAAACAAAGTAATATTATATTCCACAATCCAAACCAAACACATCAGGTAATCTTACGTTCCCGAAATCTCACATTACCTTCCTGGAGGTAATCCTATTACCTGGGGTAATCCAAGATTCCGTGAACCAAACGCCCCCTAAGGGTTTAAATCTCATTTTAAATAAAATAAAACATTATATAAATATAAAGTATATATATCATAGCACATAATAAAATAAAATAAAATAAAGTGAAAGAAGAAAGATATTAGAACATAGGGTTCAAACCCAGGTACTCAAGCGCCAGGGCAGCACTCCAACCACTACACTACTCTACACAATGGTGATGAGTTTAGGCAATGGGTGCCACTACACTACTCTGGTGATGAGTTTAGGCAATGGGTCTGAAACCAGTCGCTCCATTTCGAAATTTCAGCCCCAAAACCCACTTCAAACACCTCAAAACATAACTCCAAGAATACATCAACACTTACAAACTTTAAAACATGAACATACACCATTTTAGAAGCAAAATACACAATTTCTAAGGATTTAGAGTAGCAAAACTGTAATACCCCGTATTTTCCTAACATTATTAGTTTAATAAATATTTTCAAAAAGGGATTATTATTATTATTATTATTATTATTTTATATAAATCTAAGAGTCATTTCCATTTTTGGTCCTACTGTTATTGGAGCATTGCCAATTTTAGTCCACTTCATTAATTTTTGCCACATTGTGACCAGTCTTATTTAGTCATTGCCACTTTTAGTCCACCGTTAAATTTTTTGTCAAATTGCCATCCTAAATAGGGTTATTTATGGTCTTTTCATGCTTTGGTCATCTCCTTGACCCTTTGCGGTGATTTTCCTTACAAATTTTCATCCATTGAAGAGGTCCGGCGAAAGCCATGTGAGCCACATTACAAAGCCATGGCTTTCGCCGAACCTCTTCATTGGATGAAAATCTGTATGGAAAACCACTACAAAGGGTAAAGGAGATTATCAAAGCATGAAAAGATCAAAATACCCCTGTTTTGGACGATTATTTGACGAAAATTTTAACGGTGGACTAAAAGTGGCAATGACTAAATAAGACTGGTCGCAATGTGGCAAAAATTAATGAAGTGGACTAAAATTGGCAATGCTCCAATAACAGTAGGACCAAAAATGGAAATGACTCTAAATCTAACTATTTTGTTATGGGCATTGGGTCAACTTATTTTTTTTTTAATTTTACTACTTAAATCCCTAAGCCCAAATGTGATTATTTCGTAATGTTATGAACCTAACTTTAGCCCAATTTTTTGGCCCATTTATAATTCTCTAATTTTTCTACCGTAACTATATCTGTTTTAGCCCATAACAGTCTAACAAAAGATATTTTCCCTTACCCACCACAAAAATGTGACAAGTGTCACTTTCTATACCACATGTTTTCATCCTTATCTTATAAGAGATAATATATAAGCTTGATCTCCCATTTTTTTTCCCACTTGGCCGAAATTTAGAGAGGAAAAAAAGAGAGGAGAGAGTGAGTATTAGACCATCTCCAACCATTTACACCAAATTCTGCACCAAATTCTACACCAAAAGGAATATTCCCAGCATATTCTTACACCAAACTTTTTCCATCTCCAACCCATTACACCAAATTTTACACCAAATTTTTTTTCTTCACTAAAATAATTTGTTTTCTAAAAAATTAATACTTTGTATTATCTTTAAATATTTTAATATAAAATGTAATTATAATACAATATTATGCAAATAATATAAAGTAATTTTTAGATTTAATTTTGTTAAATCTATACTTTATGTTGTTTCATTTTTAATTATTCTATATTCAATATTGGTCTTGTTTTAATCGTCTTGATGAAATCTTTCAAATGATATAATTTATTTTGAATAATATAAAATTTATATTTAATAATTTAACAAAATATAAAATATATTAAAACTAACTAAGGATATAAAAGGAATTAAAAACAAAGCTAGAGGGCAAAATGGGCAAAAAGTTTCAAGCCAAACTTTTGCCGCGATGCCGCGCCCCTTGGAGAAGTTTTACGCCATTTCTTTTGGTGATTTGGTGATTTGCCGACCCCTTTGGAGATGGCCTGTCTTCATCTTCTTCCTTGAAGCTCAAGAATCCATAGCCAAATTCTCTTCACAAGTCTTCAAGTAAAGGAAAGGATTTAGCTATATTGGTGTTTAAAGGATTTGAAGGAAAATCTAGCCTTTCAAGTTTCTTATCAAGTGGCTAGAATCCCATTAAGTGTTGATGAGAGTTTTGGTCTTCAAGGGTAAGATTTCATGTTCACTAAAATTATATATTTTGCCCCAATATATATAAGTATATTTTGATGATATATGATATGATATGATATCAAAATTATATATTTTGTACATAATAATGTTCATGTGATCACAAGTGCATTGCATAATATGTGTATGATTCTCGAATTGTCGAGAATTGATTTTTACGGGTCAAACTCGTGTGTTGAGTAAATGCTTGGTTTGGAATTTTGGTGTTATATACATATATGTATTAAGAATGATATATTATTATGGAATGAATTATTGTGGAGAAAAATATGGTTTGAGAAATTATATATTTTATTGAAGAAAATATTTATTACGAAGAAATGATATATTTTGGAAATTATATATATATACTGTTGGTCCCGATAGGGTGGGAAAAGTCTAGAGGGGGGTGAATAGACTTTTCAAACAATTAAAAACTTTATAACACTTCAACCAGAGTGATTCCAAGTGAATAAATTCAACTTGAAATCCGCAGCGGAATATCGTACGGTGAAAGTGCTATAAGACGAAACTACGTAAAACTGAAGAGATAACTCGCATGCAAAACGTTGGAAATACTTAGAACAGCTCAAAGAACAAGTATGCAAAGTTTGAGCAACATGCGAACGTGGGAACACACAAACCCAGATGATATGCTCAACACAGAACGTAAAGGGTTAGTATGTTAAAACATGCAAATATGTAAAGTGCAGTAATGTAAATGAGAGGCAGAGATTTATAGTGGTTCGGAGATGGTGTAATTCTCCTAGTCCACTTCTTCCTTGCTCCAAGGAAGGTTTCCACTATCTTCAATCACCCAGATACAATAGTGAAACTCTTGAGTGCTACGCACAAAGCTACACTCAACCACGAGCTCTTCGCACCCAGCTAAGCTCACGAGCGCTACGCACAAAGCTACGCTCCCCGAACGCTACGCACAAAGCTACGTTCCCAACTAAGTGGTACGCACAAAGCTGCACTTAGTTCACCCGAGTGTTACGCACCCAGCTACACTCCTTTCTACCCTCAGTAGAGATACAACTTTTGTTTTAAAGAAATAAAGATTTCTATTTCTAAGACTTGAAATCTCTCGTGTATGGCTCAAATATCTCAGCACTCTATATTTTTCGTTGTAGATCCGATCGCTGTTCTTGCCTCTTGTGCTTATTTTCAAGTCTTCTTGGGCTTCTTATAATTCAAAGAATTATTTGCCCGTTATGAACATTCAAATTTTGAACGTTCACTTGATCTGATTGGCCATTCCAATCTGATCTTGATGGCCATACCTTCTCATTTAATGACCATACCGTTGATCTGATAACTTGCCAGATAAAATCTCCAATTTGATATGGACATTTAATGTCGCTGGTAACTTTTGACAAATTACCTCTGTAATTGCTCACAAAGTCTTCTTTTACGGCTTGATTGATTCTTGAAACTTGTAGCCTCCAATTTTTGACTTTGTTGCCTTCTCAGCTTGATATTGCAGACTGTGTATCCTTCAGAGCTTGATATTCTTGACTTTGTTGTGCTCTTGATTTAGATCTTGGGCAAGTTGATCTTTCAAAATATTTTCCGGGTGATTCTTGCTTGAGTATAAACAATGATCTTCAGAAAATCACCATCTTCAGATTTCTCCTGGTTCATTATATCACGTACTGGAATAAACTTGAACCATGCAAAAATGGTTAAGTATAAATTCCACTTTAGGTTGCTCCAAAATGCTTTAGAATAACTTTTACGCGTGTAGAGTTCATGCGTGTGTAATCCATGCAAAGTTCCTCCATGTTGACTTTGACTTCCTCCATCACTTGCTCCATTGACCAAACTAGCTCCAAAAGTTACTCTATTGACCAAAATTAGGCTCTTTTGACTTGGCCGTGTAACTAGCTCCAAAAGCTTCTTCCTTTGTAATAAAATGGAAAGGTAGGATTCGAACTCTGGATATATGCTTCAAGTCTTTAACCATTTCTCCGTTTCAGCTCATTCAATCATATCCATCAAATAAATGTATTTGATCCTTTTTGGCTTCGTATGGAGTATGTTGTAGAGATAGTGGATCTTGAAGTTCTTCTCGGTTTAGATCACTTGACCCAAACTTTCTCCATTTGACCGAACTTCCTCCATAAGTTACTCCATGAGTTGCTCTATTGACCAAAATCTTTGACTTTGAGCCGTGATAGGATTAGCTCCATTAAATGCTCTCCAAAGCTTAAAATATCTTCAATAGGATTCAAACTTGAGTCTTCTAGCAACGATAAATAAGCCTTGTCCATTTGATCATGTATACTCATGTGTATAGTGGAAGTAAATGACTTACAAGAGTCATAATAAAATGAACTCTATAAGACAATAATTCGAACCAAGCTGTTGTCAAGTCTTGCCTTCCGGGTCCAAACTCTACACTCTAAAAAATAAAATAGGGGATTTCTAAAAATACAAATTGGCTCATCAAAACTATTACAATTTTATTCCTAACAATTTCCCCCTTTTTGATGATGCCAAAACCTATACTCAATCATATTTGGCTCAGTCTAGAAATCAACTGCTTTTATTTTTCAAATTTTATTGCGACTAGCCATTACGATGAGTTTTCATAAAATTTTGACCTACGGCTTTATTTATTTTGACTTATACGAAAGATCATGCTTTGTTGGGTTAATTCATTATATGAATTTTAATTTTGTACCAACATGCATGCAACATATAGTTAAGTCAAATTAAAGCCATAACACACAAAACTAATAAAGATAGATAATATATATCATAGGACCCAATAATTCGAACCATTACAGATAATTCGAATAAAGTCACAAAATAAGTCATGAACTTGCAAGATAAGCTAAGAATAAATTAAATACCCAACATATCATTTATCATTTTTCTTAGCTTACCAAAATCATCCTTGTCCTCCAGGTGATAGAATTTTTGAAAAACTCTACCAATCTTGTAGCATTCCGCGGCCTCACCTAAATCATTTGTGGGAAAGACTCCACGCAAATACCACCTTGCACATTCTCTTGGGTTTCTTTCTTCTTGATCCAAGATTGCATCGTGTGTAACTCCAAAGTGGTCGGCAAATAGATCAACCAATCTGTCTTCACGCTCCTGATCAGTTAACGCGGGTGTGTTTGGTTGGCTTGGCTGCCTCGGGGCTGTAAAGGTAGAAAATGCATTTCCTGCGGGGTTAGCAAAAATTTTAAAACTTGATTGTACACCTTCCCCCTGTGTTCGTTCCCCCTGTGTAGTTGCGGTGGAACTCGAACCAACTTGGCCAAATTGATTGACCATTCTTCTTCCCCCTATTTTGGCAGCATCTAAAATCCTTGGGAAAAAGTAAGCATCTGCCTTTTGTTGCACCCGTATCTCACGATCAAGAGATAAACTTTCCTCTTGCTTCCCTTTGAGCTCCTTGATGTCCTTGGCCATATCATGCAGCAAATCAACCAATGAGTTACAAGTCCCATAAATTGTTGCATTTTCTTGATGTTCTACATGTTGCTCTTCACATGTTGTTCTACATGAGTTACAATTGAGCTTCCCACTTGAATTCCAATTTCCTCCACAACATGCTCTACATGTTGCTCTTCAACTTGCTCCATGGGTTCCTCTCCAAGTTGCTCTCCAACTTGCTCTAAAGATGGTTCAACAACATTCTCAAAAGATGGAATTTCTTCTCTAGTTTCGGCATCCTCCTCAAAGTGCACATGAAAATTTCCTTGTTCCTCCTCAATATCTTCTTCATTTCCACGTACCAATCCTTCACTTGGAGTGTTTAGACCAACACTCTCAAGAACTTGACTCAATGTTGTTCTCGGCTCATCCCTTTCGGCAACACAAACACCTTCGACATCACCAATTCTAAACTCTTCGGCAATTCCAACAACTTCTAGATTTGTTCCTCCTTGACTAGGCAAATTTAGATCAACAATATCCTCTCTTCTCTGACGGGAACTACCTTCTCCTTGAGTCACACACACCATTTCCCTTGGTTTTCTCTTCTTGTTCCTTTTCAACACAAAGTTGTCTCTAGTCAAGCCTTTAACTGCACCAACTCTCACTCCTTTCCTCCTTAGAATTTCACACACTAAAAGGCCATATCCTACATGCCCTTTAGCTTTCACAAAGTGACACAACCTCTCAAACATAGACCTACTCCAGTCTACGCTTATCCCGTGGAATACGGCATACATAGCTCGGACATATTTGAGGGATAACTTGTCATTTCCTCCTAACAGTTGATACACACATTTTTGTATCACATCCGCCAACAACTCAAACTCCCATCTTAACTCCACTTTGTATACAGAAAAATCTGGGACAACTTTCATCTCATTTACACGCACAATTTTCCAAAATTCATCAAGATTAAACACAATATCATCAACAGGTAAAGCATTTTCAGGAAAAGCATAAACATCCCTAATATCACTAGCAACAACCTCCACAGGAGTATCATTCACAAAGGATGAAATCACACCATTCGCGTGTGAAGCATGCTCGAAAAACTGTAAAGATGCATCTTTGAAGGCTCCTTGAAAATGATAGTTGCATACCTTTAGTAGATTGCTTTGTTCCAT
This sequence comes from Ipomoea trifida, assembly GCA_003576665.1. NCBI lineage: Eukaryota > Viridiplantae > Streptophyta > Magnoliopsida > Solanales > Convolvulaceae > Ipomoea > Ipomoea trifida. The sequence continues at coordinate 10,773,173 of CP025659.1, read as the reverse complement.
TCCATTGAGTAATGCTTGAGCAAAGTCTTTATCCCTTGCCTTGTTGAGAAAATCTTCATTTTCGAGTAGATAGCCTTGCGTGACTTTGGAGATGTGTGGATTTATTTCAATGGGTTGGGGTTGAATAGGAGAGTTGGGTTGATCGTAGGATCAACGTCTGTTCCTTCGGCTTTGATCCCTTGATCGTAGGATCAACGTCTATCGAATGATTTTCTTCGTAGCATCAAGATGACTGTTTTTCGGCTTTGACTGAAATCTCGCGCATACACCCACTGAGTAAGATATATCTGGTCTACTCGCAGTGAGATATAGCAAAGATCCAATCATTCCTCGGTAGATCGTAGGATCAACGTCTGTTCCTTCGTCATCTTTATCTAATCGTTGTGCAGTACTCATGGGAATTTTGACTGAACTTTTTCCTTCTAAGCCAAATTTTCTGATCAAGTCTCTGGTGTACTTGGCTTGATTTATGAAAATTCCTTCCTTCATTTGTTTAACTTGTAGTCCAAGGAAGTAGTTCAATTCACCCATCATGCTCATCTCAAACCTGTTCTGCATGAGCTTAGAAAATTTCTCACATAAAGATTTATTAGTACTTCCAAAAATAATGTCATCAACATAAATCTGTACTAATAGAATATGATCTTTTTCTTGAATTCTAAATAAGGTTTTGTCAACTAGTCCTTTAGTAAAACCACAACTAATTAAGAACATTGACAGAGTATCGTACCAAGCTCGAGGTGCTTGTTTTAACCCATACAATGCCTTCTTTAGTTTATAGACTTTGTCAACATCACCTTTTACCTCAAATCCGGGTGGTTGCTCAATGTAAACTTCCTCTTCAAGTAAACCATTCAGAAATGCGCTTTTTACGTCCATTTGGTAGACTGTAAAATTCTTGTACGCTGCATATGCTAGGAAAATGCGGATTGCTTCTAATCTTGCCACTGGAGCAAAAGTCTCATCAAAATCTATTCCTTCTTCTTGCGAATAACCTTTTGCGACCAATCTTGCTTTATTCCTAACAATAGTGCCATCTTCGTTTGCTTTGTTCCGGAAGACCCATTTTGTTCCGATTACATTGTAATTGCCTGGTCTTGGAACAAGCTCCCATACGTCATTTCTTTGAAATTGATTCAGCTCTTCTTGAATGGCTTCAATCCAACTAGGATCACTTAAAGCTTCATCTATCTCCTTTGGTTCAATCTGAGACAGGAAACACGAAAACATTGCGTCTCTTGCGGCTGATCTGGTTTTCACGCCTTCATGCACATCTCCAATAATTAAATCATGTGGATGATTTTTGAGCCATCTTAAATCTGGTTGAAAATTGTTTTGTGAAGTGGGTGGCAGAATGGGTTCATTCTCACGTGTAGAGAGAGAGGGAAAGTTAGTGGGTTCACTTTGGGTCCCACCACTAACTCCAACTTCCTCCACAACTTCCTCTATAGGTTCCACTCCATCCCTTGCATCAACTTCCACCCCAACTTGCTCTACAACTTCCTCTACTTCATTTCTTTCATCCCTTACGCCTGGAGCGCCATTTTGCTCAATATTGGAGTCTTTAATTTCCAAATCTTTTAATCCCTGTAAAACATTGTCTCTTGAAGCTTCATTAGTAATAATAAAATTATTTGGAACATTATTACCAATTTTTGGATCCTCAATTTCCTTGACTTTTGACGACTCGTCGAATACGACATGAATTGATTCTTCTACCACCATCGTCGATTTATTCCATACTCTGAATGCTTTGCTAGTAGATGAATATCCAAGAAACATTGCTTCATCTGCACGCTCATCAAAAGTTTTCAGATAGCTTTTGCCATTATTGAGTACAAAACATTTGCATCCAAAAGAATGAAAATAGCTAAGGTTAGGTTTTCTCCCTTTCCATAATTCATATGGTGTTTTGTTGTGCAGCTTGTTGATAAGGCTTCTATTCTGGGTGTAGCAAGCAGTATTAATTGCTTCTGCCCAAAACCGTTTCGGTAAGTCGGCTGCTATAATCATTACTCGTGCGGCTTCCTTGAGTGTTCGATTTCTTCTTTCGGCAACACCGTTTTGTTGCGGTATTCTTGCAGCTGATAATTGATGTAGAATTCCTTGCATGCTGCAGTAGGTTTGAATCACGCCGTTTACGAACTCTGTACCTCTATCCGTACGTATTTTTGCAATTTTGAGTTCCTTTTCGATTTGAAGTTGTTTCAACAATTCCGGTAGCTTCCTTTCAACTTCATTTTTCTTGTTGAGAAAAATAGTCCATGTGTACCTGGAAAAGTCATCAACAATAACAAGTGTATATTTCTTACCACTCATGCTTACTGGGTCTACTGGACCAAATAGATCCATGTGTAGTAGACTAAGAGGTCTTGATGATGATTCCTGTGTCTTTGACTTGAATGAAGATTTGATTTGCTTTCCTCTTTGACATGCATCGCAAATCTGATCTTTCTTGTAGACTATTTTGGGTAGACCTCTGCCTAGATCATTTGCTGCTAGCTTGTTGATCGTTTTGAAGTTTAGATGATTCAGCTTCTTGTGCCATTCCCAGCTTGTAGCATTTGTGTTGTTGGCAACTAAGCATATTGATTCCTTTGTTGTAGACCAATCAGCAACGTACATGTTCCTCTTTCTCGTTCCTTGCAGTACAATTTCTCCAGTAGTTTCATTTTTCACTTGACATTTGTCTTTGAAAAATTCCACTAAATAACCTTTGTCGCAGAATTGACTTGTACTGAAG